>CM053598.1:208889334-208927232 GCA_028646575.1 Pseudocheirus occidentalis
AAATCACAACAGGTCAATAAAATTTAAATTTAGTGACGAAGTAGATTCAGTTTAACATATCAATATTTTCAATGATTTATTTTAGCAATCTCCACAGCAAGCAAAGAATGACCACTGTTTAATTAATTTAGCTAACCTGTAACTTCATTGCTACTTTGAGTTTTAAATTAATGAACTTCAATTAAGGCTGTCAATCTAATTCTCAGCTTCCAAAATATCACCTCATTAATTATGTGGTCTTAGGCAAATCAATTAAGCTCATCTACAAAAATAAAGGAGATTAATTAGATCAGGGGTTCTGAACCTGAAATATGCCAATAGATCTGAAGGGGTCCGTGGACTTGGATGGGAGAAAAAAAATTCTATCATTATTTTTACTGATCTCTAAGTGAAATATAGCACTTTCTTCAATGATGAAATTTTTTTTTAATTTCACTTAAAAAAATTCTTCTGAAAAGAAGTGCATAAGCTTCACCATCCTGCCTAAAGTTTCTGTGACACAAAAATAGATGAGAAATCTGAATTCATTAGTTCTCTGAGATCCTATCCTCCTCTAAATTTATGGTCCTATGGGCAATTATTGAGAACTGGAGACTATTTAACACCGTGGAGCAACAACTCCAATGGATGTAGCTGAATGTAAAGACAAAGTGTGGTTTTCTATTCTGAAAGAATTCAAAGTGTTTTTAACTTTACAATACCAGGCTTATGTTTTAAAAAGAAAAACTATACCATTAAGAACTAAATGTTAAATCAGAAAAGGCTTACTAGATTGTGGATCAATCTTCACTGTAGTTTTCCTGAATCTCCTATGATGAAGTATCATCACCCCCTAAACACATGTGAATGTACCTCAAGGCTCTCTTGTCTCCAGTCCCCTTCACTATCCACACCCTCTCACTTGGTAACATCATAAACTCTCATGAGATTAAATTATCATTTCTATGCCACTGGACCTGGAGTCAGGACATCCTAAATTCAAATCCCAGCTCAGACACTTAGTGGATGTGTGACCCTGGATAAGTCATTTAACCTGTTGGCCTCAGCTTTCTCAATTATAAAACAGGGCTAACAGCACCCCTGATGATCAAATGAGATGACTGTATAAAGTTCACAGTGCGGTGCCTGGCACGTGGTAGGCACTAGATGGATGTTTTTTCTCTTCCTTTCTCTATGCCCAGAATGACTCCTATATCTACGTCATGAAGCCCTATCCAGGATCTCTCCTGAGCTTTGGTTCACAGAACCAATCGCCTCCCTATTCAAGATTTCAGACTCAATGTAATAGCACCTCAAGCATGTCCAAACGTGGACTGTATCTTTCCCCCAAAACACAGCCTTTCGCAAAACGTTCCTATTTCTGTGCCACGATTCTTCCAGGATCTCAGGTTTGCAACCTCAGGGTTTTCCTCAGCTCTTCACCCCTCTGCACCTCACATACTAAGCTGCCAAAATCTTGTCCTTTGTACCTCTACAATATCCCTTGCAGCGGTCCCCTTCTCTAAACTCATACTGCCACAATTCTAGTTCAAACCCTTAATACCGCTTGTCCACAATGCTACAAGAGCCTCCTTATTGACCTCCTTGCCACAAGGTTCTCCCATATGTAGTCCATCTTCCACAGAGCTGTCAAAATTTTCCTCAAGCCCAGATGTGCTCAGGTCAATTCCTTATTCAATAAGCTCTCCTGGTTTCCTGCGGCCTCTAGCATATAATGTAAACTCCTGCTTGGCATTCAAAGTCCTTCATAGCCTGACCCTACCTCCCTTGTCAATCTTAACTGCCCATTACTTCCCTTCACACTTCCCAGGGTCCAGCTGAGCCGGCCTTCTTACTGTTGCTCATTCATGGCATTGAATATCTCAAATCTGTCACTCAAGCCTAGAACGTACCCTCCTCCTCCTCACCTTTATCTCTTAGAATTCCGAGTCTTCTTCAAGGTCTAGTTTAGGTGTTACCTTCTACAAGAGGCCTTTCAGGATCCTTTCAAGACAATCATCTTGTTTACATTTTATCTATAAATGTGAACATGCTGTTCCCCTTGATAAAGTATAAGAGCTCTCCTTGTATTTCCAATACCTAGTGGAGCACACAGCCCAGAGCAGGCATTTTACAGCTGCTGGTTGGTCTTTGTCACTGATTAATCTTCCCCTACTTTTCTCTCCATCTCAAAAATGTTAGTATTCCTCAAGCTAATTCTGAAGCTCACTTTCTTTAAGTTCTCTTTCTAGAAGGATTTATCCTAAGTTTAAAGTATCACCTCTATGCAGATAACTCTCAAATTTTCATCCTGTTCTCCAGTGCCTCGTCTCAAGTTCTTGTACGTCTCTACCTGGGATACCTCAAACTCAGCATGTCTACAATTAAATTTATTCTTCCTTCCTAAAGTAATTTATAGACCAAAAAACCAACCACCTAAAGTTTACTTGGATCCCATAAATCAGAGGGCCTCTTCATTATATCCAAGTCTTTTGATTGTCAATTCTATTCATTAGAATCATAAGATCAAGGACTGGAGCTGGAAGAAACCTGACAGGTTGAATCAACTCCTTCATTTTAAAGATGAGGAGACTGAGGCTCAAAAAGGGTAAGTGACTTGCCCTGGCTCACACAGCTCATTTATCTAACCTAGGGTCTGTGGGAGAATTTGAATCCTGGCTTTCCTGATTCCACGTCCAGAACTCCGATCCACTACTCCAGGCTGCCATACCAAATATAGATCATGGCCACAAACAGACTCTTAAAAACCATCATGCAGAAATGCTACAACCAGCATTCTGTGCGCCCGTGCCAAGAAGCAGCCCCTCCTTTGTTTTCTTCTTACCTATCATCAGCCTGATGCTCTCAGACTTAGTAGGAAGGACAAAACAATCACGAAAAGAAAAACTGTTAATAATGCAGCAATCTCACAACCGTCAGAATATGGCCTAGCTTTCCAAACTAATATCTGTATCTAAATCTGTCTAGCCTTCCTGTTTTAGCAATACAGGATCTTGGAAGTAGGAGGACACTTAGCTAAGTGTAAGGATGAAATCAGATGGCAGCGTAGCTGGAGCACTAGATCAGCAGTAAAGAAAAGCTGAGTTCAAAACCAGCCTCAAACACTTAACAGCAAATCACAATGCCAGTCCACCTTCGGTTTCTTCATCTATGAAGTGGGGATGTTATGAGGCTAAAATGCAATCTATTGGTAGTGCTTTGCAAACCTTAAGAGCTATATAAGAGCTTGCTATCACTGTTGCTGTTATCCTAATCCCAGCAGTACCAAAAAAAAACCAACCACAGGGTAATCCTTAGCAAAACTGTCAAATGGGCAAAATGTCTCAACTCCTTGCCCATCATACCAGGGTCTCTATTACTTTGGAATCATGCTTCTTGGTGACTGCCCTATATTCCCTCAAATCCTGTCCAAAGTTTCCCCTCCCTGAAACTTACCTGTCCTAAATAGCATTTCCCCAAGGTAATGTGGCTAATCCATACCAGGTAGAGCTGTTCCCACTAACACATACATTTCAATTGTCAGCCTCTAGGACCAATGACCCTATAACTCCCAAGAAGTGCCTCTCGTGATATCAGGCCCATGAGGAAAGGAATTTAGATGATCCAAAGGTACCTTTCGAAATAACTTAGATTTCTGATGCTTTATATCTTTCAAAAGCACTTTCCCCATATGTGATCTTATTTCATTCTTGTAATAACAAAGTGTGAGTGGTACAGTAGATGGGGCACCAGACTTGGAGGGAAGACGTTCCCAGTTTCTTCACTTTTTGTGTTCTTGTTTCTTCTCCCTTCACTTTGCCATGTTTCTCTAATCTTCAGACTGTTTCTTAAGATCCTGTGATACTCCATTACATTCATGTACCCCAATTTGTTTAGCCACACCCCATCGATGGGATAAAGTAGATGCATTATATCTAGCTCTCTGCTTTGACGGAAAGTCAACTCCTACACTCAAAAAAAATTTATGGAAATCTTATTTACATAAGAGCAGAAATGAGTGCCCAGGATTAATGTTAACCCCTTTTTTACATTATTAAGGGGGGAAATAAATACAACAGAACCTTGGCTATCCAGAACCTTTTAAACTTTTTTAAATGAAAACATTTCTTAAATGTTGTATGCTTTGCTGCCCTCTTAAGACAGATGGTATTTAACAGAATTAAACTTTTTCTTCATACTTCAGGAGGTCGTCATTATGAATACATATCATCGCCATGTGCTGTAGATATAGTAATAGAGGGAGATGGACAAGTTGCAGGTCAATGGATGCTAATCCCTACAGGTGCCCTGAAATCTTGTTTCTTGGGTAAAGTCTAATATCAACTTTCTCCCGCGCCCTTCCCCTTTACTGCATCAAAATGAATGAAACAGACACCGCTTCAGGATTCCCTAGGTAGCTCACTCTGCTACAAAACTGATCAGTGAAGGAGCAGCTGAGGCCGAGTCTAACAAACTGTTCTCACACACTCTTTGAAAAACATATCACCATCTCTGATGCAATCAGGGCCCTGTTATTTTTTAACCATTTCAAACATCATCATTCTATATCATTATGATACTAGACTGTCCCTTCAGAAGAACGTACCCTCCTCGGCTATATGATTAGTCTGAATTTGCACCATAAAAACAAACCTATTTAAAGGGCTACTGTATCTTGGGGAGGACTCACTCCAAAGCTTATAAACCACTCATCAGCGTTTAGACAATAACGTTTCCACCAATCTTTTCTCTAAGCTCTCCTTGATATCTGGCTAACATACACCTCAGCAAAGTTATTAAATGCCTACATATACAGTCTGGTCGTTCAAAACCCTCAGGTTTCTGGAATAATTCTGGATCTAAAAGTAGTTGGAGAAGGAAACCTGGTCAGTGAGGAATAAGTCACCCCTGAGTACCATGCAACAAATAAATGTGATCAACAAACTGGCACAGTCTGGTGCCTATGTGCTAGGTGCCAAGAATGTAAAGGCAAAAATTATACATGGTCCCTACCATCAAGGAATTCACATTCAATCAGAAAAATTCAACAGAAGCAAATATTCTGGTATACCACAAAAACCTCTATGAAGTCATTTCTAGATGTAGATAATCACCAACCACCTCTACAGGAAGAACTAATTAAAGTGAGCTTTGAAAAAAAACAACAACCTGGGGATTCTAAAAGGCAGAGGTGAGAAGGGAGTAATTGCAGCCAAGGGGGACAGCTCAGGAACACCACAGAGACAGGAGATTGAACACTGTACATAAGGAACCAGCAGGCAAAGGACTCAACACTGCCTGTAGGAGATGAGTTATAGGGGGACAAAGCCTAGAAAGGCAGGCTAGAGTCACACTGTGGAAACACTTCAAATGTGCAACAGAAAAAGCTGGATCTCAGCTGCTAGAGGAGCATGGTCAGATCGGTGCTTTAGGTGGGAATAGCACAGCTATGAGAAGGATGGAGAAGAGAGGGATGAAACAAGGAAGCCAACTGGAAGTCTGATGCAACAGTCCAAGTGGAAGGAGTCTGAATGAATTCCATGTGGGTGGGTAAGTGGTGACAGATATGAGAGATGTGCAGAGAATTGACAAGAAAATAAATGTGTGTGTTTTGAGAGAGGGTGAAAAGTTGAGGATAACGCCAAGGTTGTGAGCCTGGGTAACATGAAGGACGGTGTGCCCAAGACAGAAATGGGGAAGTGAAGAAGAGGCACAGGTTTTCGTGTTTGTTCCAGGGTCATGGGTGGGGAGGGGAGAACTTGTGCTCTGTTTTGTAAACACTGAGTTTGCATGCCTATGGGACATTCCATTCCATTGCATACGTCCAATAATTTGCAACAAGAGCTCTGTGGTCATCTACACAGAGATGATGGTTAAATCCTGGGGAGCTGATGAGATCACTGAAAGCCATGGGGGCCCAGAACACAAGCGAGGTGAGCTAAAGATTGGAAACACATGAATCCACTGAAGTCCTAATCTGATAACTCATTATGGTGTGGAGCAAGACCTGCATCTGTGGCTGTTCTTCCTGCACAGTCTCTCTCCACTCCAACCCATTCCCCACTAACCTCTCAAACTGATCTTCCTAAAACACAGGTCTGCCCTCAGTGGCTCCCTCTTACCTTCAGGATCAAATATAAAATCTTGTTTGGCATTCAAAGGTATTTATAAACAAGCCCTTTCCTGTCTTCCCAATATCCTTACACCTTAGACCCCTCTAGTGACACTGGCTTTCTTGCTGTCCCTCACCCTCACCACAACCAACTCCAAGCATTCTCACTGGCTACGCCCCATGTCTGGAACATGACCCTTCCTCATCTCTGCCTCCCAGCTAGAACTAAGCATAGGTCTTCCCGGCTCCAATACAAGGTAATATTCTTTACACTCTACTACACTCCTTCATTCAGCTAACTAGAAAAACGAATTAAAAGGAAGGCCAAGAAATTGCACTTGGCAGATTTTGATCTTCCACTCATCTGAATTGCATGCAATGCATACAGTGCTGGGCTTGGGGGTCAGGAACAATGAGTCTGAATTCTGCCTCAGACACATACTAACTGTCTAACCCTGAGGAGGGCACTAAGCCTTGTTTGCCTCAGTTTTTTCGCCTGCAAAATAGGGAAAATAATGGCTCCCACCTCCCACAGTCGTGAGGATAAAATGAAATTGTTGTAAAAATTAAAGCAGTGCTTCTCAACCTGTGGGGTCACGACCGCTCTGGGGGTCGAACAACACTTTCACAGGGGTCACCTAAAACTGCCAGAAAACACATATTTCCAATGGTCTTAGGAACCTAGACAGGGATCCTCTATCTGTCTCCAGGCCGGTCAGTCCACACGCAGACACGCCCATACACAAAGGGTCTCAGCATAAGGAAGGTGAAGAACCACTGCAAAGCAATATAAAACTACTAGCTGTTACTGTTTTTGTAGCTGTTGTTAACACTTATTGCTGGGGACTCATCAAATGAAGTCCCCCCAATCCCCAATCCCCAGGACTTCCTGGTATGGAACTCATCCAGAAGCTTGAAGGTTCAAGGCAAGATTGCAGACTGCGAAGATTTCACCATATTAGACTCCTCTCTTCACATTCCAGTCCTGGCTACCCTTTAAACCCCAGCTCATACGCCACCTCCACTGCCAAAGCTTCCCCTGATCCCTACAGTCAGCAGTGCTCTTCCCTCACTAAGATCTCACACAGCATTTTATGTATCTAATGCACTTATCATGTGTGGTTTTCTATTAGCTATCTGTGCACGCACTGCATCCCCTTAACAAGATTATAAACTCCAGAAGAAGGACTGGGTCTTACTTGCTTTTTGCTTCTCCCCCAGTGATGAGGATGGGACGATTCCAAAGATAGTCTTTTGGGGGCTCAGATCCCATTCCCATCACTAGAGTCCAGAATAGTACTCTGCAGTCTAAGAATGCTTAATAGCACTGATGAAAAATTTCTAAGTAATAAAACTGAAGGTTGGCCACAAATATTTTTTAAAATCATCTGACATAAAAAAGAGATTTTAAAACATGAAATCATGAAAGTAAATTGAAGCAGACTACAAAGTAAAAGAAATATCGGTGGCCATGACAGACTCTGACCAATAGAGAAAAGTAAAAAAAAAATAAAATATATATATATATATATATATATATACACACACAGACAGACACACACACACACAGACACACACACACACAGACACACAGACACAGACACAGACACACACAGACACACAGACACACAGACACACAGACACACACACACACACACACACACACACACACACACACACACACACACACACAAAAAGCCCTTCCATACCTATCTTCAATCCTCGGCCAGGAAATAAAAACTGGCCACCTAAAGCTTCAGTTATTAAGACTGAGGGAGAGGGGGCAATAATTTCTATTCTAGTCTTGCATCCAACATGAATGCCTTTACAAATCTCTACCCACAAAAGAGGAATGCCAGAGAAGGAGGGTTCTCCCATTCTGTTCTGTATTCTCACTCTGGCATAAAACAAACCACCCCAAAATGCCCACAGTTCACATGAACTTATTCCTAGCTCACTATTCAACTCAAAATCTCAAAACAAATCTACCCTCTAGATGACAGCTTCCAAAATAATTATATTTAGCAGTGGTCAACAGATGGGATTTCCCTCAAATATAATTACATTATTAACCAATTTAAAAATTTCCTCCTTGAAAAGTCAGTCCCCAAAATTATGTTCCACTTAAACGTCAACCATTTCCAATACTCTTCTCCAACAACAAGCTAACAAGGTCTCCAAATCCCAATTTTCCTTAAGTAGGAGTTTATATTGAACTAGGAGGAGGAAGTAGGGAATAAATGCCTAGTTCCAAATATTAGTAATTACCCAATCTTAAACAGATTTTCTCATATGCACAGACTGAGAAATTACAAAAATGTATTTTCAATGAACATGTTATGCATAAAAAATTAAGACTACAACATCTGCTTTCATGACCATACTCAACTACACAAGGAGGTGATATTGACTTTAAAAGTAGGCAAAGAGGGGGCGGCTAGGTGGCACAGTGAATAGAGCACTTGGCCCTGAGTTCAAATGTGACCTCAAACATTTAATACTTACTAGCTGTATGACTTTGGGTAAGTCACTTAACCCCAATTGCCCTGCCTTCCCTCCTCCAAAAAGCAAAAAATAGAAAAGTAGGTAAAGAAGATTTCACAATAAAGTTATCAACTAAATTAAGTAGTACACCTTCATGTTATAAAATACAGAAATATTAATCCTATTTTGTCTTAGAAATCATCCTGACAAAAAAGGATAAAAGTTTCAATAATCATGAAAACATGGCTAGCCTAAAATGAATGAATGAAAAAGCATGTGTTAGGTGCTCCCTGTGAGCAGAGCACTTTATGTAGAAAAAAAGCATTCTTTGGACATTATAAATGAGGTTCCATTGCAATTTGCATAAACTTCCTATAAAGTGGAAGTTATTCACTGAGGGCTTCAGTTATTAGTTATAGACAAGGCTTCAGGTAAGCTGGACTTAAAATACTCACCATCAGCATTTCCCTAATTTAAGTACTTAAGTAACACTCACATAACATCAGGATTTTTAAATACTTGCTATTTCTTATTACGTAAAAGTCGAATTATTATTTCTTATTACATAAAAGTTCACGTCCACAGGGCGGACTGATAGTGACTTTGCCATAGCTATAACAAGACCATTTTGACCTTCAATTAAGCCGTCCTGTCTAGGCTCCATGCAAGAAAGCCCCAACAGACACGCTCTGTAGTATGAAGACTGCTTTATACTTTAAACTGACTTCTTGGCTAACTGGTCTGATGCATATATTCACCAAGCAACTTAGCAGAGTTTTGAAAATAACAATAACTTAACATTCAGTCTTTAAGATGGAGAGGAAGGGCATTTTAAATGCTTTTTAACAGATGAGCTAAGGCACGGATGCTGGCAGCTACCCTGCTTTAATCAATAAATAAATGAGAAGCGCTGTAACCAGTAATTACTTATGAACTGCATAATGACTATATTGGAAGGTCTCTGAAGTGTGACTATTTGTTGTTTTATGTATAACAAAGTGAATGAAATGTATTTTAAAGATGGGTTTGATTTTTCCACACACATAAAATAGTTGCATTTTGGAATTCCATTTTACCAAAATCTGATACTTACTTCCCAAGAAGCCACAACACTGGTTTCAAAAGCTCCAAAGTCACCTGGTAGGTAACATATGTTTTTCGAGTTCAAAAAGCAATTTACTCCCTGGAGTCAGGAGTACTTGAATTCAAATCCGGCCTCAGACACTTAACACACACACACACACACACACACACACACACACAAAAAAAACCTAGCCATGTGACCTTGGGCAAGTCACTTAACCCCAACTGCCCTCTAAAAAAAAAAAAAGCAATTTACTGTTCTCGAACTGAGTAATTTTTCTAAAACCCCTATGCTTAGTTGGTTAAAGGACAATGATCACAAAACCAGGGTACCCTTAACATCGAATGGTAAGGCACCAGCCGGGAATAACCTCCCCTCTCCTAATAGAAAGATGTTAAAGTTGAAATAAGATAATTATATTAAATAATAAAATATATTTGGGAGCTAGTTTCTTTGGAGATTAGGGACCAAAATCAGTTTATAACTACAAAACAATGCTTTTTTGGAAATGTTTTAAGGCATTTTCTTCAGCTTCTATTCTTTGCTAAGAAATGCAAGAAGCAGTCAATATTAACTTACTAGTAATCTGAGATATCTCTAAAATCCTCTAAAAACTAGGTAAAAATAGAATAAAACTACACTGTAAATATGACGAGCAAGGTAAAAAACATAAAAAACTTCAAAAGGGAATTGAATTCTTATGGATGCTAGTCCAAATACAAAATACATTTTGGATTATAGAACAGAATCATGAAAATTTTGGCACAAACGCAGCACAGTGTGGCTTCCCTGCCACACCAAAGCAGTCGTTACCAAAACTATGTCAAAGATGAATGAGAAAATTTACCCCTCTGGTGAATCAAAGGAATTAAGGTGCCAAAAAAGCAATTTTGAATTGAAAAAATGCTCTTAAAATATTGTCAGAAAGACTAAAACCAAAACAAAACAATACATGATCTACTCTCTGGTGCTTTCCACTCAATAAAAAGGGAAAGGAGATTTCGGAAAGAGAACACTCTCAAAGACATAAAAAAAACCAAAAGAAGTTTCTGGTGTCTGCAGATTTCATTCGTTACAGGTTCCTGACAAGGCTTAACATGTAAATGAACATCCAGACTTAGTTTGGAAAAGACCTCCAAATGACAATAAACGTTCTAGAGCAGTAAGTTCTCCCACAGCCCCAGCCGGATGCCACATTTCTCATGTTGTTTTTCAAAGGGCTAATATTTTCTTAAAACAGCTTACAATACATGCGTAAAACACATTTTCTGAACCTAAAAGTTCAATCGGAGATAAGAAAAGCAACCCTATTGGTCAGAATTATTTACAATTCTACCCATTATCCAAGGTTCTAACGTGTAAATAATTTAGTTTGGCTGTCACCATTCATCAAATTAACAAGTTTCTGTTTCATATGGAACTGTGTAGGCACAATTAAAGAATGACAAATGGAGCACCAGAGAGATGGTGTGGTCATGGAGATGGAGGATCAGCCTTGATGCCATTAAGAGGTTCAAATTCAACCTTAGACAGGGACTAGTTTAGGGGTCACAAGCAAGCCATTTAACCTCACAGCCCCAGGCAATTCTCCAGGACTCCTAATAACAACACAAAGGAGCTGCAAATCTATATTGGCCCAGAGGGAATTCCTCCATTGATGCAATCCCACAGAGACCAAAAAAGCCTGGAACTGACAAAAGCCCACCACCATAGCACCAGCACCACCTAGCACCAGCACCACCTAGCACCACCTCCAGCCATCCATAGCCTCCTTACACTTTCTTTTCCTATCAGTAAGGTCAGGTCTTGACACACAGTTACTACCCCTTTGAAGCTTTTCCAGTGCCACCACCTCCAATACTTTAGGAGATTGCCTAAAACCACAACTTCCTGCAACCCCACCCTGTACCCAATTTTACAACAATAGTAGTAAGGCGATTTAAAGAGAAACATTACCAGGAAACATGACGGGAACTTTTTATCAAGTTTGCGATCTTGTTTTTATCAGGGTTCCTATCTTGGGCCGTTCTCCTCCTCCTCATCAAATACTAGACATGCAACTAACCCTCCTCAGCTCTGTCTTGCCCCAGTTTCCTAAAGAATCCGACCTTTGGATTAAGGAACACTAAAAAAAGTCTCCTCACATCAGTGTACAACATGCACTGATATGATTGTTCAGGGCAGCTAGTCCAGTTTTCCAAAACTTTAGGCAAAGATTTTTCCCCACCCTGGCCCCCGTCACACCTCCCCTACCCAACTTAGTGGGATGCATTTATTCCTTTAAATAAACATTTATTATTAAATGACCACAGTGTGCAGGACCCTACAGATATAACGCTTAGATATCACATGGTTCCTGCCTTCAAGGGACTCAGTCTTATGCAGATGAGACAGACAAGCATCATGCATACATACATACATAAATGCATAAGAGAAACCCAGTCCTGTGTGAGACACAAAAAGGAAGACTTATGATAAGGAGAGTTGGAGGCCAAATAGGGGAGGCTTCATGAACTGGAACTTGGTACTTGAACTGGGCTTTTAAAAATAGGTAGAACCACTATTCAAGGGAATAATGAGGACCATGCTACCCCTGGTTTCACTGTTGTTTGTCCTTCATTCTGGAAGAGGACCAGTGACACGGGGATGTCCCATGAACTGGATTTAAGTGAGGCTGAGTGGCACAAAGTCCCATCAGCCTCACTCTCTTCCTGAGTGGTTGACAAAAGTTCAAGACAATTGGTAAAGGCTCTAGCCCTGGTAGAGTGGTGATGGTATCATGGTGCAGAATTCAACATACACATTTTCAGACTCAGCAAATGTATGGGTCTGTTTTTCGTGCCTCTGCTATTTGCTATAAGGATTGGGTTTTTCCCTTTTTTATTTTCTGGGAAAAGATAAGGAGGAACTAGCAATAATATTGCCCTCCCCCCAAAGAAATAGAATAATAAAATGCAAGAAGAAAAAAGAAGGAAGTTTAGAAAGAATCACAGAGAAGCAGGATTACTAAATTGATTATGTACTTTTTTTTAAAAAAAGCAAACTATAAATAAAAGGGTTTCACATATCATACTTTTTTCTTCTTATTTACATACAGAAAGGTTTTTTTAATTGTTCATTAAATTCAGAGGAAAAATTATTTTAAAAGAAATAAAAAGAATGAGCAGGAATTTGCCAAAGTGAGAGAGGGGAAACTAATACCAGAGAAACCTGAAAAGACACACTGGTATCTAATAACTCATCTTTGGCCATGAGCTAGAAAATCCTCTCCTGCCTCCCTGGACTTCCAAGCAAAGCCCACCCTATCTGAGTCTAGAAGCTAGGTCTTCCCCTCAGTCCTCAAGAGTTGCAGGCCTGGCTACCTCCTTTCTTGTTATAAAGAGATCTCTAGAAGTTACCTCTCTTCTCACTTTGCCCCACTATTGTTTTAACTGGATTTCCTAAAATCAGTACAATTTGTAGTTTGTTTTTTCCATCCACTTCTGCTTTTCATAATCCACTGACACCCCGCTGCAACCACTGCCAGTGGCCGTACAATACCTTGTATTTCTTTTCTTTATATACTCATATATGGACGTGCTGTTACTCCCATCAGAATACAAGCGTGTGGAGAGCAGAAGCTGTTTCATTCACAGTATTTGTACCCCTAGGGCTTAGCACAATGCCTAGCACATAAGAGAGGCTTAATGAAGGCTGGCTTGTTGACTGATTCTATCTACACCACAAGAGCTTCAGCCTCCATGGCCTCACACCCATCAAATTGGCAAAGATGACAAAAGACAAAAGGGATAAATGGTGGAGAGCATATGGGAAGCCAACACACATAGTCGGGGAAGGACGAGAAAAACGAGCACACGTCTATACCCTTTGACCAAGAGATTCCACTGAAGGTCAAAGACAAAGGAAGGTCCCATATGTGCCAAAATAGTATCTGTAGTACTTTTGCGGGAGCAAAGAACTAGAAACAAAATGCCCTTTAACTGGGAAATGGTCACACAAATTGTAGTACAAACGTGTAATGGAAATTACTTTCCTGTAAGAAATTAAAAAGATGAAGAATTCAAAGAAACATGGAAAGATATGCCAACTGATGCAGAGAGAAGTGAACAGAGAAGTCACAGGTTAGAGGTGCAGAATGAGGGAGACATTTTCAGACCTGGTGCTGCTGATCTGTTTTGCTTGACTACAGTAATCTGAATAAGGGAGAAGAGGCGGTGGGACCCCAGCATATCTGCAGGAAGTGACAGCGATGAAAAATGTTTAAATTGAAGAGAATCAATAAAACCTTTTGCAAAAGCCAAGATGTATATTTGGTTGTCAAACAATTCAGATTTGGGTTATTAACCTCAAATCTACCAGTCACTCATTCTAAGCTTAGAATCCCTATATTCCTATGAGGAGGAAAAAAAGTTAAATACAAAAAAGTCACGGAGTTGAAAAGCCTTCCTTCAATCACCTTTCATACCTGCAGCCTGCCCAGAATGCCTCTATAAGCATAAAAACAAAGACATTTTACAGTGGTCTAAGGATCTGAATAAAAGCTCTTAGTGAAGACTTGTACACAAACACCTATGTAAAAGATAACATGACAGAGAAGAGGATGGATCAGTTGGGTGGTGAGGGTCTCTGTATCAGGACAGCATAAGTGCTGCACTAGTACCCACAAAATATTCAGAGAACTAGAGGAAAGTCTCCAGCACCTTAAGGAGGTCTTCTATAATGAACTGATGGAAGATCCAAATGGGAATCCTCCAGAACAGAAAAGTAGGGAGGGACTGCATTTACATCTGTGGAAAACTGGCCATGCCAGTGGCATCTTTGATCCAGTTTAGTTAAAAGATTGAGGGCAACAGTGATGGTACTTTTGAAGAGTAGGGTATGGGGTGGCTAGATGGCACAGCAAATAGAGCACCAGCCCTGGAGTCAAGAGGACCTAAGTTCAAATCTGACCTCAGACACTTAAAACAAAAACTAGCCATGTGATCTTGGGCAAGTCACTTAACCCCAAATGCCCTACCTTCCCCCCTCTAAAAAAAGCAAAAAAAAAAGTGCTTAAATATACATTTGAACTGAACAAATTATTATCATATATGTACAGAGTATAATTGTACCAAGACTCAAAGAAATAAGGATTAAACCACAAAATCAAAGATCTGAAAATCAACAAGCCTAATAGAACAAAGTTAGAAAGTTCACCATTTGATCTTTTAACCAGGAGCAACACACACTACTGAACACAACTTTCAACACACTGGAAAAATGACACTCTCAAGTCTTTCCTCTAAGTGGTCTGATCTACCTTTCCTTCAACTTAACACAAATCCCTAATAGGGCTGGAGGCAGCAGTGAGTACTGGCTACCACAATAAGAGAGTCTAGCAAGAGCGTCACCGGGACCCAGTGCTCATCATTCCTAAAGTCTGCTGTCGATGAGGTGCCGTGAGGTGCCAGGCCCCAAAGGCACGCCAAATCTGAACTTAGACTGAATACAGTAACTAACTACATCTTTATTAGAGAGTTCAAATGTGTGAACCTCCATACATTAAAACCAATCTCCAGGTGCAATAAGGTACGTCATGTATTTCTAAGAACATGCTCATGAATGTACAGAAAACTGTAAAAACACATGTACAGATAACAGCACTTGGAGCACAGCGTCCGACACGCAACAGATACTTAAATGTTTATTGGTTAATTATTGAGTGATCAAACTGTACAAAGACTCTCAATAGGTTATCGTGTGTTTCCTAAAACAGAGGAGCAAAACACACTCACATCGGCGATTGACTTGATACACAACAGCCCTCCTTGATTAAAAATAATAACAAACCCCCTATACTCTTCTTCTGATGCCTTGACATAAAGCTTTTTATGGGAAAAACCACTGGCTCTGGAGTCAGAAGATAGGGGTTCAGATTCGGTCTCTGAGGCACACAAGCCCCGAACCCTTAAGTAAGTCACTTAACTCTTTGAGATCTACTTTGCTAATCTGTGAAATGAGAAGGTCACAGGACACAGCTTCAGGGGTCCCTTCCAGCTGTAAGTGTATTCTCCTATAAATCTGTAGTAACAGAAATTGCACATTGCTAAATAAAATACCACCATCAATGCAAGTGTTAAAGCTGTACAATGTGAGCTAAAGAGATAAACCAAAGCTGTTTATTTCCATTCCTTTTAGTTTTAGATTATGCATGAGGTGGAAGAGACAGGTAAAATGCCAAGTATTAGTGAAGCATTATTTATTTAAAAGCCTGTCACATTCTAGTATTATAATATGACATAAGGAAAACTCTAAGCTATGCATATCCAAAAAGGACGAGAAATTATGAGATCACAGATTTAGAGCTAGAAGAGACCTTAGCTTGGAGTATCCTGTCTTAAGAAACATTATTCTTAGTTTCCTGATTTTTGTGCTTTTAAGAGCTAAAAAGTTACCAAGCAGATGGCTAGGTGGCTCAGTGAATAGCGCCCTGGCCATGAGTTCAAATCTGGCCTCAGACACTTAACACAAAGCTAGCCGTGTGACCTTGGACAAGTCATTTAATCCCAATTGCCCTACCTTTCCCCCTCCAAAAAGCAAAAAAAAAAAAAATTTAATTAAAAATTAAAAGTTACCAAGCAAAGTTCCCAAGTTTACCCATTTTTTTAATGTTAGTGAACAGAAAACAAAATTCTCAAACATTAAATCTATACTATTCCCTCTGTTTTCAAGGCCCCTGAAATAACAGGCTTAATAAAAAGCCATAAGGACTTTCATTTTGTCCATTCCATAAGTGATGCTTATAAATTCAGTCATAATTTGCTTGTTTTTCAGGCATTTTCAGTCGTGTTCGAATCTTTATGACCCCTTTCGGGGTTTTCCTGGCAAAGATCCTGAAAGTAGTTTGCCATTTCCTTCTCTAGCTCATTTTACAAATAAGGAAAAAGAGACAAACAGGGTTAAATGACTTGCCCAGGGTCACACAGTTAGTAAGTACCAGAAGCTAGAATGAACTCAGGTCTTCCTGACTCCAGGCCTGGTAATCTGTCTACCCACTGCGCCACCTAGCTGCCCATAATCTGTACAGGACCCCAAATAAAACTGTGACCAAATATTTTATTTTATTCAAAATAAGAGTGTAGAAGCATTAAATCCATAACTATCATTCAGAATATACAAAACCTCATTTAGTTGTGATTTCCTGTAGACCAAGAGTTCTTCACTTTTTTTATGCCACAGATCCCTTTGGCAATCTGGTGAAGCCCATGGACTCCTCAGAAAATGTTTTAAAATAACTGAAGGAAATGCACAATTTTAGTTGGATGTATTTTTTCCCCCATCCCTGAGCCCCAGGTTAAGAAACCTGGCATTAGACACTGATACTCCCCTCTATGTAGGTTTTCAGAAATACCCTTCTCAGTCTCCTTTGCTGGGCCCTCATCCAAGTCATAGCCTCGAACCTGAAGGACCCTTACAGGGTTCTGACCTGGGCCTTCTTTTCCTCTCCCTTTATACTACTTTACTTGGTGATCTCATCAGCTCTTATAGATTGATTTATCATCTCTCTGCTGATGATTCTAAAATGTACATATCCTGCATAAACCCTCTGCAGATCTCCAAGCTCACATCTCCCACCGCCTCTCAGATATCCCAAGTAGACCAAAAGACCTCTTAAATTCAACATATACAAAATTTAATTTATTCCCCTTCCCTCTAAAATCTCCCCCCTCTGACTTCCCTGCTACTGAAGAAGGCGACACTATTCTCCCAGCAGCTCAAGCTTGCAACCTAGGTATCATCCTCTATTCTTCTATCTATCTCTCACGCCCCCCCCATATTCAATCTATTGCCAATACCTGCTGATTTCACCTTTGCAACATCTCTTCAATATGCCCCCTTCTCCCCTCTGAAAGGGCCACCACCTTGGTACAGGCCCTTACCACCTCACACTTGGACCACTACAACAGCACGCTGATAGACAGGTCTATCTGTCTCAATTCTCTCCCCATCTCCAATCCATCTTCCTTTGGCTGTCAGCATGATTTTCCTAAAGCACAAGCCCAACCATATCACCGCCCCAGTCAATAAATTCTAGTGGCTCCCTATAGCCTCCCTGGATCAAATAAAAAACCCTCTACTTGGTGTTCAAAGCCCCACCCACCATCGCTAATTTTCCAGACCATACATATTCCTTTGATCCAAGGACACTTGCTTCCTCACTATTCCTTCAACAAGACACTCCATCTCTTGACCCAGACATTTTCTAGAATGGCTCTCCCTCTACATCTCTGCCTATGAGTTTCCCCAGCTTCCTTCAAAAATCAACTAAAATCCCATCCTCTACAAGAGGCTTATCCCAACTTCTCTTAATTCCACTGTCTTCTCTCTTTTAATTGCTTTTTATTTTTCCTGTCTTTTGCCTCTTTGTATCCCTAGTGCTTAGCACAGTGCCTGGCATAAAGTAGGGGATTAATAAGTGCCTACTGACTGACCCACAAGAATTTACCATCTAGAAATTCTTCTTTAATCTTCATTAGATTCCAAGTTATTACTAAAAACTGACGATCAAGCAATAGGTAACAACCAATTTATCTCAAAAAAAATTAGGTTTCCAAGAGTTTCTCACCTCCCCAAAGAATTACTCTCAATAAGCCGGTCTGAATTTGGGCTTTGTGGTACACGTATAATATTGTGTTGTCATACTGTCCTTCCTATTTAATGCTTATAAGCTGGCAAAATGGTGAAGTTTGTCCCTTCCCAAGACCCCCCCACCCCTCCAAAAAATCCTGTTCTTGAAGAATTGAGTTCTTGGATCGTTTTCAACGTAATCCGACTGTTCTTAAGAAGTGAGCAGGGCAGAACACAGTGTAGCCATAATTCGTCTCACAAACACCTCTTCAATATTCAACCGGCCCCTAGAAACTATTTCTCCATTCAAATTTCAGTATTGTCACCATGTTCCTCTATTCATTTTTCTGGTCTAATGAGGATCAAATTCCTTTCTAATCCTCAAAAGCTAAATGAGGTCTTCAGGGTAATGTTTGATTTTTAGGCTTGTCAGACTCTACACTGTCCTTTGTCAGATCTGAAGGTAATGGGAACATGTTACATGAGTGCTTCAGATTAAATAAATTATACAGAAGCCAGGACTCTTCCCAACCTCATCAGTTCAGCAGCTATGATTAGTTTTATCCCCAAAGAGGTTTTTCTACATTTCTTGAATCAACTGAAAGAATTTCATTTCTGTTGAGAAATATTTTTAACCCAAATTGTTTAACTACAGAGTTTCTATGAACTCATTCTCAAATATACTAACAGTCTTCTTATTAAGTAGGAAATAATATTCTTTCCAGGGATCACTGGTGACCTTTTTAGATTCAGACCTGTGACTTCATCAGTGTAGGGGATTCCCAAGAGCAGAAATTCCTGTCAATGATGCAGAAGAGTCACTAATCTGTAACTTTAGAGTCTTAAGAGTTGTTTGATGCTCTGAGAAGTCATGATCTCCCCAGGGTAACACAGCTAAGTATGTATCAGAGGCAAGATCTGAACCCAGGTCTTCTGAGTTCTAGGATGCCACAAAGGGCATAGAGGGTCACTGCCTCTCTAGCAGTCATGAGGGACTTCTAAATTAGACTTTTTAAATCATCAGCTACACACTTTGGAATTTCAATTTAATCCCTACTATTTCACTCTTTTAAAACAAAATTAAAAGCCTAATATGTTTTACATCATGTTTGAGACTTTTTGCCATCAAATGCCCATTTTTTCTATACTAGCTTCCAGTGTACAAAGCTGTACAAAAAACAAAACACGCATACAAAAAAAATTACAGAACCAAATGTGGAGTAACAAATTACCAAGGCGAGTTGCTGAGTTTATTTAAAACTGCTAGCACGTGTAGTACTGCCCATATTGTTCATCTTTTTATTCATGAAAGTTCGGTTGATTGATAGATTTCTTAGAAGCTAGGCTGATATATTTCAATACAGTGGGAGCCGGATTCTGATAAATTTTAAAATAACGACTGTTCAAAAACACAAAGCAGACAGAGGGGAAGGGAAAGTAAAGTGGAAATACTTATAGACCAAAGTAAAAAGGTGAAGAGCTTAAAATTTAGTACAATAGTCAAAAATGTCCTCCATACTTCTTTCTAAGAAAGACATGGTAAGGCAGAGGGAGGGAAGGGGGAGGTAGATTATGATTACATCCATCTTCAATAATACCATTTCTTTTTTCTTTTTTGCTTTTTGGAGGGCAATTAAGAGTTAAGTGACTTGCCCAAGATCACACGGCTAGTTTTGTGTCAATTGTCTGAGGCCGTATTTGAACTCAGGTCCTCGACTTCAGGGCCGGTGCTCTATTCACTGTGCAACCTAGCCACCTCACATCTTTAATAACATAATACCATGAATTTGCAATGCTTGTAATTCATTAGGGTGACTAACATTTTTTATTTTAAAATGTTATCCTTTCCCATATACCTCTTCATATACCATCAACTCCTCCTACTTCCTGTAGCCAAATCTATAGAACTGCTAGTCGTTGGTACATACAATAAATCCATCATAATGCCCAATAGCTTTCACATTATGCAAAAGGGAAGCCTAGACAGTTTGGAACAGTTAATGAATTCATTTTTTTTGTCACTCAACTTTTCCACCTGCAAATCCAGCATATTCTCCCTAGAGTAACAACCATCCTTCCAAGGGTCACTAGTGATTTGTATGAAAAAACAAAAAATATTTCTTAAAAGGATGGGGAGGAGAGAAACAGACAAGTCTCATAACCAGCCAACTACAGGCTTATTTCAATGGTATACCTAACTATTCCAAAGTCTGCCATAATGCTTTATATATATAAACATCTTGCCATAAAACTTACCTTTCAGCAGAGGCAGAGGCGTTAACTCAATAGGCTTGCCCTGAGACCTGAACTGTGAGGAGCTTTGCGACCTCTTCTGTCTGGCTTTCCTGACGGACTTCCGAGAAAATCCGTCTACTTTATCCACTGATGGAGGAGTGGTTGGTGCTGAGGACATATCCCTACTGAAGAGAGAGCAGTATTATAAACAGTCCCAAAGCAAATGCAGAAAGGTGATAGGCCCAAGTTAAATACTAAAAATCACATAAAGGACGCCTATAAGATTAAAAGCAAACTGGTAGTGTGCTACAAGGCAAGAATGAAAGAAATAAGCAATATGGGAAGTTTGATCAATTACTCTGCTCTGCTGTTTTTCTCTGGACATACCATTTCTAGATTCTAAGATGCTTCTTACAGAGTCTTGCTTCCTAAAATAATGTTAAAACCATCCAATCACATTTATAAATTAAAACTATAAAATCTAAATAATTTTTTCCCAAATATTTAAAACTATGAACAACATGCAGATCTTTCCTTTTTTTTTTATTTTAGCAACTATATCATTACCAAGAAGTGAAGCAAAATTGTCACAATTATCTAGAGATGACTTTTACCATGTTATCTATGATAAACCATCCCACAGTGCAAATGATGACAGGTTCAATTACTTTGCAAAGAATACATAAAAGGGCATGATTAAGATTATTTCAAAGATGTGGCTTCTTTTTGAATGAAGCCATCTTATATTATTAAAGCTGAATATAAAAAACTATGATGAAATCATGCAGTAAACACAGCTGAACTCAATAAAAATTCATAGCCTTCTCAGACAACCAAACTGAATTCCCCTGATGTTTAGGCAATGAAGTTCATCACCACCTAACATCAACTTTCATGCCTTCAAACAGACTCCCCCCTCCCCCCCAGAAAGGAGGTTCTTTACACTCTCAAATAAATTAAAAAGGATGTAGCCTAAAAGTAACAAGGCTTATACTTGTTTTCATTCAGCACCTGAAATAGATGCCACCATCTCCATGGCACTAAGGCCCCAATGCAAGATTAATGGTAGAGTTGGATAGAAATGCCACATATGGAGAAATGCTGAACTACAATAACTCATCTGCAGTTGCAACATATAAAACAAGTGTTTTTTAAAGAAGAGAGTAAAGAACTTTCTCCTCGATTTTAAATATATTTACCTGAATTCTAAATTTAAAAGAAAAAACAAAAACATGCCCAACATACACAAGACTGAGGTTTGGGGTTTTTTTTAATCTGTTTCATTTTCTTCAAGGAGCTTTTTCCAGCTGATCAGAGTACCCAAACTTTCTTTAAAAAAAAAAAAAAATCTGGCGGCCCCTAAGTGGCCCAGTGAATAGAGCACAGGCCCTAGAGTCAGAAGGATCTGAGTTCAAATCCAACCCTGTGACCTTGGGCAAGTCATTTAACCTCAATTGCCCTGTCTTCCCCCATCCAAAAAGCCCCCCCCAAAAAAATCTTTGCATGTGATCTTAAATATAAACACAGGAGCTAAAATGGAACTGCATGCTATTAAAGGGTACAAATCACAAGAGATTACTTAAAAATTTCAGGATACATTTTTGCACTGAATTTAGGAACAGACTCTATACCTTGGTTCATGAATTGTTTAGCTCTAACTCAACAAAACTTAAATTCCCTAAATCCTGTGTTTCCTTCACTCCTTTCACTTCCCTTTTCCTCTCTCCCTCCCCCATTGCCAACTTTGAATTTCTGGTACATGACAGATACCAAGAAAGAGTTTATTAAAACAAAGAATTCCAACCACTCGCCTCTTCTGTCCAGAGTGAAAAATTCATGTCAAGCCCCCGTGGGGCTACATACTTGATGTCTCTCAATAGGTTTGTACGCAAAAGCAGTGAAGAAAGAGGTTTACTAAAGCGAATTTAAGGACCTTTATTTCCCACTGGACAGCAGGCACTGAGTATTCTCCAGGGAGTTAAAACCCGAAAAGGAGGGAAGGAAGGAGAGAGAGATGGGGATGCGGAAGAGTTAGAAAGGGAAGACAGAAATGGGGGAAAAAAGAATGGGGATGAGAAACAGGAAAGGATGGGGAGAATGATGGAGAAGGGGAAAGGAAAAGAAATGGGTAAGGGGGGGGTAGAGAGGAAGAGATGGGGATGAAGTAAAGAGGAAAAGACGAAGGAGAAGGACAGGAAGAGAGATGGAGACGGAAGAAAGAGGAAGGGATGGGGAAGATGAAATTCCTAGTAAATTCCTTTACTAGGAATGAGAGCAAGAGATGCGGACGGAGGAGAGAGGAAAGAGGAAGGGGGGAAGGGGAAAGAGAAGATGAGACAGAGAAAAGGAAGGAGCGGAGAAGAATGGGGACGGAGAACAGAGAGGAGGTGGGGAAGGAGAAAGAGAAGAGAATGGAGGAAAGAGAGAACAGAGGAAGGAGAGGGGAAGAGGCAGGGAAGGAGCAGGGGGCTGTCAGGGGATGCCACCCACCCCTGTCCCTTCCCCGCCCCCCCAGCTCCACACAAGACAAGCCGGGGCTCCAGCCTCTCCCCGAGCCTGCCCGGGCCGCGGTGGGTGCAGGAGGCCAGCGGGGGGAAGAACGCGACCCCGATCCGGAAGGGAAGGGGCCGGGGCGGACCGAGCGTTCGCCAAGAGCGCCGGGACCATTTCCAGGTAAAGGAGGCGAGCGGAGCGCGCCCGGGCCGGGCCTCGCCTCCGGCCCGGCCGAGGTGCGAGCGGGCTCCTGCCCCCGAGGGCGGCCAGGTCCGGGCCGGGCGGCGTGGGGGCGAAGTTACCTTGAAGCTCCTGAGAGAATCCGGAGATGATCGGTGGTTCCTGGGGGAGGGAGCGGGGCCGCAGGCGACGGCGGGAGGCTGGCGGCGGCTCCGGGAGCGGTGGCGGCGGCGGCGGCGTGCGGCGGCGGGGAGGCCGGGGAACGGGAGGGAGCCCCAGGCGACTGCAGTCCCGGGCGCTATGTGTGCGGCTCGGCTCGGCGGCGGCGGCGGCGGCGGCGGCGGCGGCGGCGCCTCCTCTAGGCCTCACGGCGGTACCCAAGGGCTCCGGCTCCGGCGGCGGCGGCGGCGGCGGCAGCGGCAGCTTCACGAGTCTTCCCCGCGGGCCAGTCCCATCAAATCGGCATCTACCCCGCTGCGGCCCCGGCGGTTCTTCACTCACATTCCCGGCGGGCGGCGCCTCTGCTCGTTGCCCAGGACCCGGCGGCGGCGGCGACGACGTGGGGAGGGGGAGAGGGAAGGGAGGGAAGCCGGATCCGCCGCAGCAGCGAGAGGGAGGAGGAAGGAAGAGGAGGAGGAGCCGCAGACGCTGGAGCCGCAGCTGCCGGAGCCGCCGATCGGTACCCACCGTAGGTTTCAGTCAATGCCCCCTTTCTCTCTCCTATTGTCAATATCACCGAGCGGCCGAGTCCATGGCACACGCGCAACCGAACATGCTGGCGACCAGCACCCGCCCCCCGCGGCTGCCCACTGGAGCCTTTAAAGGGGAAGTGCCGCCCCATTGGTCCGCGGGCGCTTTCACTCCTACTCCAGCAGGTTAGGCTGAGAGCTGGTCGGGGATTGGCGCTGGGGGGGCGGGGAGGCGGCGAGGGTGGGAAGAAAGGAGGCCGCTGATTGGGCTGCCGAGTGCGGTTACCCGGATGCCGCCGCCGTCTCCGGTCCCGCGGTCTCGTTTCCCGCACCTGCCCAGACTCGGTCGCCGATGGCCCAAAGGTTTAGGGTCCTTTGGCGCTCCTCGTACCCGGCTGGATCGGAGTGGGCGTCGGGAAGACCGAGCGCTTCGGCGCCCGTTGCCAGTGGGACGAAGGAAATGGCAGCCTCCGGCCAGGGGACCCCGATGGGAGATGGAAGGGGAAGCGATGAGGAAGCTTCCTCCCTCCGCACCGCCAGAGCCGGTCTTGGCTTCGGCCTCCCCCGGAAGGTCCTGCGGCCGGACCGCGAGGGAAGCCCACCGGGTGGCCTGGTTGTGGCAGTGGCCTCAGTCCGCCTTCTGCGCCGAATCCGGGCGCCCGTCCCGCCCTGGGGACCAGAGCCCAGGCTTGCTGACCCAGCGGTCTCCCGAGGATGCTCCGATCCCCGGCCTCCGTTCGCGCCCTTGGCTCGTTCTGTGCTCCCTTTGCCGAGTTAGTCGTCGTGGGCTTTGTCTTTGCGCTTGGTTTGCGATGGTTAGGGAGCCTAGGCAGTCGTCATGGAGCAACAGTCATTCTAGTTCATGTAGACCCAGGAGCGTCCATTTGGAACTGGAAGGACCCTTAGACTTCGGCAGTCCCAGCTTCTCCTTTGGCAGGTAAGGACACTGAGACCCGAAGAACCAAAGCCAGGACTCAGCCCAGCCCCTCAGACCCGCGGTGCCGAGCAGGGGACCATGGTGTCATGCAAAGACCGTTCATTACTAGCCGGCGGTCGGCATACCTCTGGTCCCCGGGCTGGAGACTTTGTGTGAAGCTGCTCCTCTTCCTTTAGGTTACTAGCGAATAGGACCTGACCTTGCTGCTTCACGGGTGTACAAGTCCCTTCTCATCTCTCTTTTTAACTCGGGTGCCCCTGCATCCTTTCGTGACCCCACCACCCCAAGATTTAGTTTTATTTCATTTCTGCATAGCTTGTATCTACTTTTCAGGGTACACCATCTCCCCTTCCTGTCCCCCAGCAAGTTCCTTCAATGCAGGAACTTTCCTTTTTGTCGGTTTCTTCTCTAGTGCCTGCTGAGCATAGTACCTAGAACATGATAGCTTGTTGACTTGATCAACAAAAAAATTGTTTATTAAAGAGCTAGGTACTGTGGATACAAAGTGAAAAGCAGAAGTCTGCTTTCCAGAACGTTGTATATCTCATATATGTTATCTCTCCTACAAATGTAAAGTACTTTTATTACAAAATATCCCTCTGCAAGTTTCAGTTTTTAAAAACAGGCAACATAATATAGATGATATGAAAGAAAATTAAAATCAACAATACTAAATTCTGGGGGCGGCTAGGTTCCAGCCTCAGACACTTAACACAAAAGCTAGCCGTGTGACCTTGGGCAAGTCACTTAACCCCAAATGCCCTCTAAAAAAGCAAAAAAAAAAAAAATACTAAATTCTGAACCGCTACTTCAACCCAATCCATTAACATGCAGTTATAATGTTTATAAAGAGTAAAATGCAAATAATCTATTAGCACAATTCACAATGTTAAGAACAATAACAAGAACCACTTATTTTTAGCAGTACTCTATTGGTCTTTAAAGGTTAAATCATAGTGGTCCTAACTAAGGGCTCTCCATTTTTCAATGACTCAGCATATTAATTTAGTATTTACTGAGTTCATCTACACTGGAAAAACAGAAGTGGATGAAAATGACAAGACTACATCAGGCAGCTGGATGGAGAGAACCACCTGGATGCATGGATGGGTGGATGGATGGATGCATGGATGGACGGATGGATGGTCGGTCGGATGGTCACTGCAGCTATAGATGAGCTAGATTCAGAATTGTCTAGGACAAGGGTGGGAAGCCTGCAACCTCAAGGCCACATGTGGCCTACTAGGTCCTTGGGTGGTGACTGAGTCCAGGCTTTACAGAACACATCCTTTTATTAAAGGAATCTGGTCTGTGAAGTTTGGATTCAGTCAAAGGACTTGAGGACTTAGAGGGCCACATGTGACCTCAAGCTGGTAGGTTCCCCATCCCTGGTCTGGTAGATAGATAGGGGGAAATATATGGGAAATTTGCTTACTTCCAATGATTGCAAACTTCTCAAATCCTCAGAACTCTGTTAACACCAATATTCTCAAAAGCCGTACGACTGAATCATGAAAACTTCTTAATCTTGGAAGAATCAATATTTTAAAAATCCAAAGAGCACAAACATACAAGATGCACATAAGTAGACTACAGCATATTACAAAGAGTAACATCTACTTTGAAATGGCGTACAAGACAGCAAAACTTTAAGCCAAAATGGTAACCCGTGAATAGCCTAAATGGTACCTTGGTGCTGCTGGGATATTAAGTTGACCAGAATACCCCCTTGCTTGTTGTGCGTATACGCTGTAGAAAATGTGTGAAAAGAGATGAAATAAAAATTGTAAAAGTTACAGTGTGATTGCATTAATGGAAAGAATGAGAACCCACACCAACAAAATCGCCTATCTATCAAGATATTTAGTGCCTACTACATGCTAGATGCGGGAAAAGAATACAAAGGATTATGAGACATTGACCCTTACCTTCAAGGAACTTGGAATCTGGGGCGAAATTTGTGAGGGAAGAAAGTTTATATGAATTATATAACAAAAGGAAACAATTTAAGAAATAGCACAAGATGGTATATAATTGCCAATGAGTACAATGTAGTTTAGTTAGTTTAGACATCACCCCTAGAAGAAAGATGGGGGTTGAGGGGGAAGGGGTAGAAATGAGAGCAGGCAACAGAAAACAGTAAGAATGGTAAGTGTATGATGACAGCCCCTTAACACCAAAGGAATTATACTACTTCTGATGTGCTTCCTTTTCTAGCTTACTGATGGGTGGTATAGTCAGTGTTGCCTGATGTCTGTTTACCATACTTTATAAACTCATAACATTTATAAAGGGCTCCAACTTCCTTTGTTTTCCAAAGTTCAAAACTTAGTCTCAATCTTCTTGGGTGGCTTATAATAAGCCGTAGTTCTGGGCAGGACTTGCTTCAAGAGACTGTTATACTGGATATTTAATTTCTCAGGAGCAAAGCTAGATGGCAGCGCAGCAGATAAATGCTTAGCTCCTTATATCCTTTTTGCTTGTGTGTATCAATTGGTTTATATCCTATTAATAAATTCTAGTTAGATCAGTTGAGGGTGGAGCTATATTTCTGTTGCCTAAAGTCCTGAAATGAACTGATGTGGAGTTGGACAGGAAATAAATCATTAGGGAATCAAAGGATGGATATACCACTTAGCAGCTGGACAAGTATAGGAAGCTATAAAATCTTATTTATTTTACAGAGGTGATAGAAATCTAAGTCTTTAAAAGATATGGATAGGAAGGAAAAAAGGGGCAATTCTGATGGTAGGATAACATGAGCAAAAACACAGAAGGAGGAAAATGTAAATGAAGGAGACATCAAGTAGACTAATTTGGCTAGGGAATAGGGTTCAGGTTGATGAGTTGTAGAAAGTAAAGCTGGAAAGGTAAGTTGTAGCCAGATACTGAAGGGCTCAAATACCTAAGGAGTGTAGACTTTAATTCTTTTAATTTGTAATTCTGTTTTTTGAGTTGTTTCAGTCATGTCTGACTGTGATCTCTTTTTGGAGTTTTCTTGACAAAGATGCTGGAGCAGTTTGCCATTTCCTTCTGTAGCTCATTTTACAGATGAGGAAACTGAGGCAAACAGGGTTAAGTGACTAGCCCAGGGTTACATAGCCAGGAAGTGTCAGAGGCCAGATTTGAACTCAGGTGCCCCTGACTCTAGGGCTGGCACTCTATCCATTGCACCACCTATAAGCTCTATTGTAATCTTGTAGGAGTGTTTATTTAATGAACATTCCGAGCTGATTGGGCTACACACTATTGATACATGCCGCAAACAGCCTGTTTCCAGAAAGCTCATACTCTCAAAAATAGGAAAAGGCATGCGCACATACCCATTGAAACACAAGGTAACACAAAATAAGGACAAAGTATAGGTTCACACAAAAAAACATTTGAGATGCAAAAGATTACAAGGGGGAAGGCACAGAAATGGGAGAAAAATATAGAATGTGTTGGCAAGTAGTCTAGTTCTACTGGAACTTAGAGTATATGAAGCACGTCGGTTGAATATGGCTGAAAATGTAAGATGCAAGCAGCTTAACTTATGGCACCTTTCTTCATAACAAATATGGAGTACTCATCTGTCCAGTGACCAAGGAATTAGGTTATGATCTATGAGCATAATGGAATAGCACTGCACCATAAGAAATTAGAAATATTGGAAGGCATAACATGATACAGAGTGAAGAAAGCAGAATCAGAACAATATTATACACACTGTCATCATGTAAGAATAATAAAATTGGAGAAAGACACACAAGGAAATTTCAAAAAAGGAAGTGAAAGTAAATGATGTTTTTTAAGTGTAAGTTTTAGAATTTATGGAATTATATACAATTATTTTTGTCCTCATTTGTGTATTTAAATGTTTTTGTTTATGGTTATTAGATTCCTGAGCTTAGAACACAGTTTTTTAAATCATAAAATGTACTCCAAGATGGTGAGCTTGGGAAACTAGATAGATCAAAATAGAAAAGTTAAAGAGAGAGGCAATTTTTAGGAGGATGGTAAGTTGAGTTTGAGGGATATTGAATTTAAGGTACTGGCAAGAGATTCAGGTGGGAATTAGAAATGTCACTGGAGCCCTAGGGAAATATTTGGGAATAGAGATAGAGATGTGAAAATCATCTTCCTTAAGGTAATCACTAATACCATTTAGTAGATGGAACTATATGTAAAGAAAGACCAAAGGATGAGGAGACAGAAGGATTTTTCACTGAAATATAAAGAAAAAAAATCCAATGTTAACTATCACAAGAAGATCAAGAAGAATGAACATAGGAAAAAAGACCTGGATTTAGTGAGGAAGCCATTAGTGACCTTTGAAAAAGATGTTCTGGTCAAATGGTAGGAACATAACCTAGGTTCAAGGAACAAGTAGGTAATGAATAAACGTAGTAAGACCTGGGGTAGTTAGGTGGCGCAGTGAATAGAGCAGCAGCCCAGGAGTCAAGGAGGACCTGAGTTCAAATCAGACCTTAGAAACTTACTAGCTGTGTGACCTTGGGCAAAGCTACTTAACCCCAATTGCCCTGCCTTCCCCCCTCCAAAAAAAAAAATGCATTAAGACCATTTTTCATAAAAGTTTTGCAGTGAAGTGAAGATAGGACAGTAGCTGGAAGGAATAATGGAAGGATTTGATTTATTTTGGAATAGAGGAGACCAAAGCATGTTAGCACTCAGAGGAAGTAGCAGTAAGAAGAGAAAGACTGAAAATGGATGAACATAACTCTGCTTATACATTGAGTTTATTTCTTTTAATTCTGTGAGGTAAAGGTATTCATGTGTCAGAAAGGGATCTGGGTACAGAGACCCCTCCTTAATACCTTGAGATTACTTTCAGGATGGAAGAAAGGGTGACTGAAATCAAGCCCCAGACGTATCTGAGTACCCAGAAGGGAATAAATACCAACATTCTAATAGTAGAAGATGGGACGAGTGTCAGAATTCCATGCTACGAGATTCAGAGAGAGTGAAGAAGACAAAAGAACCGCATTTTTATTGGAACTGGGCAAAGGAAGGTGAAGGGAAGCAAGGTGGTACAGAAGATAGAACTGGGCCTGGAGTCAGAAAGAACTGAATTCAAATCCAGCTTCAAACACTTACTAGCTATGTAACCCTGGGCAAGTAATTTAATCCTGTTTGCCTCAGTTTCCTCTTCTGTAAAAGGAGCTGGAGAAGAAAATGGCAAACCACTCCAATATCTTTGCCAATAAAACTCCAAATGGGGTCAGGAAGAGTCAGACACAACTGGAACAAATGAACCCAACAACAAAGGAGGATTAAACACACATAACCTGAGTGTACCATAGAAATAGGAAGAGATAGAGGAATAAGATGATGGGGGGAGGTTTCTAAGATGAAGGTAGAGAGTGAATGGAATGAATTCACCCATTAAATGGGAGAGAATAACAGGACGGATTAGAAAGCAGAATTGAAAAGTATACTGTATATCAGAAACAACATAAAAGATTCACACAATTAAAAATGAGGATCTAGCAGAATTTTGTATGCATCCGACATTCCAAAAAAGAAGGGGTGATAATCATGGACTTAGACAATGCAATGGTAAAAATAGCCTGGTTTAAGAGAAATAAGCAGGAAATTACATTTGGTTTAAAAGGAACATAGAAAATTAAATAATTTCCATATCTAATATATGTACTAAATAGCATAGCATCTCCAGATTAAAGGAAAAGCTAGTTGCCTTACAGGGGGAAATAACAAAATTGTACCAGTTGGGAACCTCAAAGGGTCCCTTTCAGACCTAGACAAATCTAAAATTTAAAATAAAGTTGAGATCCTGAAAAGAATTTCAGAAAAATCATCGCAAATTTCTGAATGGGAATAAAAAAATGAATATACATAAATCTCAGCTGTGCCTAGCACAATTTAAAAAACAGTGCATGTTCTAAGCACTGGAATCTAGTACGTAAAAAGTCATAACCAAATGCAGAAAAACAAATGTTAAAATGCTGTACCAATCATAATGCACTAAAAAATTTTATTTGAGAAAGGACATTTAAATAAAGGACTCAAGTGAAGGCTAAATAATACAGTCCTAAAGGGCACAATGGATAGACCTAGAGTAAGGAAAACTTGAGTTCCCATCCCATTTTAGAAGTTTACTAACCATTTGACCCTGGGCAAGTTATTTAAGAGTCAACCTCCAATTCCTCCTCTGTAAAATGAGGATAATAATACCTGTAGGGGTTGTTGTGAGAATAGTATGAAAGAATATTTGTAAAGCACTTTAAAAACTTCAAAGCCATTATTACCAATGAAAATGAAGCTGGAACAATGAATAAAAGCTTTAATTAAGCAGATTACCATGTGCCAAGCACTCTGCTAAATGACAGGGATATAAAAGCAAAATAATCCCTCTTAAGAAATTTAGCATTCTAATAGGGGAAGAAAGGATGTTAAGGAGAAGGTGGGGGGGCAGATGTGGAATGAAGGTTTGCAGGGTTGTTTTTATTTTGTAAAGGAAGTGACAGGGATGGTGAGTGGAGTCTTAAATAGATTGTTTGACATCATTTCCAGTAATGGTAGCATTGACTTGACTGCTATTCCCAGAGTAAGAGGTATGGGTCAGTATGCCACAGAACAATTAAGTCTAATATTACATAAACTGTTTGGAAAAATAGAGGAAGAATGCATCTTACGTAGTGAAACAAATATAGTCCTGAGAGACAAACCAGGGAGAGATAAGCAAAGCAAAGAACTTTAGGATAATATGTCCAATAAGTATGAATATATTGGATAAAACATCATCAAAGAAATTATAGCAATATGTTTAAAAGATTATACACTATAATTAGGTTACATTTATTGCAGGAATGCAGGATTAGTTTAATATTAGGAAAACTATAAACACAGTAGACTCTATTAATAACAAAAGCAATAACAAACTCATAGTTATGCCATGATACACAGGAAAAGCTTGACAAAATACAATATCCACTTAAGTTGTTGGGTTTGTTTTTTTTTTTTTAAATCTCAGGATTAATTAGAACTTAATGTAGTATAATAGGAATGCCTTATGGTCCATCCCATGAAGGTTAGACTGGTTATTCTTTAAAATATAACGAAGTCGAATCAAGATTTAACTGGCTCAAGGGAATAAGGCTTAGTTGAAGTGGCTACCTAGTCAACTTAATACAAAAAGCCACAAAGAACTCCAGATAAATCCTGATACTGGTACCAAGAACAACACAGAGGTAAGGGAGTGATTATCTAAATAAATGTAGTCCCTCAAATATCCTTTCTTGGCTATGGCTAAGTAAATCCATTTTTGTTCACTCTCTTATGTATAAGTGTTTCATTTCATTCCAATATTGAACCTAAAGTAAACTAACCTGATCAGTTCTAGTCTACATCACTTGGTGGTGTTAACAATTTTAGAACAGAATGATCTACTTTAGACAAATGTGAATATTCTTCATCTCTTCAAGAACTATACCCCAAAGAGAATTACAGTAAACTGCTCTTGATTGATTTTTGCATAATTTTTGTATTTGAGAGTAATAGTCATCTACAGGCACAGCAGTATGACTTCTGTCTTCCACCTCACCATATTTTGGGGATATTCTGAATAACTGGGCGAAGAACTGTTTGGGATTTTTTGGTTTAGCATTTAGGAGGCCATTGGAAACTGTGCCATCTGTACGTTGTTAACGATGCTTTGGAACAATACTCTAGTTATGCACTTCAGAAGACAAGGATTGATTCTCTCCAAGAGCCCTGAAATCGTTCTAAAATTGAGGATGTGAACAAATGCACCCAATTTGGGAGAGGGAGGGAGGGGTGGACAACTTCAGTGCACAACATAAAAAACTTCCACTCCAGAACCTGGAATGGGAATTCTGTCTCTTCCCCTCTCCCTATCCTTCTCTCTGACTCTCTCCCTTCCCCTCCCCTTTTTTGTTCCTAACCATTTGAGACAGCTAGGGGGCTAGAGTACCTAGCCTGGAGTCAGGAAGTCAGACCAGAATTCAAATTTTAACTTCAGACATTTAGTAGTTGTGTGACCCTGGACAAGTCACTTGACTTCTCTCTGCCCGAGTTTCCTCAAGTGTAATATGGGAATAATAGCACCTAACTCTCAAAGTTATTGTGGGGATCAAATTAAATAATCTTTGTATAAAAACACTTAGTGGGGGCAGTTAGGTGGTTCAATGGAGTCAAAAGGACCTGGAATAAAAAATTCCTGAGTTTAAATCCAGCCTTAGACACTCACTAGCTGTGTGACCGTCAGCAAGTTCACTTAACCCCAATTGCCTCCAAAAGGAAAAAAAAAAGCACTTAGTGCAGTGCCTGGCACACTACATGAACACTTCTTCCTTTTCCCACTGCCTACTTTAACCTCTCCCCTTCCCTTCGTGCTTGCTCCCAGTGAGGCATAGATTAAAGACTCCTTTCCCACCCTGGCAAAAATGGAAGCTGCCTATACATCACAGAGAGAGTTCATGAATTGTCCTAAAAGAGTCTGTGGCTTTGTATCTTTTTTATTTTTACATTGTGTCTTTTTCCTTTGGTGTAGGTAGTCAATCCTGAACTAGACGTTTCTAGCCTCTGTGGTACCCTCATGAATTTGAAATGTTAAGAAATGTTGGGTCTCTTCTCAGTGGGGGCTGACTGGCAGCCCCATTCAGGTCGGCTTTTCCTTAAAAGGAATTAAAACTGTCCTGGAGGTTTAGTTGGCTCAGGGGGCTAAAGTCTGGGCAGTTGACATGGATTACTAGTCTCTAGAGTACAAAAATCCAGGAGGAGCTCCAAATGTGCCTCAGGGGATGCTTGACCATTGAACTGCCATGGACAACACAGGAATGCTGCTGCTGGGCTCAGTTAACATCAACATAATGTCCTTATTGAAAATCCTTCTGCTATGGCCAAAGTAAACCTTTTTATTAAGTCAGATCTTCTAGAAGTATTTCATTTTGTTATAGTATAGAACCCAAGGTACTACTGATTTAAAGAACAGCTTTCTGTGTGGCAAGCAACATCTTCTCAAAAGCAATAGCTAAAACTATGTGTAATAGAGAAATGCTAGAGGCTTTTTCCAGTAATATCAGTCAGCAGTATAGCAGGATGTCCGTTGTCACCACTGTTTGATCTGGTGCTAGCTATATCAGAAAGACAAGAAAAATACACTTGAGGGAATAAGCATGAAGGACTCAGAATTTTAGAGATTCATCTAAAAATTAATTGAAATAACCTGAGTAAAATAAAAATTACAAAAATATACTCATAAAAATGAGTTACTTTTCTGTTTATCACAGATAAAACCCAATAAGAGATAGGAAACACAGATTAAGTATAGACAATGAAATGGAGAATGTGTGTGTGCCTGCCAAATCATAGGCAGAAATTATAGAAATATTTAACTACAAAATACTCTTCAAATAAAGAAGTAATTAAATGGAGAGAGATTAATTGCTCATGGTTAGGCTACGCTAATATAATAAACTAAGCAATTGTCGCACTATACCATTCAAACGACCAATGGGTTATTTTATAGAACTAGACAAAATAACTTTAATTTGGAAGAGCAAAAGGTCTGGTTTCAAGGAAAATAATGGGGCGGGGGAGTAAGAAGGAAAGACATCTAGCAGTATTTCATCTCAAACTATACTGAAAAAATAATCAAACGTATCTGGTACCAGTTTAAAAAAAGAGAAAAGTTGATGAATGGCACAACTAAATGTAGCAATGCAGTGCTTAGTAAACCCTAAAACATCACTTACTTAGGTAAAGTACTCACTATTTTGCAAAAATTGCTGGGAAAACAAGAAATTAGGTTTGCAGAAATTAGGTTTAGACAAACATCTTACACCATATTAGTACATTAAGTTCAAATGGACGAATGACCTAAAGGTAAAAAGTTATGCCATAAATTAGGGGAGCAAAGAAGGAGATATACAGCTATAGATAAGAGAAGAGCTCTTGACTTAACAGAGGATAGAGGTGATAATAAAAGAGACAAGGAATAATTTTGAGTACAAAACATTGAAAAGGCTATACAAATAAATTGATAGAATTAGAAGAGAAAGAGTTAACTAAGAAAAATATTTACAGCAAATTTCTTAGAAAAAAAAGGTTTGATATCCTAAATACAGGGAATTGATTTAACTATATTAGAACAAGAGCCGTTCCCCTGTTGATAGTAACCAAAGGATACAGTTTTCAAAAGAACGTGCTCCAGATTACTGATAAGACAAATGAAATGTTAAAACAATTCAGATTCCAAATGACACTAATTACTTTGGCAAAAATGACCCCCAAAAAAAGGAAAACAGCAATTATTTGAGGGGCTATGGGAAGACAAGTACTTTTGGTAAGCTGTAAATTGTTTCAGCCTTTCTGGAAAGCACTTTTGAACTGTCCCCCAAAAGTCATTAAGTTGTGCGTGCTCTTTGACCCAGTGATACCATTCTAAATATATACTACAAAGAGAAAACAGAATGGACTCATGTATATAAAATATAGAAGAAGGACTTTGTGTTGTAACAAAAAACACAAAAATAAGTATGTAATAGTAATGGAATTTAAAGATCTCCCTGTATTGTATTGGTTTTCAGGTTAAATGTTAAAACCCAGAGTTTTTTAATCCCACTTGTGGGATGGACTTATTGATATGAAGAGAGGGCGCTAAACTGGGAGGGGCTGGTGCCATAGATTTAGAGAGAAGCCCAGGCAGACAGAAGCCCAAATGGAGAGAGGCCAGAAGAATTTGGGGGGAGCAGTATCATGGAGGCAGAGAGAGAGAGAGAGAGGAAAATTGCTGGGGGCCAGTTGGAGCCGTCCAGGACTTTTGAGAACTGCCATGCAGAGTTGCGGAGAACTGAGGGGGCATGGCTACAATGCCAGTATTTTGTCTGTTTTGATGTTGTTTTGCCAGATTTGTCTCCTGGTGAAGGACAGTGGTGTTGTTGCAGAGGTCCTGGAACCTTGCTGTTTGTTCAGAAGCTCTGAAGGAGGATTTTCTTTTATGTTTACAGAAATCCTGGAAGACAGCCTTGCTGATATTCTCAGGGATTCTGGGACTGTTCTGCAGGCAGAGAGTGAATTGATGAGGACACTGGCAATGTTATCTTGTGGCTTTGTTAAGCTTTGTCTCCCCAGGAACAGAGATTGCTGAGAACTTGCCTCCTGTCCAGAAGAAGAAAGGACCTCTCCTTGGATATTCAATGTTGTGATGATATCTTAACCTTGTTGTAGTTTAAGGGTAGATAGCCTTTTGTGCTCTCCTGCCCCTTTGGAAAAAGTACTTGGCATTAATGTATGGTATTGTAATTCATTTGTGATTCAGGGGTGGGAAACTTTTGACTTTTTTGTGCTCCATAACTGACTAAATGAATGTGCTTTGTTTATGATTGGAAACTAATCTCCATTTGAGGAGAGAGACTTTGAGTTACACTGTATTTTGATTTTCTCCATTCTATGAATTTTTTTTGCCTTAATTTGTCACTGAATAAAATAGAGTTACTATGCTGGTATTCCAGACCTTGGAAGTTGCTTTTGCTTGGCTTTACAAAGTAGTGACCCTCAATTGTGGAATAGTTGTTTATGTAATAAATGTAATGAAATTTTATTGCTACTACAAGAAATGACAAAACAGATTCAGAAAAATCTAGGAAAACTTGTATGAACTGATATAGAATGAAGCAAGCAGAAGAACTTATACAGCTATAGTAATGCTTTTAAAAATAACACTTTGAAAGACTCAAGAACTTGATCAATGTAGTGACCCAATTCCTCTACAAATACTGCTCAGCTATTAGCAGATCAGTGATGGACAAGAGGTTCAGATTAAGATATTTTCATAAGGGTAAATATGTAAATATGTTTTGGTTAACCCTTCTGATCTGTTATAAGGGAGTGGTATTTGGGGTGATATTTGTCAGGAGAAAATGGGATACTGAATGTGATGCCAAAAAAGAGAGAAAATAAAGAGCATCAAACCAATTTTAAAATAACAGAAGACAACAAAGAAGTTCAGAAGGGAAGACAGAGAAGCAAAACTACTATCAATTACTATTATGCTCAGTTTAAAATAAACTTTTAAAAAGCTAAGAAATAGAAAGTTACAGTTTCTTATATTTCATTTTTTTTTTCTTGGTATCCCTAGCACTGTTTCTGGCACATAGGTTCTTAGTAAATTTTTGTTGAATGACTTTGAAATATTTGTGTTGGTTGATGATTGTTAGGTTCATAATAAACAATTTTTTAAGTAAACACATTTTAAAGGAGGGAAAAGATATTTTTTTTTTTGCTTTTTTTTTTTGGAGGGCAGTTGGGGTTAAGTGACTTGCCCAAGGTCACACGGCTAGTTTTTGTGTTAAGTGTCTGAGGCCGGATTTGAACTCAGGTACTCCTGACTCCAGGGCCGGTGCTCTACTCACTGCGCCACCTAGCCACCCTGGAGGGAAAAGAAATTTAAGTAGCTTGAAGAGATGAGCAGGACAAGTGAAGGCTGTTTTAAGGATAATGAAGTCTGTCCATGTTTATAGGCAGCAGAAAAAATGCCAATTTTTAAGAAAAGATTGAAAAGATCAAATGATCAAGCTCCCAAAGAACACAGGAATAAATGGGATCAAGGACATAAGTAGAGGTGTTTTAACCTTAGAAAGGAGAAGAGCCAGTTCTTTCTTAGGGATAGGAGAAAAGGAGGAAAAAATGAATAAAAATATAGGAATTTTGATTGCCAACTTGATTTCTTCATCAAAATAGCCTGTTCATATCCTTTAGCCTTTCATCAACTGGGGTGTAACTTATTTTATACTATCTAGTTATTTTATTTTATTTTTTTTTAATTTAAATTTATTTTCTTGGTTACATCATTCATTTCCACAAGGTTTTGAGTTACAAATTTTCTCCCCTTTTTGTCCCTACCCCCCAGACCCCTACCACAATCTGTTCCCTTTTATGCCCTCCTCCAACACCTCTCTAGCTTTCTAGCAGGGCAGGGAGCTCCTCCCTGCCCCTGTCCCTGTATGTATTATTTCCCAGTTGCATTTAATTGTATAGCTTTAAATACTGGATTCTAGCAATTCCTCCCCTGTCACCCACTCCCACTGGGAGGAGCAGCAATTCAATACAGGCTGT
>CM053598.1:208945608-208957002 GCA_028646575.1 Pseudocheirus occidentalis
GAATAGGTTAGTCAGCCAGTCTTGAGCAGATTTTAGAAAATGGTGTTACCCAAACACCAAATAATGAAGATCTTAATTTCTTTCAACATAAAGTTCTAATTCCAAAATAAGGCTGGAAAATTAAGCAAAAACAAAAGACTGTTGATGTTGAAATATGGAGCAAGGGATTTCCAAGACATCAACCCAGAAGAGAAGAACTGCACATCATCAATTTTGCTGCAAGTTCTACTGGAATTCTTGAAAGAAATAAAGGGAGAGGTTTTTTTTTAATGATCACTCAAGTAAAAAAGGAAATCTAGAGGAAAGAATGGGCAAGGAAATGAGAGAGCTCTAGAGGAAAGAATTGGTGGGATGATAAAAAGCTTAGAACAAAAGGTGCAAAACTTGACTCAAGTAACACACTCCTTGAAAAAAGATTGGACCGGAAAAAGATCAATGACTCTTTAAGGAAAGGTGGCTAGCATTACCAGATCTAAAACTCTATGTCAAAGCGTATTCTTCAAAACTAGTCAGTGCTGGCTAAAACATAATGATTAGGCACACAGCATATAGAAGCAAATGAGCATAGCTGCATAGTGTTAATAAGCCAAAAGACCCCAATTACTGGAGCAAAGATTCACTATTACATAAAAACTATCCTGAAAGCCAGAAACTAATCTGGCAAAAATTAGGGTTAAACTAACATTTCACATCATACTTTTCAGAGCTATCAACAGAGAAAGAATTCTTGAACAAACAGGGGTTAATAAGAGATAAAAATTTTGTTACATAAAATTGAAAAGTTTTTGCACAAACAAAATCAATGCAGTTAAAATTATAAAAGAAACAGTTAACAGGGGAAAGAGGTGGGAATCTTTGCAGCAACTTCTCTGATAAATATCTCGGTTTCAAGATATAGATAGATAGATAGATAGATAGATAGATAGATAGATAGATAGATAGATAGATAGATATGAAACTGATTCAAGTATGTAAGAACAACAGTCATTCTCAAACAGATGAATAGTCCAAAAAAAATGAACAGGTAGCTCTCAAAAGGAAGTAATCCAAGCTCACAACAAGCCTGAAAAAATGCTCTAAATCTAGGGTACAGAAGCTACAGCTTGAGAAACATATCATGCTATTTTTATACAGTCTAGAGCTAAGAACAGTTTTCACATTTTTAAATACAACAAGACTATTTTAAAATGCAAAAACCATTTTTAGCTAATTGTAAATAAAAAACAGGTGGTATGTTGTAGTTTGCCAATCTCTGTTATAAATCACTAATAATTTAATGGAAAACAAATTTTAAAAACTCAGAGCTTCTCTGTCAGATTGCCAAAGATGATAAAAAATTCACAATTACAATTGTTGGAAGGGCTTCAGGAAGACACACATATTTGTGCACCATTGATGCACATGTAAATTGGTTTGGCATTTCTGGGAGTCAATTTGAAACTGCTACCAAAAAGTCACCAAAATGTGCATATCATTTGACTAGCCACTAGACCTATCCTCCAAAGAAACTGGAAAAAAAAATACAAAAAAAATATAGTAGCTCTTGGAGTAACAACCAGGAGCTAATGGATTGCCTATCAATTGGGGAATTACTGAACAAATTATGGCATATGAATTTAATGATATACTTGTGTAATAATATGATGAAAAGATCAGTTTCAGAGAAACTTAGGAAGACTTGTATGAACTGATGCAGAAAAAGGTAAAAAAAAACCAAGACAACAATTTATAGAATAAGAAAAATATTGTAAAAGAAGACAACTCTGAAAGATTTAAGTATTCTTCTCAGTGGAGTGATCAATCATAATTCCATAGGACTAAAGATAATGCATGACACCCTCTTCTTGAAAAAATGGTAATGAGCCTAAGTATAGAAAGAGACAGAATTTTTTGGACATGACAAATGTGTGGATTTTTTTCTTGATTATGCTTTTTATTAACAAGAATTATATTTTCCTTTTTTATGGAGCAGGGGAGGAAAGCAATTTGAGGAAGAGAGAAAAGCTAACAATTCTCCCTCCCCTCAAAAGAAGAAAATTGAGAGTCTTCAAGACATTTTTGAAAATACACAGAAAAGAACAGAGGGAAGTTCAGAGGGAAACACAGATAAGCAAGACAGTTTTGAAAGTAATATGTTGAATTATTATATACTTTTTTTTTTAAAGAAAGCTATATGTAATAGAAAGTCTTGGTTTCACATATAAAAAAAGGTTTTGGCTGCTAGCACTTCCCCCCCCACACACACACACATCTTTGATTTCTACTTGTTAAATTTCTCTTAAGATTCTTGACATTTTTTCCCTCAAGGTAAATTTTATAATTATTTTGTATCTGTCTACCAAGCAACTTGGGACCAGCCCAAGCCTCAAACCTTTTTTAGGTTTTGGTGACCCAGAGTGAGTGTAAATAGCAATGTTAATATTCTGACCAGAGTGTCTTCCTCTCCCAAACTGATGTGTGTGTGTGTGTGTGAATAGGCAAATGAAGCCATCTTTTTCTTCATTTTTTACCCAACCTTGAGCCACTGAATGGGTGTTGCCTCAGACAAACTGACACCTGTGAAAAAACCTTAGCTTAAAAAGGCCAAGGTCTCCAACTGCATATGGGGCTATCTCTAGTCATCCTGATCTAACTCTTCCCACTGAACCCAAATGACTCTGGAGTAAAGAGTGAAGCTGGTGACTTTGCCCAGCCCTGCCTTGCTTAAATCCAATTCACTTGTAAGTCAATACATCACCTTCCCAACATCACTAGTCCTCTTCAAGAACCAAGGACAAATAACAACTTGGGGCAGCTAGGTGACTTAGATTCAGGAAGCCCTGAGTTCAAATGTGACCTTGGACACTTACTGACCATGTGATCCCAGAGAAATAATTTAACCCCATTTGCCTCAGTTTCCTCATTTGTACAATGAGCTAGAGAAGGAAATGACAAGTCACTCCAGTATCTTTGCCAAAAATAGCCAAAAGGGGTCAGTAAATGTCAGACACGAGTGAAAACTAAATAATAACAACTCTTGGTAGTTAAATTGCTCAGAGATTTTTTTTCTGTGTCTACTGATCTAATATGCTTTTGGCTATTTTTATTTTCAATATTGTAATACTCTACCAAGATATTTATAACAACTTTGATGAATCCTGCTGGATGGGGCAGAGATTCTCAGTTTGTTTTTAATCGACTAAACAGGAATTATCTCTCAAAAGACAGTGTTAATACTTTCCCCTTGTCCCAGAGAATGAGAGATAAAATGTACACAGGTGGGAGGCAGAGGCAAATTGGGACACCCTGTGCGGAAGCTTTGAAATAGATTGGTGGAGCAATAGGAGTAGACCCACTACAGCTCCAAGAGCACTCAGAGACTAAGTTGAGTAGTGTTTCTAGGTCAACAGGTCTTTGCTGATTTGTTGGATTGAAGTAAACTGAAGAGAGTCAGGTGATAAATTTAGACTTGGAGTCAGGAAGTCCTGAGTTCAAATCCAGTTTTGGATGCTCACTAACTATGTGACTCTAAGGAGTCACTCAACCTTTCTCAATTTTAATTTCCTCATCTGTAAAATGGGTGCAAAAATGGTGCCTACTTGCCAAGTTTCTTAGAAAGATAACATAAGGTAATGTTTGTGAAGCACTTTATAAACTTTAAAATGCTATATAAACGCTAGTTTTTATTGTTACTGGAGGCTGTGTTGGTCGGACACCACCTCTGTCAATATCTAACGAAATTGGAAAGGCTTTGAGCCCAACCCTTTATTTGTTGACTGAGAATCAACCTAGCTCAGTCTGTAGAGGCTTATCGCCAGTGACAAAGGACCACGAAACTTTAATTAAATCAGGTGCTTGGGGAACAAAATGTCCCCATTAGTTGGATTTTTTATTAACTTTTAAAAATGGCAATTGTATTTAATAAGATAATTCCAATAATGACCATAATTGAATCTTTTCTTTGGTGATTGAAGATACTGTAGCGCGTCAGGGTCATCATTCTGAGCATCTACCCTCATTCCACAGAACTCAACAAGTTTATTTTTTAACTATTAAGTGTGCCCTCTTGCCATCATTTGCTTCTTCTTCTTAAAAGTGGAGTGCGGGGGTTAAAAACCCAGTGTTAATGAGTTTTTGCTGCAATAGAGTGCTGTTGAAGTTTTCTTTTCATAGAAGGCCTTAGATTTCAATGAAACCAACCCATTTAAATGAACAAACATTCTACTAGATGTTTGCTATAAGGCTGAGGTGCTATATCTGTGTAGCACATTGAGCAATAATTACTTGGGCCTTATTTGTTGATATTTTTAAGTATAAAGAAGATAATACTCTGCCCTAGAATAGCCTGGATGAACAGTATTTAAATATGCACCTTTAGCAGGGAGAGAACAGTTATTAGTACTATCAATATTTTCAAGGAGATCAGGAGGCTAGAGCTGAATGCCCGAAAATGGGGTGGGTGGAAATCCCCCTTGTTTTCTCCTTCTCAACTCTCCTTCTTCCCCTCCCCCACACATAATTTCTCTAGCTTATTGGTTATGACCCTCTGACTAGAGGGACTTGATTGAATGACAAATGAGGCCCTCCTGTCCTAAGAAATTGTAGAGAGGGGAAGTAGGAGAGCCAGAAAGAGTTACACAGAATGTAGCTATGGTAAGCAATAGGCACCAGGAGTCCAGGAGTACACCTGTGAGGAAAGATTACGTATGATGCACATCAAAGAGGGTGCTGTGCTACTGGAGACCTTTCCACTCACCATCTGTAGTGTTAATGGGATCTAAGATCTTCCCTGACTATTAACGGGCCTTATCTGGAGCCCACTAAGGGAAGCTTGCTTAGAGGAGGCTCACTTGTAGGAGGACTTTCACACCTTTTGCCAATTTTTAATTAGGCACTGAATCAAGAGGGTTGTGATGCATTCTGGCTCTGAGAAATGTATATATACTCTTAGTTGGTATTTTGCTTTGGGGGCACACTTATGAGAAGGATCATGTGATTCCTGGTCGATATTCTAAGTGACCATATGTTCAGAGCTCCCCAAGTACTCAGATAAAGGCTCTCTTGATCCAGGAATGTATGTAAAGTGTGTAGTTGATTCAGGCAGTCAGAGCCCTGTCTGTTGGTCTTTTCTCTGCTTGTATTTTCTCTATATTTTTTCTGTTTGTATTTTCTCTGAAGTTCAGGGTGCTGACTTTTCCCCTGAGCTAGTGAATATAATTTTAAAAGATTGCTAACCCCTTAAACAGCTATCTTTCCTGTCAAAGCAGATCTAAAAATCTGTGCTAGCAGCTATCCTGGGTATACCAGTGTGGTTGCTGCTACACCACTGCAAACCCCACGGCAGTGTTTCTTTTTTTAATTGTTATTTCTAATTTATGGAATAAAACCAGCATTTCTGCTACATAGTATAATGAAAAAAGATGAAACACAAAATTGTAAATCTATTATGTGTAACTTGCCATTTCTTTTAAATGTATAATAAAATTATCATATAAATTTCTTTTTTTCTTCCCCCCTACCCTAGAGATGGCTACCATTATGCACAAAGAGGTAAATACACACATGTATATGTAAAATTATCCTGTTTTATGAATTTATGAATTCTTTCTCTGGATGTAGATAGGCTCTTTCTTCATACACCCTTTATAGTTCATTTGGGTATTTATCAAAGTCAAAATGACTTATTCCCTCAAAGTCATTCTTAAAAATATTGCTGTTACTGTATACAATGTTCTTTTGGCTCTGCTCATTTTGCTCTTCATTATTTCATGCAAGTCTTTCCATGTTTTTCTAAGATCATTGAGCTCCTCATTTCTTATAGCACAGAAGTATTCACAATCATATAACACAAGTTATTCAGCAATTCCACAATTGATGGGCATCCATGCAATTTCCAGTTCTTTGCCACCACAAAGAGAGCTACTATAAACATTTTAGAACATAATAGGTTACTTTCTTTTTTCCCTGATCGTCTTTGGAAATAGACTTAGTAGTGATATTGCTGAATCAAAGGGTATAGATAGTTTAATAATTCTTTGGGAATAATTCCAGATGGCTTTCCAAAATGGTTGAATCAGTCACAATTCCATCAACAATAAATTAGCGTCCCAATTTTTCCACAAAGGTAGTGCTTCTTCATTTCTCTCTTTCCCTTAGCCTGCCTCCACTCTCCTCTTTCCATGGAGGGTTGGAACATCATGATACCTTTTCCTTTGGGTGTGTGGAAAATCTATTTCTAAAAATGTTCTCTTTATATTTCTTTGTTTTAAATGTTTACTTTGTCTCTTTAAGCTAGCAACTGTGATGAACTGCTACCACAGACATTAAGAAAAAATGTTTCTGCTAGCAACCCACATATTGAGGTCTCTGAGATGAAAAAAATAGAATGTAGGTTCATTTTTGAATCTCCCAAGGGCAAAGAAAGAACATTTACATCAGAATCCCTCTAGTTAATGAATAGGTTATGAGATGCTAGGAGGGCTGTGAGTAATAATGTTAGTTCTGAGATAGAGACTCCACCATTTTTGTCACAAACTTGGTTTGAAAAGAAAGTTCATCTCAGAAAAGAGGAGAGCAGGGAAGCACTGGGGCAGGGTAGTCCAGCTCACAAAAGAGTGAAAGATGAGTAAAGCCTGGCAACACTTCTCACCAGCACCGACAGCACTCTACCACCTAGATATGCGACTAAGCAAGTAGGCAAAAATAAAATAAAACAAAAATGAAAAGCCCACTAACCTTTGGGTGCCTTATCTAAGAGAAGCAATAAGGTCTATGATATCACCTAGAGAAACTGGAGGCTTGCTGTATTTGTTGGAAATGTTTTACTTTAAGCCAGAAGATGCTCTACCATTACCAACAAAAGTCACTGGGATCTAGGAATCTACTAGTAAGGACATAGGCATTCTAAGTCATTTTGGTACAAAGTCACATTACTGTGGGACCAGCCTACCTGAGTTTGGAGAAGGTCATGGTCAAACGGTTGGCCATTAGGTCATGATTTTTCTTCTCAGTTACAGCAACAGTTGAAAATAATCAAGTATTTTCCAGAGGAATCATAACCTGTATCAGTGAAAGGAGTTTTCACACAAACGAAATCACACATCCTTACAGGTAACTTTTCTATTTTGTAAACTTGTATTTCCATATTTTGGAATTGCTTGATATTATTGAAAACTGCTTAGAATATTTCTTGGTTCTTTTCTACTCTGGTCTAGAGCAATGGTTGCATCACTACAAGGAATTCCTGGTGTGGAAAATATCTCCACCCATACACATTGGCAATTAATCTATTACCTATAGTCTTAGAAAATTGCTTAGGGAGCTAAAAGATTGAGTGACTGCTTTTGGACACACAGTCATGATTTTCAGAGGCAAGATTTTAACCCATGTCTTCCTGATTCTAAGGCAGACTCATTAGACACTATGCCACACTGCCTTAATGTAGTCTAATAAATACTTAAGTCCTTGCCATTGACATTTAACTAATATCTTTTATAATTTTAAAATCTCTAAAATGATCAGAGAAATAAAAATTTTCAATAGGATTGCTCAGCTCACTATTCTTATGAATTTGTTTTTCCTATAGTCAGTTTAAATTCTTGACCTATTTTCTTATAGTTTACCTAATTTAATTACCAAAGCACCCCTAAAAATGATCTATTATTATGGTCATACTCAAAAAGTTATCATCAGTCATGGAATGGTTAGTTTTTTAAGATACTTGTTAAAACACTCATTTTATCTTGATTGAATTCTGCTTGAGATATCAGCATGAAAGTTCATAGAGGTGCCCTAGGAATGATCTAATCAGAGCACTGGACTGAATCCAGAGTGAAACACAATTCAGCAACTGTATACTCTATGACTATACCAAAAGATAGCCAGAAACCTCTGGCACTGGAAGAGGGCACTGCCATAAAAGCTGACATGAACTCAGATAAAGCAATGTCTCCAACCAGGTACACCCTATGGAAGACCACAGAAGCACACAAAACAGGGATGTCCCAAGAGTGACAGGAGCTTACAGTAGTTCCCTGATGACTAAATCTACATCAGTTTCAGATGTTTGTAGCAGTGCTTCAAATAAGGGCATCTGTAATCATAATGGGGATTTGAAGATCTTCCCTACCCCTTGTATTGGCAATCAAACAGGTACTTAGCACCTTGTTTCAGTTTATGATTGTATCAAGTATTAAGATCCAGAACTTGTGAATTCCACAGTGGGGGGAAGTTGCTGATGTAACAGGAAGGGGCAGAACAGGGTACATATATATGGTATATATATATATATATATACCATATATAAGGAAAAGCCCAAGCTAGAGAGCCAGAATTGCTGAGAGAACTGCTAGCATCCTAAGAACTTCTGAGAACTGCTATGAATTGAGAATATAATTGAGAATGGAACTTGTGGTGGCAGAATTGAGAACTGAGAAGAGAATTGAGAAGAACTGAGCAGAACTGAGAAGGGAGCTCTTGTGGTGGAGAAGGAGAAAACTTGTGATATCTCTGCACTCTATGTTTGTCTGTTCTGTTTGTGTTGATACTTTCTAAAGAAACCTTGAGATCTTACTGGAAGCCCTGAAAGAGGATTTTCAGATTATCTGTTTACAGAAGTCCTGGAGAAGGATTTTGGAGGTCCTGGGACTTTACTGATGATTTTTGTTGACTTCTTGGACCTTGTTTGTGGGTTTTTGTTGATTTGTATGTTGATTATTTGTGTTGAGTTCTCAGACCTTGTTGGTGGGTCTGTGCTGATTTCACAGGCAGATAGTGAATGGATGAGGATGCCAGCAATGTGCATGAATGTTACTGTGGCTTTGTTAAGATTTGTCTTCCCAGGAACAGAAATGGAAGGACTTGAGGTAGACTAGACACTGTGAGCTTCAATATGGAAAAGGAACTATACAAGGAGCTAGACAAGAAACTGAGAGCTATCTGCCTTTGAACTCAGGTGACAGTTTTTTGGGTATATTCAGGCAGGAGCTGGGACCATGGAAGAGGAACCCTTGAGGCTGAGAGTCTGACTTTAGTCAAGATGAAAAGACCTTTACTTGGGTATTTAACACAAACTGAGAAGATCATGATTTACTGTGGCCTAGGGGTAAAGAACTTAGACCTTTACATTTAGATGATTGAGTTAAGGACTTCTCCAATTGAGAAGAAAGAAGATTTTTTTGATTGAATAGATAAGACAACGTGACCTATGGGTGGAGAGCTTTGACATTTGTACTTTGTATCCATTAAGGAGACAAGCCTCCTTAAGGATGATTGAATTAAGAACTTACTAAATGATTAAGTTACTAAATTAAGGTACTTTGTTTAAAACTATGTTGGCCACTTTGGTGAAAATTATGCGGCTATTTTAATGATAAATTCTTATGTCATAACATTTTGAATGCTGTACTTTGATTTCTGTGAATGTTTTGTCTTATTTTTTTACAGAATAGATAGTTCACTATACTATGTAATCAGAAACTTGAAGCTATTTACAGCAGCAGTCCTCTGGAAAGCTGCTCATGCTGGGCTTTACAACATCCATAGGGGGAATCTAGAGGACAGCAGAGGTCTAACCAGGGACACAAAAGCCTGTCAGTTCCCTGGCACAGACTCATCGGAAAAAAAGTGAAGCCAGCATCAAGACACTAGGAAATTGAGGTCAGGCCCAAACGGCACCTAACTCCTCCATTACATAGCATGAAAAGAGGTGGAGCTGGGTCTAGGCATAAAGCCCCAAACCCATAACTTTGCTTGAGGATATGAGTAAACAAAGGAAAACACTGGGCACAATGAAGAAATATTATGGATCAAGAGATATCCAAGAAATAAACCCAGAAGAAGACAGTAACTTCACAACTACAAACAGATCCTCAGAGGGGGAAAACGACTTGATTACAAAGAATATGAGTAACTAGTAGAAATGAAATAAGAGATGAAAATGTAGTAATAATTGAAATGAGTTCTTCAGGAAAGAAATAGAAGAATAAAAAACTTAGAACCAAAGGTGAAAAACTATACCCAAGTAGGGGACTTCTTGAAAATTGGAGTGGAGGGGCGGCTAGGTGGTGCAGTGAATAGAGCACCAGCCCAGGAGGACCTAAGTTCAAATCTGGCCTCAGACACTTGACACAAAAACTAGCCGTGTGACTTTAGGCAAGTCACTTAACCCCAACTGCCCTACAAAAAAAAAAAAAGTTGGAGTGGAACAAACAGAACTCAATGAACAACACCAAAAGTCTGGAAAATTAGTAAAAACAACAGACTTAAAAATGTAGTCAAGGAAAGATAATTTTTCACTGGACTCATTGAAATCCAGGACAAAAAAAACCCTACAAGCTGGACAAAATATTATCACCTCAAAACAATTACAATAGTAACATCAAAGATCACCCATCACAAATGAACATAACAAATATAATAATAATGAAAGAGTTTGAAATATTGTGACAGTCCCCAAAATGTGACACAGAGACACAATGTGAGCACATGCTATTGAAAAAATTGTGGACAAAGACTTGCTTGAGTACAATATCTTCAAAGCACAATAAAGCAAAGTGCAATAAAATGAGGTACACCTGTATTCCCCGTGCTTAATGCTTTACCTGGTATCTAGTAAATACTTAATAAATACTTACTGACTTGACTGTCTGAGGACAGGAAAAGAAAAAAGAAAAACCTTTTAGCCAAGGTTCTAGAAAGGAAGCTCTGGGAAGGAATAAAGGTGAGAAGGGTTGTTTTGCTTTGCTGTTTTCCCTAGAGAAGACTATTACTGGTTCTGTGACTTAAGTAAGAATGATTGCTTTCTTTAAAGAGCTCTGAAGAAAATTCCTAGCTTTGAACTACAAGAGAATGGCAGTGGCTACTCTTCTTATAAGGGATAGTTGGAAATACAGCTAAGGCCTTTTGTGGGACCCTGGAGTCATACCTGGGAGAGAGTCAACACTTCTAATCTAATCCAACACAGTCATGTTCAGTGAAATAATGTCCAGTGAAGTAGTACTTAATGTAGATTGTATACTTAATGTAAATTATGTTTTCAATGGGGAGAGTGTCCAGTAAAAAGTTTGTGTCCAGCAGAGACCAGTGAGAAGCAAACCTGATCAGGGTAATTTGATGATATCACTAGAAAATAGCAGCTCTGAATTACTGGAGGCATAAATTATCCCCGTTCACATGTTCCCTAACCACACATATTCCCCACATATATGGTTCTCCATACGTGCTTCTTATGTACATCCATTGTTCCTACATGGGAACTGGAACAATGGTGGCTGGCAATGGCTTGTACCTCACTCTCACCAGAATTGGTTGAAGGGAGGGGGGGAAGAGAAAGAAAGAGATAGAAGAGAGAGGGGGGGGGACAGAGAGAGAGAGAGAGAGTTGTATAGAGAAATGTAATTTACTCAATATGGAAAT
>CM053598.1:208957102-209013351 GCA_028646575.1 Pseudocheirus occidentalis
CAGAAAGAGACATACAGAGTTAAAATAAAGGGTTAGAGCAGAATGTAATATGCTTCCGCTGAAGTAAAAAAGGCAGGGGTAGTATCATGACCTCAGACAAAGCAAAAACAAAAACAGACCTAATTAAAAGAAATAATCAGGGAAACTACATCATGCTAAAAGGTACCATACATGATGAGGTAATATTTTTTAAAAATTATAGCAAGTTTCTCTGATAAAGATCTCATTTCTCAAATTTAAGCTAAGTATAAAACTGAGTCAAATTTATAAAAATAAGAGCCATAACCCAGTTGGCAAATAATCAATAAATATGAACAGTCACTTTTCAAAAGAAGATATCAAAGCTATCTATAGCCATATGAAAAATGCTCTAAATCACTATCGATTGGAGAAATGAAAATTAAAACAACTATGATGAACCACCTCCCACATATCAGAAATGACAAATATTAGAGGGGGAAATGGGTACACTAATGAACTGCAATGGAGTAGTGAACTGGTCCAACCATTCTGGAAAACAATTTGGAACTATGCCCAAAGGGCATACTCTTTGACCCAGCAATAGCACTACTAGGTCTTTACCTTAAGAAACACAAAAGACAAAGGAAAAGGAACTACATGTACAAAAATATTCATAGCAGATCTTTTTGTGAAGGCAAAGGATTGGAAATTGAGAAGACACCCATCAATTGGGGAAGGACTGAAAAAGTCGTGGCATTTGATTGGGAATGGAGTACTACTGGGCCATAAGAAATGACAAGGGAGTTGGATTCAGAAAAAAAAACATGGCAAAACATATGAAATGATACAAAATGAAGTGAGAACGCCAAGATGATTGTGCATAGCTACAGCAGTGTTGCTGTGATGATTGTCAGCAATGTTGTCATGATGACCAACTGTGAAAGATTTGTTTACTCTGACTGATACAGTGATACAAGACAATTCCAAAGGATTCATGATGGAAATCATGAGTCTTACCTGCAGAGAGATAACTGATGCAATTCTTTATTTTTCTTGCTTTTTTAAAAACATGACTAATATGGTGTAAAGCCAAGCATGAGCAGCCTTCCAGAGGACTGTAGCTGTGAACTGTTTCAAGGTTCTAATTCCATAGTACAATGAACTCTCTATTTATTCAGCAATAAATTAAGGCAAAACATTCACAGAAATCAAAGTACAGCATTCACAATGTTATGACATAACAATTTATCACTAAAATGGCCACATAATTTTCACCAAAGTGGCCACATAGTTTTAAACAAAGTACATTCATTTAGTAAGTTCTTAATTCAATTATCTTGCCTCCTTAAGGGATACAAAGTACAAAGGTCAAAGTTCTCCACCCTTAAGTCACAGTAAATGAAAATCTTAGTCAGCATCAGGTATCCAAGAAGAGATCTTTTCATCTTGATTCAAGGCTGGCTCTCAGCTTCCATGGTTCCTTTTCCATGGTCCCAGCTCCTGCCCGAATCTATTCAACTGTCACCTGGGTTCAAATGCAGGCAGCTCTGAGTTCCTTGCAAAGTTCTTTGTCCAGTTTCTATTTCATATTGAAGCTCATAGTGTCCAGTCCACCTTAAGTCCTTAGCTCTTCCTTATTGTTAAGGCAACATAAGGAAGTGAATGGGATTCAACAACATACAAGTGTAACTTCAAAATACAAGAACCCATAAGTACTGTTCTTTTTCACATACCATATTTATTCTTTCTTCTAGACCAGGGGTTCTTTATCTTTTTGGACAGTCTAGTGAAATCTATGGGCCCCTTCTTAGAATGATATTTTTAAATACATAAAATAAAATGCATAGGATTACAAAGGAAACTCATTCTATTGAAATAATTAGCAAAATAATTTTAAAATAAGTTCATTGAGCCCTCGATAAGAACCCCTGTTCATGGGAATTAATAAAGATGGTTAGAAATTCATTCTTAACAGGAGAGAAAAATTCAAGGACAAGAGAATTTGAGAAGTGGGAAAAAATAATTGCTGGAATAACAGCAAACCCATAGACTCAAAAACTGACGATGAATAACTTCACCCGCAGTGCTACTAAAGAAAGCCTGCAGGAAGTAGAAGGTGACTTCAATCAGCAACAAAGGCTACCCAAAGGGTAAGTGTTCATTGAATCTGCCTCTGCAGAAGACACAAAAGCAGCTTTGCATTCTTGTGGCAAAAGAAACATTGAAAGATTAATTTCACAGCTCTATTGGTGCCAAGAAAATCGTCCACAGGGAGACAGTCATCTAAAGGATTCATTTTTGTGGACTTCAAGTCAGAAGCTGTGAAGGAGGCCATGGAAGAAGGGAGATTGATGGAAACAAAGTGATTCTGGACCGGGCCAAACCCAGTGGCTTCGGAAGCTGGGCCGGTGGTCCTGACAGCAATGGCTGTCGAGGCTTCGGTGGCCAAGGAAGTGGCAAAGGAAGGTAAGAGGGCTTTGGAGACCCAGGTATTTTCTCAGGAGGCTGAGAAGTCACAAGGAAAGAAGACAAAGTTTGAATAGTTTCTCCCCCATTCTCTTTCTCCTGCTATTTTTGAACAGACTCTCTGGGTTTGGTCTTGTCTAATCATTGACAGAGCCTTCTGATGACATTACAAGATGAACAAAGCCCTGGATTGTCATTTCAAATTTTTTAATATTTTAAGGGATAGACCATGTTGACTGGATGGACATTCCATTTAAATTCTTTGTAGAGGCAGTTGATTAAAAAAAAAACTCTCTTCTAGATTGAGAACTGTATTAAAAAATTAGGTCTGACTTGAATTGGATCATTGAAGCGTGATGTGAAAAACCAAGCAACTGGGCTTATTCATGTCTCTCTTTAGTCTTTTCCTCTGGAGTAATCCTATTTTTCATGTGTGTGGAAAGGCATCTCGTCTGGGCAGAGTAACTGTCTCAACCAAGGCTACCCTAAAGACACAATTTGGAGGGTAGCATTTAAAATAGCACAAACTTTATTTAAAGTTTTCGTTTAGAAAAGATTTTTTTTTAAGATTAAAGATTTCTGCTTAAAAATTTACCTGGAGAGGCTATGGGAAGAAGGGAGGTTTGGATTTGGAGAGGGGGCAGGGAGACAGAGTGAGAAAGACAGAACAGAACTTTTAAAACCCTTTCCAACTTTAATTCTCAGGAAGTTTATTTTTCCTACTTAACTAGCCTAAATTGCTCTGGCAACTACCTTGTGAGGTAGGTGCTCTTATTATCTCCATTTTACAGTTGAGGAAACTGAAGGAGAGGTTAGGTGACTTATCCAAGATCATACAATTAGAGTCTCAGGCTGGATTTTAATTCAGGTTTTCTGGACTCAAAGCCCAGCATTTTACCCTGTGCAACCTTGTTGTTCAGTTATGTTTGACTCTTCATGACTCCATTTGGGGTTTTCTTGGCAAAGATACCAGAGTGGTTTGCCACTTCTTTCTCCAGCTCATTTTACAGATGAGGAAACTGAGGCAAACGGGGGTAACATGATTTGCCAAGGCTCATATAATTAGCGAGCATCTGAGGCCAGATTCGAACTCAAGAAGATGAATCTTTCTGACTCCAGGGCCGGGACTTTCTCTATTGTGCCACCTAGCTGGCTCTTCAAGGCGAGCAACAATACGCTAGACCTAGTATAATTTTATTGCAAGTAGATAAACATTAGTTACCTAAAGAGGTTTTTAATAGACTCTCCAAGAGAAAGCATGGCATTAAGGCTTACTTACTACCCAAATGCTACACTTATTAATTGTTGAGGGCAGCGGGAAGTTCTTTTTGACTTTGAATCACCTACCACTAGTTTAGTGACTAGCAAGTTTAGTGCCCAAGAAGCAGAAATCAGCAAAGGATTACAAAGGATTACACAATGTATTTAACCTAGAAAGCAAACAAATTTGAAGTACTGTATGAACCTGCTCCTCCAATAAATTTTAACTCTGATACCTCATCACTGTACACGGTTGACCCTGTATTTTTTTTAATTTATTTATTTACTTTTGTTTTACAACATTCATTTCCACAGTCCCTTAAGTTTCAAATTTTCTCCCCCTCCCTCTTTCCCCCTTTTCCCCACCATGGTGGCAAGCAATCAAATGGGGGTCTACAAATACCTTCACACCAAACATTAGTCAAGTTATAGAGAAGGATTATAACCAATGGAGTGAACAATGAGAAAGAAGAAACAAAAGAAAACAAAAAGAGAGAGCAAGCAGTTTGCTTCAATCCACATTCAGACTCGGTACTTCTTTCTCTGGATGTGGAGATCCCCTTCCGCCATGAGTTGACCCTATATTCTTAAAGGTTACACCAGTGGAAGTACAAACTTTGGTAGGTCCTAACAAGCTGGAAAGATTTACAATTCACTTACAAATTACAGTTTGAAGAGGTTTATCATCACAAGACAGATCATCAATTTTTTTTTCCACTCAGGAACATTTACTAAGCCTGGCACAGAGGAGTCATAATCAAAACAGATTTCATTAGTGTTGTTTGCCTTCTTAACGAGGTGGGAGGGGAGGGGAAGACGGAGAGAATTTGGAAGTCAAAAAATATTTTAAATAAATGTTTAAAATTTTTACATGCAATTGGAAAAAATAAAATAAATGTCTACTATATGCTAGTCACTAAACTAGTGGTAGGTGATTCGAAGTCAAAAAAGAACTTCCCGCTGCCCTCAAGAAGCTTACCAAAGCATGAAACTCTTCGTTGAGCTGGTTTGACATCCACCCCATTGGGAGCTCCCAGCTCTCACAGGTGAATTTTTGCCTTATTTTGTGAGGGCCTGATGGGGTACAGGTTCTGGGAAACCCCTTAAACTCTGATTGAACCTTCCCACTTGATGAGGGACTTGCCTCGGGCTATAAGCCTTTCATTATTGCTAGGCCCAACTCTGTTACTCTTCACCTAGCCTGGCCCTCCACTGTACAGCTACTTCACACCCTAGATCCTATCAAAATATGTATACCCAAGTCTGTTACCCTTAAACTAACCTAGCTATGTCCAGGTAGCCTCCAGCTATTTCCCACCCTTAGTCCCATTCTTAGAGTCTGACCTCAGTTCCTAAAGATCCTCCTTAGACTCCTCCCTAAGACCCTCCCCAAACCCCCCCCCCAGACCACCCCGAGATCCGTCCCACAATCATTCTGTATATAAGATCCATCTTGCCTCCATGGAGGTGCTGAGATTCAATCTAGCGCAGATTCAGTCTGTGTCACTTTGTCCTGGCCTGCTTATTAATACAAGCTCACAAATACTTAGGCTCCTTAAGAGTCTACCCATTATGATGAGTCTTTAAGACACTTTGCTCAGCTTGGCCAAGAAAAGGCTTGAGTCAAATTCATTCAGCAGGACCCAGCATGTTGGTACTTTGGGGTCTCAACCACCCCTAAATTCCAAACCTCAATAGGCCCAGGTCTCTTCACCCTTTCCCACCGTCTCCTGACCCAGTGACCCGCTTCCCTCCTTCCATCTATGTTGTTTTCCTCCATCACAAGGTAAGCTCCTCGAGGACAGAGACCATCTTGTTCGGTTGTAGTTCTGTCCCCAGCACTGCAGAATGCCCAGCACTATTTGTCTAAAGCAGAGTAACCCTGTAAGACCAGGCCCAGACTGTCCCAGCAGGGGCGGGGTCACCTAAGGTCTCCACGTGCCAAGAATGTGAGAACCTCCGTCTACATCAAGGTTTCACACCTCCTGTGCGTGATGGGCATTATGAGCATCTGTTGGGGAAACGGATGGATAGACCCTGGTGCCAGATCCCAGCCTCGTGCCCCCGATACCCAAGAAACAAAAGGCCATTTTCCAGTTGTCTTTCAAACCTCTTCTAGTCTGGTTTAGGTAAATAGTGGAGGACATCCCCTTCAGACGCTGCACAGCAGCCTGTTTTCAAGGGTTTTGTCTTGAGAAAATACACGGCACACGTGAAAACATGGTAATCAGGCAGGAGTGGAAATGACTGGACCACCAGAACACACGTGCCAGGCTTTTATAAGTACTATCTTAAGTGACCCTTGCACGAGCATGCACAACCATCAACTCTATGCCAGGTTGAGTGTTATCAGAAGTATTTTCTCCTCCATCCTCACACGGGCATACATTAAGCAAGCACCTACTATGTGTGCCAGGCAATGTGCCGAGCGTTTTTACAAATACCATCTCATCTGATCCTCACAACCTACCTTCAAGGTAGGCGCTATTATTTCCCCCTTCCTCCTAGTTTATGATTTGGGAAGCAGGGGCAGAGGCTGAAATGACTTGCCCTGTATCACAGGGCTAAGAAATGTCTGAGGCAGGATTTGAACTCCTGACTCCTGACTCCAGGCCACAGAGCTCTAATCATTCACTGTGCCACTGATCCAAAGGTGAGAGCATGAGCTCAGAGTAAGACACCCCCCTCCCAAACTTGCCCAATGTTCCCCAGCTAGACCTTGTCTCCGGAGCCAGCACCTCACCCACATCACTAGGCCCTGCCATGACAATGGTGCAGAATGCCACCCCCACACACACACCCCATCTGGTCACACAGGAACAAAACCAGCCAAGCAGTTGGAAACTCGTCATTGCTTCTTTATTTCGATGCACCCGCAGTACAAAGCCCTCCACACACGCGTGAAAGGAGAAGGTTACATTGATATTTGGGAGCACCAGTCACTTTGTCCTTGTTACCACCTTGAAGAAAGTCAATCACTTCCGAAGAATGACATTTGGGGATCCCACGGGTTTCGACACTCAGCTTGCCCTTGGCTGTCAGTCTCAGGAGGAAGTAGCGTACATACTTGAGCCGGAGCTGGAACATTGTTCTGTGGCATTCTCTATTAACGTTGGATGAGGAACAGAAAACTTTCGCCGTCTGGTCAGGCCAGTCTCTATTTTCATATGCAACTTTTCATATCAAAAAAAGTTTCATTTTTATTTCTACCCACAAATAGATGAAGTTAAAAAAAAACAAACTAACGGACCACAGCATTTCTAAGGGGGAAAATGAACTTTTGCTGCCCTCTCCTGCTGAAACAATGAAATGCTAAGATACCAAAAGATAAAGCTAATGCTAAATCCTTTCAGCAAAGCATGAACATGTCATTCTTTATATTACAATCAAAAATAGGACAAGAAATTTATTGATAATATTTATATTTGAAAACTCCTCATTGGTACATGAAGTTTGGATTACAACTTATTTACAGTAAGCAATCAAAAAAAAAAAAAAGGAAACCTGTATTCATACAAACCATGATATAGGATGTTTGTTTCTAAACAGATTGTGGCTGCTTCGGGGGACAAAGAAGCAGCGTGTCAATCGACATTCCGTTCAATCGAAATTTGCTCACCTTTGCCTCCACGTTGCACAGTCTTTTTAGACTTTCAAAACTAAATATTGAGGAATATAAAATTCATTGCCAATACCTACTAGAAAAATCCTTTGTGGCTCACTTCCTATCTCCATTAGGAGAACTGGTTGAACCAGAATATAAAAATAAAAATATCCATGTGCAAATAAAACATCATTTGATCATATCTAGCCGTCACCTTCTTTTTGCTAGCAGGTGACTGTCACTTTGTGATGACATTGGTAATAGCATTGAAAGAGAGATAACTCCACTTTCTGGGACAAGATGGTGCACCCAATTTGGAAAATTAAAATTAAGAATAGAAAAAAAAATTAACCTGAACCAAACATGTTTTTACATGCTAATAAACATCCATACATCTTCCCTTGGCCCCACCCCACTCCCCCCCACAAAAAAATAAAAAAGCTTTTAAAGCTCTAAATATATTTTTTTTTCTTTCCATAGTGTGATTGAGCCTGCTCTATACTCAACAGGTACAGCAGGTGCAAATGCAAGCAATTCCTGGCTCTGCACCCTGGACTGATTCCACATACAGAAGGTGGTACAAAATAAATTAAACCCTTCTATTTATGAAAACAAGTCCAAGATGAACTGAGTGTAACCCTGCTTGTGAGTATCCAGCGGCATTAAGAGTATTTTAATTCATTTATTTTTTATTTTTTATTTTTTACAAAAAAAAAAGCCAAAAAACAACAACAACAACAACAAAAAAAACAAACAAAAAAACAACCCCAACCCACTCAAATGCTTGGGAGACCTAAACAAAAACAACAAACCCAAAAAGTGACAGGAAAACAGCTGGGGAAAATTGCAAGATGTGAAAAGGAATGCATGCTTGATTTAAAGTGTGAGATGGGAATATTCACGGGGATGGTTTCTTGATGCCCACAACCTAATGCCTTTTTATCTAGGCCACCGTCCCTTTCTGAAGACACTCAACCCTCACCCTGAAACCAATATGGTAGGAACAAGGGAGTGAGTGACCACTCGCTAACTACGATATTTGCTCTTTAAAAAATATATTTATATATAGTTCTGGAAATTATGAAGCAAACAAAAGCATGAGATGCGTTCATCACAACTGAGTTGCAGCAAAGAAAAGGATTGTGGGAAGGGACAAGGAAGGCTGCTGCAAATGCAGCAAGTACGTCCTTAAGTATGTCACATAGTGCAACAGTTGGGTTACCTCCGTTATTCTGCGTCATCGGACACAACATGACAAAGGTCACATTGTCTCTTTCAGTTTAAAAAAAAAAAGTGAAAAGATAGCATTTCTTCTCAGAAATTGCCCTAGGGGTTTTAGGTACGCTGCCACTTAAAGGCAGCGGATGACCGTGACCAACTCTTCAGATAGGTCTAATATTCGGCTCCGTTTTTCTCAGCGTGGGTATCAACGTATAAAGTTGACACTGAGAATAATCTGTACAAAGTCATCGCCTATGGTGCAAAAAGGTTCCTTGCCTTTTAAAATTTCAAATGACTGCATTTCATTTCACTGGGCAGAGATCATTAGTTCGTTCACCCATGAATTTAATGTCCTCAGTCTTCAAAGGCGTGTTAACTGTAAATATAAGATTACACGACCAAAAATAACCAGAATGCACAGTGGAAATCAAAGGCTATTCAAATCGAAGGAGCTAAAGGAGGTGATTTGTTATAAATGTATTTTTATCTTTAGTATTTGAGCTTGCACCTTTTCTCCAGTATTTTCAAAGAAGCTGTATGATCTCTGGCAGCCTCTGCCAAATTTCTATCAATCTCCCATCAATTTCTTTAAATATAAACCTCCAGTAATCCCATTAAGCCACATTACTTTTGGTGTTGCATACGACTAGTTTACCACCATTTCATTTTCAGAATGAACACTGTCAAGTTTTTCACAAAGTCTCTGAGATGACAAGATTTGTAAGTGGTTGACTCATGTATGAACTATGACCTGATAATCCCGAAACATTTAGCCTGGGAGGGAGGATAGGGCTCTCCCTTCTCCATCCATTCCCTACTCCTTTTTTTTTTTTTTTTGGGGGGGCTTGGAAACAAGAAAACTTCTACTACATACTTAAATGGAGGGAGGAAAATAGATAAGCCCATCTTTATGCTGTATTCCTATCAAAGAGCAACAATTCACGTGTTCACGTTTGTAACTATCACAATCAGATGCATGAACACAGGTCTGGCTCGATACCATGAATACTGCTGGGCCCAGTCGTTTAGGATTATCAACTCACTGTTGTCAGGTCTATGACAGATCAAGAGAGTCCTGGCAAAAGAAATCCTGCAATACACGCCTTCGGGTATATGACAATGCCACCAGATTAGCTAAATAGATACTGCACATAAATCTTACTAGCATTTTACCTACCAAAGATGTAAGATTTCACTTTGAAGTACAAAGCAGATAGCCAATGAGATATACTTTGTGATACAGCCCTCGTTTTTGGTGGTGGTGGTGGTGGTGGTGGTGGTGTCATTTTTCCTTAAACAATTTGGTCACAATGCACCTTTGATACAAAAGCATCTTTAAACTTTATTATTAATACTCAGGACATAAGGAATTTCCAGATATTTTTCAGTAGCATTTGTAGAACCACTTTTGGTAACAAATACAGTAGTTAGGAATAAGCATCTGATTCAGAATGCATAATAATGTTATCCTGAATCCTTTCCAGCTAAAAACAGGGCTGGCACTGGGATGAGAAATTCAACTAGAGTCTACAAAAACACTGTAACATTTTTCCAGAGGCTACGTCCTCTTCTGCTTGGAATACTTTATAAATACATATTAAAAAGTAAGGCAACAGCTCCAAACAGCCCAAATGTTTGCTCAACTCTTTTCCCAATTAGATCTGCAATCCCTGGAGATCAATTTCACGGTTTTACTGTTTAGCGTTTGTCTTTATTATTTCAAAGTGGTCCGAAAAGATGTATTTCAGTCATTCCTAAAACAGCTCTGGTATATGTATGTGTTCAATGCACGTAACTAATACTGATTAGGTACTGAAGTCTGTGTTGTACCAGTGCCTGTTTTCAAAAGGATTCAAGACATTGATTTGGATCCGTCGTAAGCTGATGCATGAATCCAAAATTCCCTTCCCTACCATGTTTATCACCTCTCCCTGGTTTACTCCTGAGGGAGGACTAGCCTGGTTACTGGAAAGATGCTCGCTCATACCAGTATACAAAACCTGGCAGGGACCTGTGTATTCACGGCCCTGTTCTTTGTGGACATTCAACTTACGAAGATGTGCAAAAGGAATCGGTGTCAAATTACAGTAAAGTTATCCAGAGAAGGCGGATGTTACACAAACTTAGAAGGAAATGACAGTCTTTGTTTTCCTTTTACTATAAATACATTGAACAATTTAGCAGAAAGACAAGCTAAATTTAAGGTTTTTCACATTTGAAAATTGTATCATACTCTCTGCTAATGATAAATAAGGAACTCCTGACAATGGAATTGTAACATAGCAATTTTATCAACAGATCTCTGAAGACTGCTTTTAAAGTCGGGTTAGAACAATGATTACATTTGCAAAGTTCTGAGAAGTCCATCTACTGTCCAAACTTTGGATTTAAGTCCTTATTTCTTTTTCCTTTACTTAGAGACAGGTATATACAGTGCTGTTGTAATAATGAAACAAATGTGAAATCTACTGTAAAGTTGCACAATACAGAAAACTGCTGCTCCATCCTCTACTACATAAATGTGTGACTCCACAGGTTAATAACGCTGTTGTCATGTTGTTGTTGTTGTTGTTAAGTTGGAATTATTCCATCACGTCTAAGACCTCTCTTTAACTCCAGGTCCTCCAGTTTTTTCCACAATTCTTCACGTTCTTTTTCTTTCTTTTTCTCACTGGTAGGGAAAAGAGAATTCAGTGTAAACAGTGGAGAAGTTTGAGAGAGTTCAGAATCAATCCCTCGCCCGCCACACACATACATTTTAAATTCTGTGAACAGTTTGTTTCTTGTCGTTTCTTGGTTTTCCACACTCAGATAGACACAAAAATAGTATTAACTGAACAAGTAGGAGATGACAAGGATATTTTAAGATTTTTTTCACATGAATATTCTTCTAGGCTCGGTTTCTTACAGAAACTCTGCTGTCTAAACTCAGAAAAACAAAGGGGATCATTTGTCTGGATCAGCTTTTCAACATTCAGGAGCACCTTGGTAATTTTCTGGGGGAATGCTGGGGGTGGAAAGGAGAAGTTTATTCTTATTTGGTCAAAACCAAATTCCTGTGCACATACTACCACTTTCAAAAGGGACTCGAGAATCAGGAAGGCAAAAATATCTAGCCGTTCTATCACTTCATTGATTTTCCTCTTCTGAGACCTAATATGGTCTGTCTATAAACTTCAGTAAAGTAAGGCTCTTTCCATAGTGGTAAGCCACCATGTTCAGAATTCTCTTATTTAACTCTGTATATCTTTTTAAAAATTTAATTTGGGCAGCTAGGTGGCGCGGTGAATAGAGCACAAGCCCTAGAGTTAGGGAGACCCAAATTCAAATGCGGCCTCAGACACTTGACATGCTTACTAGCCGTGTGACCTTGAGCAAGTCACTCAACCCCAAATGCTCTGCCCTCCCCCCTCCAAAAAGCAAAAAAATTATCTTTAAAAAAGAAAAACAATTTAATGAAGAGGTTCTGATGACTGCGAAGGTTTCAGGCTCCCAGAGTTTACATGTTAGTAATCTGGACGGAGTTTGTACTCCTTACTGCAAATGAAATGCTTAATTTCCTAAACAGAAATCCCATTTTTGTTAACTGCCAATTAGACCATCTAACTATAAACCAGGGAATTTTTCGCCCCAGGTACAAAGGCGATGTGGCTTTTGGGTCATCTAACCAAGCCAGAAGTAACAACTCCTTAGCCATACACAGATAATATTCATAGGCTAATTAAAAATTACCAACACACTGGTGTAATACTATCGCTGTAACTTAAAAATTTTTTTCACCCCTATTTATAGTCTCTATGGAAATAACCTAGGAAGTTTAAGAGTCTTATTCCTGCTGTATAATTTAAGTTACAATTCCATTTTAATCCAACTATAACAAATAAACCTAAACTGAAGTACTACTTCAATGTATTCTGGGGAATATTGTCTGTTTACACCACAGTTCCAGAAAACGTGCCTATAAAATCCCCAGGTCAGCTTTGGAAAGCCCATACCTTGGGTCTTGTTGCCTGGACTGGTAACGTGGATGTCAACTCAACTAACCTACCACTCTATCTAGCTGGCCATAAGCCCCAGATATACAGTCATCACATTATAAGAAGATACGTCATCCACGCCATTCACCCTACCCACAACACACGCCTCTAACTCTTGCTTTTGGCACAAAGATCTGATCGGTACTGCCCATGGTCCTGGAGTGGGCTCGCTAATTCAGCTGCTCTGTAGATGACCATCCCTGTGACTCCCCTGATAAGTCCTTTCCTGGCCATCACTCCTATATACTGTGTGCTGTGCCTCCCACTGTAAGAACGTATGCTTCTTACGGTGAAGGAATAGCTTACTTTCATATCTGTATTCCCGGAATTTAGCACAGTGCCTGGCACTGGGGACAGGGACAGGACATAGGATTTCACTGATTTAGGGAACTCTAAGCTGAGGAAATTTTCTCTACCAGTGCTGGTTGTCACTGTGTCTGTGGTGGAACCCACACGTTACTTGTACAAAGTAAGCAAGTAATGAAAGAAATACCCATACCATAGAAATGATGGAGCCCTGAAGTACTCCAAGTACTGAAGCAAGCAACAAGCTGAAGTTCATTAATGGCTCAATGATTTTATCCTGCCTCAGGTGAGTGATAGACAGTAGTTCACTCAGTTAAGTAGTGACATGCTTCTTCAAAACTCAGCTACCTCACTATTCATTTCAACCTCTTTCAGCTACTGCCCAGAATCCAGAAAACCAAGTTAAATTAAAGAACAGCCAAGGCATTTGTGGGGGCAGCACCATGCATAAGAAAACGCACTAGACTTAGAGTCAGAAGTCTTGGATTTGAATCCTGGCCCTGATAACCACTACCTGCTATGACTTTGGGCACATCTTCCTCCTTTGGTCTAAGTTTCTTCAGCTCAAAAATGAACGGTTCAAGGGGCAGGGAGGGGGCACAGTGATGGAGCACCAGCCCTGGAGTCAGGAGGACCTGAGTTCAAATCTGGCCTCAGACACTCGACATGCTTACTAGCTGTGTGACCTTGGGCAAGTCACTTAACTCCAACTGCCTTAACCTTCATCCCTTAAAAAGAGCGGTTTACCTAGATAATTTTTAAGGCGCCTTTTAGATTAGTACTAACTGTATGATCCTCTTACTTTACGGCAGAGATCTCTTACTAATGGCTTCTTAGTAAGTTAAACTAAATTAGTTTGAGACCTAAAAGAATGCATCTTCAGGTTCCTAATATTGGATTTAATATAACTCAAAATCTATCTGGTGTCTAAAGAACTTTAAACATTTTCTTATGCTTTAAGAGGACAGAAATCAGAATACCATGAATCATGTTCATGTAAAATGCATAGTTCTTTGTATTTGGGAAGAAGAGTGGAAGAGTCTGACTGAGTGTCCCTAAGTGTCCCTAGGATGTCCCTAAATTGAAAACAGTTGGAACATCAAGTCAGGTTCATATCTTGCTCATTTAAAGTGAAATAAGAAAAGAAGCCATTACTAAAACATTCAACTTTACTTTCTGCTTTAGGAGCTAATTCATCCTGTCAAACAGTTTCATATACACGTCAACTGGTTTATGAAATTCTTGGTAATGATGCCCCAAAATCTTCTTTTCCAGATATGGAACTGACATGCATTTCATATTGAGAACTTTCATTTCAAAACCTTTAAATATTTCTGATACAATGTTCATGTCACCTCCACCCTTCCTCATTATTTCCAACAGGAACATACCAAAGAAATGAATTTTTGAAACACCACCACTTGGGTGCTGTCACATGCTTTTCCATTTCCAATATGAAATAGCACTAATATTGACATAGGAGTGAATTGTTAGCATGTTAAGTACTTGGGTCACCCACACCTCTCAGCAGGCCATTCATTGACCCTCGGCATTCCATCCCTTACATCCCTTCTTCAAAGGCGTCAAATATGGCAGAACCAACTTTCTACTCATAATCTGACAATAGTCATTCTCTTGCTTCCTTACACTGTGTAAGCTCCACGTTTCTCCTAAGGAGTCTAACGTGAACCACCTCAATAATAAAAAAAGAAAAAAAATCTACTTCTATAAAATATGCTTCTCCTAGATCCCCAAGGCAAAGCCATGCCTTTCTTTTCCCTGAGGATTTTCCTATCTTTTCTAAAAGTCTTGTCTGTTTTAATTCAGATGATAAATTATACGAAGCTATTTGCAATTTTACCCCGTACTAATATTCAGCATGTTTCTGAAGCCAAATAATGATAACCGGTCATTTTTAGTACTAAATTCTTAAATTAACAGAATATTCAATCTCTTTCCTAGGATTTTCCACAAAATAACCCCCTTTCCAACTGGGTTAATATAATAATACCTCTACTGAAATTTCATGCTATAATGATGCATCTTAATATTTACATGAATTAAAATTTTTAAACAACAAAAAAGTAAAATAACATTTTGTTTATGGCGCAGAATATAATCATGGATTTAAGGGTTTAAAATGACATTATTATAATTCAAAGTATTCCAAAACCATCACACAACTTCCTGATGTGACAGAGCTTGGCCTCTCCTAACTACAGATGACAAGAAAACCTATACCAAATTTTATGATCAAATCATTCTTCAAGAAATTCACTGTCTTTGAAATCGAGTTCTCCACTTGACTTTTCTCATTTGTAAAATACAAGTAACAAAATTAAAATTAAGCAAGACAAAGCAAAGCAGGTCATAGTTAAGAATATTCTAATAAAATTTAGGAGACCCAAAAGAAACTACAAAGTTTTACGATACACAGTACCTGGCATTTTGTTCGCAGGGGCCCAACACGAAACCAAAGGCCCAACCTGAGTGTGCTCAATTACTAAAAGCTCTAAGACCTTTTTAAAATTTTTTACACGGCCTTCTTCAGAAAATTAGCAATTTGGAAAAGAAACTATACTCAAATTAGAAAGTTAAGTCTATGAAATGAAAAAATATTTTCCTAGGCCAAATTCAACTATATTTCAATTGGTTGTAATACTAAAACAGAGCAGATTTCTTAAATGAGAAAACAGCAAAGCCTAAAGACTGATTTCATTAGGAAAGTAGCAGGACTGGCCCCCATCATTCTCACCATCATTATTATTATGAAAGTGCTGTACAACTACACGAGACAGTTTATCAACCGTGTCCTTCCTCCCATCTTAATTTGATTCCTAATCTCATTATGGGCTTTTGAAACAAGGTAGGAAGTCCCTCTTGTCACAGAAGAAAGTGTTCTGAAAAACTTTTTGCCACCTCCTCCTCTGGAAGTAAGTATAACACCGACTCTCTTTATAGGTATTAATCTAGAATGAGATGGGCTAAGCATTTCACTAAATCCAATTCCAACCAATTCAGCTTACAAAGTAGTTAGTAAATGCCTACTGTGTACAAAGGCGTATGCTGGATGCTGGGGTTACAAAGACAAAAATGAAAAACGGTTTTTGCCATGAAGGAAGTTTCTTTCCGAAGAGGGATTATAATGTGTAAAGAGCTGTAAACACAAGATAATCTGAAAATAAAGACAACATTAACTGGAGAAATCAGAGACGGGTTCATATAGAAGAGAGAATGCATTCTAGGCACACAGCGGACCGGCTGGTAGATGATCATGGAGGAGGGAGAGGGAATGTCAAGTTCAGGTCACTGTGGCTGAAGCGCAGAGGGCCTGAAGAGAAGTAATGAGAATGAAGTCTGGAAAAGATAGGTCAAAGGGCCCTTGAATGACAAGCTAAGGAGTCTGTATTTTAATTCAGAGTCGATAAGAAACCGTAGGTGAGACTGGGCAGGGGTGGGGGTGGCGGGCGGTGTTTGGAAGAGGGAGAGAAGTATCCAATGTGCGCTAAAGATTAATTGGACAGATATATAAAGGAAGGGGGGGGGTGGGGGGTGGTGGTTAGCATTGTAAGCGGGAGACCCGACCTGGTTGGGTAGAGTGAAAGGAGAGGAGGAGGAGGGTAAGTGAGAAGGATGGGGTTGGATGTGCCAGATGTCTTGGCGACAAAGCTGGCCTCATTAGCTATGGTGGGCAAAAGAAACAGAAAAGTCAAGGCTGTGAACCTGGGGGAAAAAAAGACGGAGACGCCTTCAAGAAGAGGCGCCTGCCGCTTTTTCGTCGAGAGAGGCTGAGCTCTGGTATCAGAACTTGTTCAGGCCTTTTGGAAGGAGGAAAGATCACCAGACACACTGAGTCTGAGACACCGACAGTACGTCCAGATGGACGTGTCCAGGAGGCAGCTGACAACATCAGACGGGAGCTCCGCAGTGAGATCAGAGCTAGATTCACGTACCTGGGAGTCAGGCGGTAATCAGACCGTGGAAAGCTGATGGTTTCATCAAGAGAAGCAAGGGCTAGGACAGAGTCTGAGACGAGTGTTCAGACATATGGGAGAAAACCAGGAGTCGGAGGGGGCTCGGGGAAGCTGAGAAATAAGACGGAGTCCTAATGGAAGGGACGGCTGACGTCGCCGAAAGCTGCCAAAAGACCCAGAAGCACAGAGCCAGAAAATGAGGAAATGACTAAAAAGGCAACATGCTGGAGGAAAAAGAAGGGAATAGGACCAAGAGCACAGGGGCAGCCTCTGCCTTTCTAAGGAGAAGGAGCGCCCATCTCAGGACCGGAACAGATCATACAAAGGGGCGAGAGAGCTGGGGCAACTAGAAATGGTCTGATGCATGAAACATGAGTACATGGAATTTGTGACTAGGGCCTCAGTTTTCTTTGTTTTTGTCTTTTTGGAGGGGGGAAGAGCAGAGCAATGGGGGTTAAGTGACTTGCCCAAGGTCACACAGCTAGCAAGTGTGTCAGGTGTCTGAGGTCAGATTTGAACTCAGGTCCTCCTGACTCCAGTGCCAGTGTTCTATTCACCACACCACCAAGCCACCCCTAAGGCCTCAATTTTCTAAGTAGGAGCTGAGGCAGGGAAAGTGGTACACACACATACACACACACACACATGCCCACGCAAATGCATACATGCGCACGCGCACACACGCGCGCACACACATATAAATATGAAAAATTGAAATTCATAACAAGTCTGTAGCCTCAGTCAGTAGAACTGGATGATGTTACACACGGGCATCTGGTGTCAAGGGAGCAGAAGCACAGAAGGAAGATGGTGCAGGCAGGGTGCCATGGTTCGAGTTTGCCGATACGTGTGAGGCAGCAGGCCAAAAGAACGAGGGAGTTAAAAAAAGAGAGGACCGTAGAGCTGAACGAGTCAACAGGAACCAAGACTGAAGGAAGGGGCGCGAAGCCAGAACTGACCGATGAGAACAACGCTGTGGGCTCTCTGGGCACAGAGACTACTTCTGTTTTGTCTTTGTATCCACCACACGCGGCATACAGCGGGTACTTAATAAATAAATGCTCACTGGTCTAAATTCAGTTACTGTCATGGTAAAAATGAAGACTAATTTCAGGAAGCACAAGGCAGAGGAATAAATGAGAGAACACAAAGATCAGCATTGCAGAAGAACAACAGATGATGGTAAGACAAGGATATGACCGCCCCATCTTGTGGTGATGAGAGAACTAATGGACAGGCAGTGGGGGTCCAATGAACTCGGAAACCAGAGTGTTTCAGGGAAAATGGATGCATCAAGCCCGAGTCTGAGGCAGAGAATAAGCTGAGAGTTAGGCTCCAAAAGCCTTGAGAAAGATGGGAGAACGGCCCGGGTGTGGCTTGAGGAGGGAGGGGGCGCGGCGGCAGATGGTGTGAACCTCAAAGGGATCATGCTTGTTAAGTAATGGAGGCAGAGGCTCATCTTGAAGCAGCAAATGAGAATTAAGAAATTGGTCTTCTCCTCCAGGTCCAATGTGCTAGGATAATAGCAAAGGGGAAGGAGTAAGAAAAGGTGTGCCCAGAACCGCAGAGGATGGAGAAGGACGAACTGAACGTCTTCTAGAGGAGTCGACTTTCTGTGACTGTAAGAGGACAGACTAAGAGGAAGAAGTCTTAAGACAGGGAAATTTGTTGATGATAGAATAGGGGTCACAGAAAACAGTGGAAAGGAAAGAAAAGGCAAAGTAACACAGAAAGTCTACAGGGTAGGGCTGAGGAAGACAAGAATCAGAGACAGGGGGTGGTAACGAGGAGTTTTTTTCCCTCACCAAATGGCAATTCTGAATTAAAAGGATTTGGATCTTGTCTACGGACCCTCAGAAAGGATAGGCTGGAGTCAACTCAACAGCTCAGGGCAGCCCAAGAACAAAACTGCCTGAGAGTCCTGAGACGGAATCACCTAAAAGACACGTCAGTATACCGCAGAGGGGTCTATTCCACGGCTACGGCCTGGGGGGTAAAGGTAAACCTAACAGGAGGGTAGGATTTTCTGCATTTCGCTCTGTATCAAACTAAGGGCTAAAAAACAAGCCTGTGAGAGAGGACAGTACTCACAAACCTGAGGACAGGAACTGTATTTCATAGGGCACAAAACACATCAAAGTATGGTATGATTTGGCATCCCACAAGGACAAAGTGAATGAACACGCCCCGCCCCCCAAATGCTGCATGTGACTCTAATAAGGCAATGTAATCAAAGAATAAAGCAAGAACTAAATAGGAGGCCTTATGCACAGCTGACAAAAAAGCTTTAAAGAGTTACCGCTGGCGATCTGACTTGTAAGTGGCCGTCAGCTCGTCAAACATGGTGCTGTTCATCTCCATAAAAGCCTTCAATACATTATACACTAACGCCACGATAGCCCTGTGAAATGCAGACGAGAGAGCATTTGTTAACTGGTCTTGTTTAACGCCGTGATAAGTTAATCCAAAGAAATACTTTAATTTGGATGAGTTTTCTCATTTATATCTCTTTGTCTCCATCACCGGTACAACTAGAAGTGATGTACAGTTCTGCTTTTCACCATCCATTCGGCCAGGAACCCCCTTACAGACCTGATAAAGTAAAAGAATTTCAGGTGTGAGTCCTCCATGACAAAAAATGGGACGTTCCTAGGAAGGTAAGGAGAGAGCGTATCTACACACATAGGTTCTTAGCAATATAAGACAAATACTGACATTAAATAATTTCCTCCTAAAAGCAAGTAAAGATGAAAGATCCGGACTGTGGAGTCTTGCACTGGCAAAAAAATAAAAATAAAAAAAATTAGCCTTCAAATAATAATCAATAGAATTTCAAAAAAAATTAAAACTCATTCCTATGAAGACAACACTCAGAAAGACTGATGAATGTGCCATCTCGATGATAATGGTGCTGGCACCATGTTAGCATGATTTTTATAGTGACGGCAATGTACTGACTGTAATCCCTCTGTTCTTGTCCCATCTCTTCTTGTGCAACTCAATGACATGTATTTGTGAGACGCGCAGTCAAGATTCAGATTGCTGCCTGTGGCCAGGCAGCACTGAGGCTAGCCGACTTATACTGTGTGCCAACAAAACTGGGATCTACACACAAACAGATTTAGCATAAATATACAACACCTAAAATATAATTTCTATCTTCCGGCAATAAAGCCAAGAAAAATGTGCTGCCACAAGCTAACGCAGGAAGCTAGCAAGTATCATGGATGGAATATGGCCTCAGATACTTATTGCGCAACCTGGCAAAAAGCCCTCAATCTCTCCTGGCTTCAGCTTCTCCATTTGTCCAATCGGTATAAAAACAGCACCTCCGCCACAGGACTGTTGTATCAAATGAGATCAGAGATTTCTGTAGAGCGCTTCGCAAACCACTATGTAAATGTCTGCCCTTACTCTTCATTTACGTGCTAAATGAATGCAGCCGTCCAGCTTCAACTCTTTACTTCTAAATGTGCTGGGTGCTCAGATTTTACTTCACTGTACTTCAAAGAGACAACGTCAGTTCTGCCTGGTTCTGAAGAATATTCTAGTCTAGGCCAAGGGCACTGGGGGAAAAGGTGCATACATGCTTACTGCCCCAAACTTATCACTATGAAGAGCAAGCAAGCATTCACGGGGAGAAGCTAGAAATTCAATTAATTCCTAACAAATTAGGAATTCTGCTCTGAATGTCCCCAGGAGGATAAGCTGGTACCTAAAAGAGGAAGGAAGCCTTGAGCTAGGAAACTGCTGAAAACTTGGATAAGTTACTTAAGTAGGTTTCATTTTTCTCACTGAGTAAATAAAGTTAGAAAAATACGTTAGATTTCTTGTAGTTCTAAAATCCTATGAATATATAAGTGACATTTGTGGATGTTTTTGCTAACAGACACCAGACTTGTAGTCAGGAAGACCCGGGTTCAAATTCTGCCTCAGACTGACCTTAAAGCATTATATAAATGCTAGTATCACATTATATCTTATATTATCTTAGAAAACAAGTTTTATAAATGGGGGATTTTTCTAAATTTTTATAAATGAAAAACAGGATTAAGAAAATTTACATGTGAAACTCTTAAAGACATACCAGGAATGTCCTAAATGATTTTCTTAATATGTTGATTCTTACTTATACATGTGCTGATTTTCTTTTCTTAAACGCTATAATTAGGGATTAACTGCCACAGCTGAGATGTTTTCATGGTATGAAATTGCTTTAAATGAAAATATGAAGGCTAATGAAAATCAAACCTGGTTTTTACTTATAGCCAACTGAATTTTAAACCTATACCTGAATATTTGACATCACAATTTTTCCCCTATAGAATTTCCAAAAGGACTGAATTCAGAAGGCTTAAAGTCAATCCAATTTAACAAAGATTTATCAAGCGCCCACTGTGTGCTGGGTACTGCTCTACAGTATTCGGCAGGGGGCGGAATGTGCAAGGCTTATATAAGATCATCTCTCCCGTAATAGAGGTTATTATCTAATGGGGAGATATGACACATACACAAAAAACCTCTAACTCCAAACAATACATGAAAGACACATCAGAGAGGCACAAAGTGCTTTAAAAGGTGGGAGTGGAAAAAAGTTATTACTGACTGGCAGTGGGGAGGGGGCAGAAGATCAAGGAAAAATGCCATGGAGGAACAGCATCTGAGCTGGGTTTTAAAGGACAGGCAGGAACTGAATGCAGGGGGTGGGGGCATGGGAAGGAGAAGTGAAGGCACCGGAGGTCAGGGAGTAGTTATGAACCAAGGCACTGGGGCAGGAAAGCATGAGGAATGTCCAAGGACAGACACGCCAAGTTTAGCTAAATTACATAGTAAAAGCAGAGGAATAATATGAAATAAGGCTGGAAAGGTTGGGTGGCACCAGATGGTGGAAGGAAGGTCTCAAATGCCAGGCAAAAAAAAGACTTTGAACTTTTACTTGATAATAGGAAGCCACTGAGTTTTTCTGAGACAAGGAGTGACATAACTCGCTCTTAAAGGAACTGAAAAAGGCAAAATTCTGAACTACAACTTACGGGTTCCAATGTTCTTTGGAAATCCTATAGAGACTGGAAAACATGATGGGAAGGATGACGTTGGAGTTTTCCTCTATCAAACTCATGATGTATTCATTATTCCAATAATACAGTGCCCTCTCTGCCACCTTTGAAGAAAGGGAAAATAAAATAAATATCTAAAGAAAAAAAGCAGGTAATGACTTTGCAAAAGACCCAGGTAAAACACAATGGTGTCATTTTTAAGTGTTTAAACATGTCTTAGGCGGTCATTTTCTTTTTCTTGCTAAAAAATCAAATCAATAATATTTAAATCAGATACAAAGTTAAATATTAACAACATTTTACTTCACTGGGGAATATATTTTAAATGTCTCTGAAAATTCCTAAACGGTTCCTGAATTTGAGAAGGAAAATAGGATTTTGTGCCTTCCTACCTTCCCGTTATATTACTATTGTGTCAAAGTTGTTGGCCTCAAATCCTGCTTTCAAGTCCTGTATAATCTTTAAAATAATTCAATCGCGCTCTTCAAACTGTTCCCCTGTTCTCATTCACCCCTTCTTTCTTACACCTCTCTACCTAGTCCAAGTTCATAAACTGCCCCAATCTGAGAATTCATTCGGGGCAGTCGTACGGCCTTATCTACAAAGTGGGACCGGGGGTGGGGGGGGAAGGGATGCTGACCTCCTACAAATACTGGGGTGCTGCGGCAACTTGTTCATGTTTCTCAGGCTTTAATGCCACTCTCCCCACCCCCACCCCCAGAATCTGAAGAATTAAAAACACAAATTTTTAATACACAGAATTCTAAAGTCAGCATTGGGGAAGGAGAGAGAAAAGAAGAGACGCCAGGGCAAAACAGGAAAGTAGCAGTTCCTTAAATGTCACTCTGCTTATGATAGTAACCTGCAAACTGACTCTGGGAAAGTTCCTCAGTCTCTTTATTTCCACTGGAAATCATATTTGGGTAATGATAATTAATGTCTATAAAAGGTATCTGAAGAAAAAAGGCAACACCCCAAAACTATGATTAGTAACTGATAGTGTTAAAAAAAGGGGGTGGGGGGGTAACTACCCTCTTGTATCCACAATGTAACTAGGATAGCTGAGGCACTTTTCCTTTTCTAAAATAGACCTTCCCCCCTTCCTTCTCTGTCTCTTCAGTCACTCCCGTCTCTGCGTTTATCCAGACAGCATGGACCTGGAGTGTGAAGAACCGAAACGCCATTATTTACTGGACGTGTGAGCAAGACACATCACCTCTGAAATTCAGTCTTTGCACATATGAAATAGGGACAATAAAAGCTGTGCCACCCACATCAGGGGTCTACTGGGGTTTAGAAAGTGCTTTGTCAGCCATAAAACGTTATATAAATGTGAGCCATGACCCATTCAACTGAGTAACTGCTCCGTAAGCCATTAAACACGTGAAAGGAAATCTCTTGACTAAGGATACTCTACTAAGGAAGCTGAACTAATATAAAGACAGTCACCTACAAGGTGGGGCTGCATTTAAAGTAGGAACGTGCAAAGAGCAAGCGGAGACGCTTGAGATTCCCTTCTGCTGCTGCTGCTGCTGCAATCCACAAGCACTGTTTAAATACGTGGCACCCTCCACTGTTCCTCTCCAATCCCCATCCCCAATCCAGGTCTCCAAGGACAGAGAATCGCAGAGGCCAGCTAGTCCAACCTTTCTCTGAACAAGCAATTTCTGTACAATTTACCTAAAAATGTCATCTAGCCCTTTAGGTATGTAACTCCAGTGAAAGGAAATTCATCAGTTCCTAAGTGGCCAAGGACATTTTTCTTTCCATCAAACCTTTTAGCATCTTCCACCCCTCATTAACTCTAGTTCTACCCTCTGGGGAGACAAGTAGCAATAGGGGAATCCCTCTTCTGAGTGATAGCTCTTCAGACACCTGGACACACAGAGCATCTCTCCAAAGTCGTACAATTTTCCCATCCGGTTTCTTTAACTGGTTACAACGTGGCATGAACGCAAGAGGCTTTATATTCCTGGTTGCCCGATTCTGAAAGTTCTCAATATTAACAAAGCTTTTACTAAAATATGTGTAGAACTAAACCCAAAATACCACAAGCAGGCTAGTCAGGGAAGAGGCGAGTGCAACTATGGGTAATCCTGGGCACTAGGCCTCTCTTAAAACAGCCTAGGATTCCACCAACAACTTTAGGCTATCATATTTTATGATTCTTAATGAATCCTCAGGGGTTTTTCTAACAAAATGATATACAAACAACCTTCCTCCATCCCTGTAACCATGACGTTGATTTTTTTTTTCATCTAAGCCTAAGATTTTAATTTGTCTCTATTAAATTTCATCCTATTAGATGTGGCCAAATATTCCTACTGACTCAATTATAAAACACGTTAGCAGTTTCTCCCAGTTCTGAATCGTCTGCAAAGTTCATAAGCATGCCACACACGTCTTCAACCAAGTCACTGATGAAAATGCTGTTAAGCACAGACGCCAGAGGTATTCCACTAGGGGCTTCCTGCCAGGGTGACACCGCGTTATTAACGGTTACTGATCTGACTCTTGCAACTCAACCTTCTAAAATCCCCCAACTGTATTTTCACCCAGCCTCTATCACTCATCTTCTTCACAAGAAGACCTACTGTAAAAGATTTTCTCAACTGCCTTGCTAAAATTAGGGAAACTCTTATCTATACTCTCCTCTTGATCTCCCTGGTTAAAAGGGAAATAAGGTTACGTCCAAATCGATGCTTTGTGACCGCTGCTTCCTTTTCTTTTTGTTACTGAGTATCCTTCTAAAAGTAGCTTCTTTTTGTTTTACTCGGTCAAGATCTACCTTCCTCCTTCCCCTTCTAAATGTCAATCAAAACAAACTTCCATTTCCCAAAAAATCACGTGTCACATTGTGCATTCCGCATCTCCCACTTCTCTGTCAGGAGGTGGCCAGCATGTGTTACTCTAAGTCCTTCGGAATCCCAGCTGGTTGTCATGCTGCAAGTTCAGCACATTATCTACCGTGACTTATCTCATCTTACACTCATCCAACTCCTAGTCCATGGGCGCCCCCTCAGATGCTCATCCTTTGCCACTTCAAAAAGTTATATTTTTATGGATCCTTGGAGTTTCCTTTGAGATTAGGACTAATCTTTCCCTTTATTCACCATTCCTCTTCTTCCCTCCTCTATCCCTATTAAACGTGTTTTGTTCCCACTGTGGGTTTGTATGGGGGCGGAGGGCAGGCATTCTTCCTTTTCACCTGTTCAGATGAGATTGAGGTTCAGGGATCAGCTTTTCCCCTCTGCCCCTCCCTCTTCATTTCTATAGCTGTCTACCTCTAAACCCTGATTTCTCAGCTCCTATGCTCTCAAATTCTTTTTTTCTGGCTGCTTACATCATTTTTTTCTTTGACCTATAAAAGTTCTGGATTTTGACCATGACGTTTCAGGCAGTTTTCACTTGGGGGCTTCTTTTAGAAGGTGCCTGGAGAATTCTATTTCCATTTTGCTCTCTGATTCTAAAAGATCTGGGCAGTGCTCTTTTAAGGTTTCATGAAATAAGATGTCCGGGCTCTCTTTTTTGGCATTCAGAAAGTTTGATGATTCTTAAATTTCTTCTCCTCAATCTGTTTTCTACATCAGTTCTTTTTGCTATAAAGATACCTTATATTTACTTCTCTTCAACCACTTGACATTAATATTTGTTGCCTTATGAAGTCACTGGCTTCTAGTTGTTCCATTTTAATTTTCAGGCAGTTTGTCACTTGGGGGAGGTTTTGTATCTCCTGTGTTAAGCATTTACTTCCCATTCCAATTCTTTCTGCCATTGCTCTTATTTTGTTTCCAACTTTTTCCTCGAGCTCATTCGATTTATAAAAAACATTTTAAAATTCTTGTTTCATCTCATCTAGGAATTCTCGCTCAGTTTGTGTCTAAGACGTGCTTTTCTCTGAGGCATTCCTTGTAGATGTTTTGGGGTCCTTCTCTTCGGCACTTATGCCTTGAGCAGCTCTGTCACCAGAACCGATCATTATTGGTAGGGCTCTTTTTTTGTCACCCATTCTTCCAGCTTACTTCCTGACATCAGACCTGATGTTAGGCCTGGCCTCTGCCATACTTCTGGAGAGAAGGTTTGGGTTGGCCTTGTTGCTGTTTGTGTTATTCCAGGATCTCAGGAACAGCTTGGGGACCTGTGAATGTTCAATACTTCCAAAATGGTCTGACCTAGGACAAAGTCTGATTGCTTGCTCCTAACTCTTCCCCCGACAGCTCATCTGAGTCCTGAAAGTTCCTGGTCTGGGTTTGGGTTTATGCAAGAGTAGACCGCTGCTAGACTCTAGCCCTGCTGGCTGGAAAGCTCTGTCGGTTCAGAGTGGTTCTGTAGGCTCCCCTTTCATCTGGAATTCCTGCCTTGGTTATTTTTCTGCAGCTTGGGCTAGATGCTTTAAATGAGATACTGATCTGCATTTGGTGTCTGAGCTATACCCCTGCTTCTGCTGCTCATTTCAGAATTTCCTCCTTTCTCTGTACCTAACTCAGGGCTTCCTCTGTACAGGTCTCCTTCTGACCACCCCGGATCTGTGACTCTGAACCGGATAAGTGACAAAGCTTCAAGTCTGTACCCGTCCCTGCCGCAGAAGCCCAAAATGCATCTGGAAGGGCCCTTGGAAAGATCTGGGCCCTCCTTTTGTTCCAGTGTACGGCCTTTCTCTGGGTACTGGCATATCCCATGTGGACCGATCCCATCCCCAGTGCACCTATCTCACTGGGACTTTTTGGATTCCCCCATCAAGATTCAGTCCGAGACATTCTCTAGATCTGTTGGAAGAAGAGTTCACAACACTAGCTCCTCTACCAGAATACTTTCTAGAATTTTTCCATGAACTGAAGTCAGACTCACTAGCCCATAGTTTGCTGATTTCCTCCTCTTCTTTTTTTGAAAATTAAGGTATTTGCCTTTCTCTAACCTTACTGTATTTTCCCCATTCTCCCAGCCTTTCAAAGGTGACTGACAATGCTTCAATAATAGCACCCATCAGTCCTTTCAGTACTCTAGAGACATAGTTCCTCTGGGTCTGGTGACATGAATACGACTGGCAGTTATGTATTCTCTTATCACCTATCCTGTGCTGAATATTGACATCCACTGGCCATTTTTGTTCTGCTCCTACCAAGACTGTTCTCCACGGCAAGGAGAAAGGCAAACATGAATTTAGTACCTCTACCTTCTCTTGGTCATCAGTTATCAGTATTTCATCTATACTAAGTAGCAGACTTCTTCCTTTAAACCCCTTCTTTTACCCCAAAATGAAGGGGGGAAGTCAGATATACCTCCCTTCTTTCTCCTTACCAAAAAAAAAAAAAATGGCTTTCTTATTGTTCTTTTTTCCCTTAACAAACTCTAACTAACTCGGAATGTTAGTCCTCTAGACACTTGTGCTAACGGATTGCTAACTCATCTAGAGTACTAATAATTCTGAGAAAAACTGAAAAATGCTGTCCAAGATCCAGATGCATGATCTATAAGGTGACCTGCCTGCTTTATCAAACGGTCACATACCTGACAAATCTATTTTCATCTAGATATTAGATAGGCAGAAGGTGCTATTATACTATCCCTATGCACACCTTACTACTGCGCTAATCTTATCATAAGATGGCATAAATGCAATGTGCCTTCTGAGCACACCAACCAAAAATAAAACGCCAATTGTTCATTAATATCTTCAACTTGGGAACAATGATAGAAGCTAAAGAGGTTCTCTTAGAGCGGATATGTTAGGAAACAAATTTAACATAATGAACATGATTTATAAAGGGAGTCAATCTTTGTGAAACTTGTGAGTTTGAAACTCAAGTGTCTTTTGCCCATAGTTTGTAATGATACTAAGGACATTTAAAAGGCAGGGTGGTATAAAAAAAAGAGTGCCAGCATGGGAAGGAGACAAGCTAGGTTCGAATCCCTCCCCCACCTCTGCTTCTTAAGTGTCCAGATGACTTCAATGACTTAACCTGCCAGAGAAGGTTAAGTCTCCTAACTGATAAAGAGAGGGAGGTATAGGAAATGATCTCTAGAGTCTCTCTTAGCTCTAAACTGTGTGAAATAAACAACAAAACCAATACTTCATCAGCCAAGAAAGAACATTCTCCATCACAAATCAATTTTCCAACAATATTCTTTGTTCAAACTAAAAGCCTCAATGGGGCCTAGTAAGTTTCTACTGCCCTCCACTCCCTGGCACTTATGGCCCCAAAGATGTCATTCCCACTGAATGTGGCTATACTATATGAGTTTTAATTGATCTTTCCAATGATGTAACTGCCTACACAGACAAAAAATGGCAATCAATCCATGGGTTCCTAAAATGGATTCTACTTCTGTCTCACAGAAAGGAAACTTAACCAAAACAATTCCACTGCCTACAGGCCACTGGATAATAATTACGGTTTGCTGCTAAAAACAAACAAACAAACAAACAAACAAACAAACAAGAAAGAAGTGAGTCCTATCACTGACCTGAAAGTGAGGGCTAGATACACACTTGGCAATTTGTTTAAACAATGGTTCCTGAATTTTAACAAACTGTGAAGGTTCAATCACATCCAAAATTTCTTCCAGCTCCCCAAGGAACATGACCTAGAAAACAACATGCACACGATAAATACAAAATTTCAAGCTCTTTACATCGAATCTTACGAGATATTGAGAATGTGATTATACATAAGGTCTGTTTAAGAAAATCCTCTACGTTCAAACTTGGATAAAAGAAGAAAAACCGCTAAGGCATGAAATACGTATGTCTCACTTTTACAAAGTATTTGACATGGGATGCTTCTTCAGATCAAGCCAATACCCTGAAAAGAGTCTGTCAAAAATAAAAATACGTGGAACGTTTCAGTGACATATTATAATTTCATATTATTATTCATATATTTCATATCATAGTACATACACTTGTACTCTATGACAGCAGGCACACAGTGCCGCCCGCAAAGGACCCTTCCTCTCTGTCACCGTCACAAGATCAGGGCTGGCACTAGAACATGTGGCATGTATCTGTGAATTATCATGAGACCGTTCTGCGAGAGGCGCTGGACAGCGCTAAAGGAGGCTGCTCTGAGTGAGAAATGTATACGTGCATTTACATGAACTCTGAAAGCCATTCATTTGTACAAATATCTACAGTCTACACACACACACACACACACACACACACACACACACACACACACGAGACAGTGAATCTCCTACTAATGGTACCAAATAAGCTATGTATCTGTATTTATTCTGCATACATTTATATAAGCACTCGTCTCCCTCAGCAGAAATCTTTTCCATTTTTGTTCCCGTATCTCCCTCACCAAATACACTGCCTGACCCACATTAAGCACTTAAAAAATGCTGATTGCTAAACTATGCAAATTTGGCAAGAGGCACTTAGATACCTACTTAGGTACAAAGATAACTGTTAAGTGACATGAATTAGATATCTTTAAGATAACTTCAAAGGAAAATATGAAAATTACTTGCAAGGGGGAGTAAATTAAAATGTAACGTATGACAATCCTTTCATTCTGACATAACTGAAATTTTCTACACATTTGCAAACTTTTTTTAGAGAGGGACATATACTTCAGATATTTCTACAGTAACATCAAGAATTCTGTCAAAAAAAAAAGATATATCACAGATGTGTTGCTAGGTCTAACTTAGGACTATGAAACTTACCTATTGATAAGAACTTACCTCCTTTTGACTACATGTTTTAGGCCAGAATTTCATTAACCCTCTAATAACCTAAATGGGAAGAGAGGAAAAAGAACACTTAATTTTCCAAATCCACAGCAAACGGAGGAAAGAAATTGCAAATTGCAAAAAATACCAAAGTAATATTTACTGGCTCTGTGAGTGAAGGATCTTTCTCCAAAAACTGTACTATGCAATATGCCAACTGAAAGAAAAAGAAAACACCAGATTACCAGTATTCTTTACTAAGAACTCCAAAAGGCTCTTTTTAAAAGTACACACTGTTTTAATATTTAATGCCTTGTTGACTAAATTTTACCTAAACTCAATGTAGGAAAAATCCAAAATGAAAGCCATTTCTAAAAACAAGACATTTTTATTACTAGATTCTAGTGCAAAGAAAATTATAGTCATTTGCATCTTAAGACAGGAAGAAGCCTTAAAAAAAAATCATTTTCTTTTACAGATAAGGAAACTGAGGTCCAACACAGTGGAACAAATTAATGCATTTGTGGCAGGAAAAAAGGACATGTACACAAGTGTTACTAATTTCCAGGTCATATGGTGCGTTCAATCTTTCAATCTACAAGCATTTATTAAGCACCTACAATACATGCGTGGGGCACTGTGCTATGTGCCAGGAACACAAAATATGGGGAGATCCCCACATTTTAACTGGAGAGTCAACACGTAAATACATGAGTATTTACAAATTTAATACAATACGGTTAAATAAAAGATTGAATGAGAGGGCACTAGCAGCTGAACCTTCATGTAGAAGATAGAGCTTGGGCCATGTCCTAAAGGAAGAAAGGGATTCTATAATGTAGAAAAGAGGTGCTGCCTCCCAAGCATGGGGCCCAGCCAGGGCAAAGGCGCAGAGATGGGAGATGCATGAGGAACAGAAACATGGCGAGGCGACCGATCACTGGGTCTGAGAGGAAGAAGAGCACCCGATGAGCCTAAAAAGACAGGCTGGGACAAGGTTGTAAAGAAGATCGATAGGGTCCTCTCCGTGCTTAAGGATAACTGTTTTGGCAGCGGCGTGTGAGGACAGACTGGAGTAGGAAAAGGCCTGAGGTGACAAAAAACGGAACAAAATGGCAACCGTGTAAATGGAGAGGAAGGATGGAACGAAGGAGAGGTCACGGAGGTAAGAGGCAGCAAGATCTGGATACGAGAGCTTAGGGCCAGGGAGGAGTCAATACAGAGGTCACAAAACTTGAAAGATGGGAAAAAATTGGGGTGCCCATGACAGAAACAGAATAGTGTGGAATGAGATGTGCAGGCCTGGGGTGAGGGGGGAAACCTGTGGCCTCAAGGCCGCATGTGGCCTCAGGTGTAGCCTTCTGACTCAGTCTTAAGTTTTACCAAACAAACCTTTGTTTTGTGAAGTCTGGATTTAGTCAAAGGGCCACACTCAAGGACCTAGAAGGTCACACGTGGCCTCGAGGCCACATGTTCCCCACCAATGTGAGGAAGAAACACAGTAAGTTGTTTTGGATGTGCTGAGTTTGAGATGTCTCTGGATACACCATTTGAAATATCAAATAGGGGATGGCTAGCTGGCACAGTAAATAGAGCACCAGCCCTGGAGTCAGGACCCGAGTTCAAATGTGACCTCACACACTTAACACTTACTAGCCATGTGACTTTGGGCAAGTCATTTAACTCCAACTGCCCAGCCTTGCCCCCTCAACATCAAAAAAATAAATAATATCAAATAGGCAGGTCTGAAGCTGAAGGCAATCTAGGGCTAGGTAGATACTGGGTCATCTAAATCAAGATAATTAAGCCCATGGGAGCTCATGCGGTCACTTAAAGAAAGTGTAGAGAAGACAGAAGGGGACCCAGGACAGAGCTTTAGGAGACATCTACAATAAGGGTATTGGTTATAGTTCATGTAATGAAAAAAATAGAAAAAAGTCACATCCCAGTCAATGTTTAAATTCTCTGAACTTCATCTGAGAGAGCTGTTTTGAACAAAGATTCTGCACCACTGCCTCTTTGCCATCTCCAGCAACACCCCCAAAACAGTCATTTGTCTTGGTACCAAAACAATGCCATAGTAATGGGAACTTGGTAAAAAATGCTGCTGACCAACCTAAGCAAGGCTCTATCACACTGGTATGCAGAAAAACTGGCACAGATAGAACCTGATGAGATCTTCAGCTCTGGGTCTCAAGTAAACTTATTTAGGGTAAACATTCTTTTTATATGCTTATTAAATGTGACTTTGCGTTCCAAAGACAAAAAACAGGATTTGCAGGAAGGGCTTATAAAAACTTTTAGAAAGCAATCATTCTTGTAAAACAACATTTAAAGATAAATTAAAAACACATGGGCTAAAATTTTCTCAACATAGGGTAAACATTGAAAGAAAAGTGGGCCCACTAGGTGGAGCAGTGAATAGAGCACCGGCCCTGGAGTCAGGAGTACCTGAGTTCAAATCCGGTGTCAGACACTTAACACAAAAAACTAGCCGTGTGACCTTGGGCAAGTCACTTAACCCCAACTGCCCTCCAAAAAGAAAAAAAAAATGAAAGAAAAGCACTTAGAAAAATGTATTTTATATATATAGTGAAACTCAAGTATGAGGGAGGGAGGGAGGGAGAAAAGAACAGAATTTTGATAAAGAATTTAAAAGCTACTAAGATCAGTAACCCCTTTAGTGACATGCTGAGTATGAAAAATTACTTAGCAAATAAATGAGAAGATGTACAAGATGAATAATGAGAGGGTGTGACTTCTGAAAGTGGTAAAAAGTAGGACAGAAAAGACAGAGACAGAGTGAAGATCAAAGAGCATTTGTGCCTGTGAACATCTTTGCGGGGGGAAGGGAAACGGTCAGGTAACCAAAAGGGAGGAGAAAAACACAGGCTAAAGGGACGCTACTGGGGTGTTTGAGATTGAGAGGCCCATTTATTCACACGAGTTGTAATATAACATATTCTCAATATTTAATAAGCAATAAGTATGACTTAGAAGATCACTATTACTTCATCAATTGTCTCAGTTTCTTACATTAGGCGAGCAGTTCTCAACCTGTGGGTCATGACCCCTTTGGGGGCCGCCTGAGACCATCAGAAAACACATATTTCCGATGGTCTTAGGAACCAAGACCCCGCTCCTCTATCCATCTCCAGGTGGGTCTGCCCACATGCAGATACACCCACATACGAGTATTAAAGGGTCTTGGCATTAGGAAGGTTGAGAACCACTGCATTAGGCCATTTCTAAGGTTCCTTCAAAGCACTAAAAAATTCTATGATCCCAATATAGCGACAATTAATTTCCCAGTAAAATTTTACCAAGTTTTTAAAGTGACCATATTCTTTTTTTTAAATACCAAGAAATTCTACTGCAGCCACATAAAACACCACTTTAAAATGTTTTACCTGTGCGTGGAAGAGAGATAAGCTCCTGACAGTGTGTAAAGGAATCAACACCTTCACCAGAAACTGTTTATGTTCTGCCTTCAGAGGTAAAGCAAAGCCATTGATAATACTAGGAAAAAAGGAAAGAAAGAAAAATGAACAACGTCACAGCGACAAATGAAGTTGTCTACCAAATAACGAGAATGAATCCGTTTCATTTGCAAAAATACTAACGATGCGAAAAAAAAACACTAGAATTCAAAATCAAGATTTAGCCAATTCCTCTTCATCAGTAAGGAAAACTGATACAGAGTAAGAGTAAAAGACTTACTCTTGATTCTATAGAAAAGCTTCCCTATCTAATCACTAAAGGTCAAGATTCCGAATGCTCCTTGCACCGGAAGATCCCTTGTTCCCCATTCCCATCCTTCAGAGCATCACTAGCGCTGCTCACTTCCTCTCTGAATATGTCCCTCTCAATTGCTACTTTCTCCCTCTTTCACACATCCCATTTCCTCTCTTCCCTTCCCAGTAACACCTTTACAGTTCGTGAGTCACAGTGGGTAACAAAACCTTACTAAAAGAAACCCCACATTAGACCACACATTTTTTCTCCTACTGTGAATGGGAAGTCAATGACACTATTCAGTTTAAAAACAACAAATAATACAGATAAAGAACACTGATCTGCCTTATGAAACCTTTTTAACACCTGTAATTAACAAATCCATTCCACAACCGCAGGCAGCTGATCAAGAGCTAGCTGTGCGCGTATTGTTCCTTTGAGAACAGCAATCTTTTTATTTCTTTATTTATTTGTGACCTTTAATTTTTCAACAAATGTGTCAAGAGACAAGCTGGCCCAGAAACGAACAAGAAGAAGATGTCCTCTGACAAATAAAGAGACTGTTGGTTAGACAGCTGTCCCTACAATAAAGCAAGATACCTGTTTTCATCACTCAAGTGAAATCACCGCAAAAACCGTAGGACAAAGTAATTTAAGAAAAAACAACCTGATATTAGTCCAGCTCGATACAAACAAGAAGCGATTTACAGCAAGATTTCTCTAAATAAGCATTTGAGTTTTGCCGCTTGACTCGAATTTTCAAAACAGCTATTCAACTGAGATTAGCAATTAAATCAAAAAGTGCTTACCTTCCTAATATTTCCAGCAGTTCAGCTACTCCATTGAAGTGTTCAGTTTCATAAACAAACCTATAACAGAAAAAAATAATAATGTTCTTAGGCTAACTAGCTAAATGTATTGAATTTCTACTAAATAAAAATTTCTACTCAAATATTTCTAGTAAAACCCTAAACTCTTCTTCCTTCTCCCTCCCCTCACTACTTACCGTAGAAAAATATTGTTAATCTGTTTTCGGATAAATGCTCTAAGACCAAGAAACTTGCCATAAATTCTGTGTAAGACTGTTTTTAGGTAGTCTCGTTCTCGAGGGTCTTCACTGTCAAATAGTTCCAAAAGCTATTGTGGAAAACACACAAACACATGATACATGTTATTTAACGATCAAAATTCACGCAGTAACTTAATTTTAGGAAATGCTGCTGAGCAGAACCATACTCATGGCGAAAGTCTATGTCACCATTCTAAAAAAGCACTAAATTGGATATCTTTCCAAGAAAGTTTTCTAGTAAATAAAATCATCAAAAGTACTAAGTAAAAACGGCCTAGATTGTTTATATGCAAGGATGTATTTACAGAATCTTCATATATGATCACAGGATTCAGGGCCAGACAGACTTAACAATAATTTGCCATTTACTGATGGGATAACAGGCCCAGAGAAGTAAATTTAACCTGACTTAGGTCACACAGATTTGAAGTAGCAAAATCAGGAACTTTACCCAATGCTTCTAGGCCAGCCCCAGGCTGCTGCCTGTTTTTAATCTGGCCAATGAAATTCTTCGGATACTTTGAGGCTAACATATTTAAAGGTTTCTGTATGTATGTCTATAACCTAGGAACAAACCTAATTAAACACGCAGGGGTTAAATCACCAGTTCGGCCAACATCATTACATTTTTCTGGCCAAACCAACCCAGGAAAGAGACCCCCAACCCCAAAAAAGGAAAATACAAAATGGCTAAAATGTTTGGATATCTAAATTTTATCTGGCCACATTGAATTGCTGAGACTACCCTACATAATCACAAGCTGGTAGCCAGCCCTAACAAAATGCCAGTTGTCTTATGAACACAATGGTTTTTCCTCACTGGCCTGAAAGGTTACTTTAGACGATTGTTCCTGTTGTTTAGAGTAAAACATTAAAGAGATGTTCATTCTCTTACACGTATAATATTAGAAAAGCTAGAAAAAACAAAGTGAATATCACATGATAACGGCATAACCATGGAATACTTGAAAAGCCCATCTCGGCAGAAAGCGATCAAACAAGGAAGTTTGATTTTTGGTGAAGCAGCGGCAGTGCCACAGACATCCCAGTGGTGGCAACGGCAAAACCAGTGAGTGGTATTTATACGCAAGTTAACGGAACAAGGAACAAGCGGCATTCTCTCTCTCTCTCACAAACACACAGGTGATAAATGCTATTATTAGTCACAGCATCTTCAAATGTAAAAATACGCTACAAAGTAGGTTCACAAAGTCTGAAATACTGTTGGCCAAAAATGAAACCAGGCAAGGGTGCTATTCTTGGCTCATCCTCTGCTCTGTCATTCATATGCTCTGCGACGTACTCACACTTATGTTCACTCCATCAACCTATCGTATTACTCATTAATAGAAAGAATGGATTTTTTTTCCTCATTTTTGGTTCCATTTCTTGTAAAGCAATTTCATGAGTAAGTCACTACCAGCATAAAGGAAAGAAGTGAAGGAGGTTACAAAACTTGAGTCAACTACAGTTACATATGGTTAATCACGAAACCATTTCATAAAAACTTAATAATTCACTAATAGCTGCATTAGACCCTCAAAAATAGACAACTGAGTACCTTCCTTTAGTCCTGAGGAAAGACGCATTTTAAAAAAACACATCTTTAAGAAAAATAAAACAAAAAATGAATCACAGTGTAAATCTCATTCTTTTCAGCCGCTTCATGAAGTAAGAAAGAAGAATTAAGATATATCTTGATGTATCCTTTAATATAAGGAAGAGACAAAGATAAAAGAATCACAGACCGGAACAAAACCTTTGCCATTTGTCCGATGCCCCCTTCCTCTTACAGATGAGGAGGGAAGTGATTTGCTCAAGGAGTAATTGGCAAAGTCAAAATTATGCATCTAATGAGATAGAAAAAATACAGGAAGAACAGGGATACGTGAAACACAATTCCTGTGCATCCACACACATACTTACAGAAGGAATGAGAAAAAAAAATGATTCGACTTGTTTAACAGTCAGCCTGTTGTCTAACCAAGGAGAGCCAGGGGGCACAGCGGACACAGTGCTGGGCCTGGAGCTGGGAAGACTCATCTTTTTGAGTTCAAATCTAGCCTCAGATTTACTAGCTGTGTGACCCTGGGAAAGTCACTTAAGGCTCACCTCAACTCAGTTTCCTCATCTGTAAAATGAAGCTGGAGAAGAACATGACTAACCACTCCAATAACTTTGGTGAGAAACAACCGAAAATAACGAACGACAACAAATTTTCAAGCTGCCAACGTAAATACCCAGTAGAATGATCTGTCAGAGTGCGAACCCAAAGCTGACATTGATACAGAAGTCAATCTTCCTAAAACACTGCTGAAGAATTCAATTACAAGACCCTGTTCTGAATCTAACAGGATAAATCTAAAGTGAAAATGGCATCAAATAAAACATCTAAAGTAAGGTCCTTGGCTGCAATCCACCACAAGAGAAAGAAATTATTTTTCACTTATTACCAGATTTTAGTGAATGTTTAAGAAAAATGTATCAGAGACTCCGGTGATGCCTGCCTGGACCAGCAGGAAAGACTGAGGCAGGACATCTGCCTCCCTGCCTCATGTATATGCTTCCACATACTCCCCCCAGAATTAATCATCCAATCAGCATTACCTTTGCTCCCCTGAAGGAGATAAGGGATAAAGGCCTAACAGGCCTCCACTCAGGATCCCTGTGATTCTGAAGTATTGCCTGTCTGGACGGAAGCCCCCCTTCCCTGAACACCACCACTCCTTGCTCCCTTACATTCAGCTACATATATTATATCCTTCTTGTGTTCCTATTTCCATACTTATTTTTCCACTTTGGTCTCTGGAAACTGTTCTATTGCCAATAAGCAGCCCTTTCTATTAAATTGCTTTGTATATATTCTACATATTATATTTGGGGTGTGTGGGATATTCAGGAGGACTAGAACCTCTAGTGTGAGGGGTTACTGAGATCTTTTCAAGGCTCTTCATCGACCTGAGATGCCTACCTGATTTATCCACCTCTCATCTATGGTTTCCAAGAAGCTGCAGCATGCACAGCAGCCACAGGAGCTAAACCAGATTAAAGGTAACCAACAGGCCTCAAACCTGTCACTGAGTTAGAGGGATGTTTACCCCAAGCACATAAGGAATTAGGGGGATGTCCACACCAGGCATGTGAAAACTTTCCCTGGCAGAATGGGCAGATGAGAACAATTTGTTCCAATGGCCATGAAGGCGCATCACGTTGGTACCATGGAGCTCTTATGAGAGACTGGTCAGGCATCAAAGACACCAAGGTCATCCACTGTAGCCCAGGCCACTGCCAGCTGTCTTTAACTTCTGTCCTGCCACTGGATTTAGATGACTCAAGAAGAGAGAGTGAAGTTGATGACTTTGTGCAGCTCTGCTTCATTTAAATCCAATTCACATAGCGGTCAAGACATCACCCATGATGCCACTGGTTCTCTTTGAAAATTAGGAAAAACCACAATATATTATATTTACTTATATCACCCCATAGAACGCTAGGGCCCAGGCTATTCTGTTGTTTCCTTGTATGCTGAGTGTCTGGCAGAGAGCCCTGCACAAGAGAACAGGTGATAATAAATACCTGTACAATTGAATTAAATCGTTTTTTAAAAGGAAAACCAAAAAAAGCATGACACCTTTTCCCATTCCTGTTTGTAAATCTTCACGAAGGCCTAAATGCTGGTTCATACATAGTACTGGTGCAACACTAATTAATCATTACAAGAAATGTTGGCTTTAAGTAAATTTTATCTTAATATTAAATAATATTTATAATAAGTTAATGTGGAGAAAACAGTTTAATACCAAATAGGGCAAAAACAACTAAAACCAATCCTTAACTTCTCTAATTAACTAGCATATATAATGTATCACCCAATAAGATTTTGTTGCATGTGAAAACACACACAGAAAGAAGAAAGAATTGATCAGATTCATAACCACAAATATTCTAGCCCTCAGTTACAAGACACACCTAAATTTTGCATCTCTGAATAGATAGCCTGGTAACTGCCTCTTCAATGTTTGCTGCAACGTACTCAATTGAAGATATTCCTTCTTCTTGAAGGGTGCTCTGGAATAAGGCTCAACTCTATGTGGGGGAATCAGGTTAAGACGCCCGGTAATTTCACTCTGGTACATAATATTTAGGAAGGGTCATATGGGAAAGGGTAAGAAAGCATCCCATTCAGTCAGAAGGGTGTTATTGGAGGAGGGAGAAAAAAGAAAAAAAAAGTGTTACTGCTGCTGTTTTTCCCAGGGAATTCTGAGGACAAGCATTTAGGCAAGACGTGCAGAGGCCAAAGCAGACGTCTACTCTCCATGCTTTATCCCCATCCAGAAGGCAGCATCCTGATGTCAGGCCAATTTTTTCTCCTAAGTTACAGTCTCTTCTATCTCAATAGGTAAAGAAGACTTCAAGTGCTACAAAATATATTGTGTATATTTAAAATATTAAATTTTATGTTCATTTATAAACAAATATAAACTGAACCATTTGCTGGGAGCATATGAGAATTTTTGTGTTCCTCACTGTGTGTGCGCGCGTGTGTGTGAGCATGTGTGCGTGTGTATTTCCCACTGTTAACATTTAATACTCTACCTAAAAGCTGAAAAATTTACCTTACTCTTACATTTTTCATCTGCTAGATGCAAAGCAAATTTGTTGAGGGATTCACTTATCGAGTCCTTTGGTAAACTTGAATAGATGACATTAACTGCACTAGGATGGCTACGCTAGACTAATAATTCACTGAGACTGAAGCTATCTATTTCTCTAAATATATAGCCTGTAAACCTAAAAGGTCGGTTCATTTATATATACAGGCAATGCTCAGCTACCACCATATTGTTCAGATTTTTGAGCATTATTTTTTAAACATGATAAAATTACCAGTATTATTCAATATTAATACAGATGATAACATTAGTCCCTTAATATTCAAAAGGAAAGGGTTTTGAATCCCTGGTATGAACGGGAGAATGTGGTTGAAAAAACTTCAATTCATGCCATAAAAGAGGAAGTAAAGGGAAAGTGCTGAGCTGAAAACAGAACAAGATTAAATTTCTTCTCTCCATTAACTTTTGGAAAACACTTCATTGGGGTTAAAGATACCGTTATGCTTTTCCTCTTTCTAATATTCATTTACAGATTGTTCAAACTCCCTTCTATGGCTTTCTGACGCACTGAATTAACCCCATTAAATTATCTTAGGAATGGAAGGTGGCACTGGGAAATAAGATATACAGACACTGGGATAGGGAGATTCATCTTGCTCTACCATAAAGTCAGAGGGGAGATGGGGGAAGACATAGGAGAAAGTAGACTGGGGGAGGGGGCATACAGTAGGATCACTCTTTTGGGGTGGTAGGTAGGGGAAAGATGGGGAGAAAATTTGTAACTCAAAATCTCGTGGAAATGAGTGATGCAAACTAAAAATAAACAAAAGTTAATTTTAAAAAAGGAACGGAAGGCAGCTGTCTTAATGGATAAAGAGATAGAGAACAGGACTTGAAGTTAAGATATAAATTCAAATCTTGCCTCAGACCCTTAGCATTCACGTGACACTTGGAAAGCCATTTAACTTCTCTGTCACAGTTTTCTCTATCAGCTAGAGCTGTAAGGATCCAAGGAGAGAATGGTAAAGCACTCTGCAAACCTCACAGCGCTCTGTAATTGCTAGTTGTGGTTGTAATTTATCTTAGGGACTTAGGGATGACTAAAGGAATCCAAAAACCTTAAATCTTCACCAGCATTAGGAAATCTTCAGGGCTCTAAATCAGGTAACACACAAATGTGCAGTTAGCATTTTTCAAAATTTCTCCCCAAAGTATGCCTTTCACCATTTTAACTCCAGAAAGCCAATTTACATACAAATTTTCTGACTAATTCCAATAACATGCCACATGATACAGTGGAAACACCCCTAGACTTGGAGTTAGAGAGTTTATGTTCAAAACCCTAAACAGTCACATACTACCTGAGTGATGTTGGAAAAATCACTCCAAATATAATACAGAATAACTACTTTTTGTGACATTAGGGAATTAAAAGCCAAGCAGATGGCCATCAATTGGGAAGTAGCTTAAACTGCTGTACAACAATGTGACGGGATATTGCTGCACTGTAAGAAATGACCAATGTGATACGTTCCAAGGCCTAGACAGAAGAACAGGAACTAATATGGAATGAAGCAGAGGCAAGAGGGCAACACACACAATGACCACAACCATGCAGACGGAAAGAGTGCGCGCGTATGTGACCGTGCGTGCACACACACACACACACACACACACACACACACACACACACACACACACACACGCACGCACACACTGAGTGTTTCAAAGACATAAAGACACGTCCCTAGAAGGCAGACACAGGAGAACACCCTCCCCAGCCCACTCTCAGCAGAGACAGGACATCCCCACGTCTGGTACACTTCACGTTTCCAAACTTTTTCAATGTAGTGATTAGCTCTGGTTTTTTTTTCTCTTCTTATTCTTTTGTCTTTAAAACATATTGTTACGTGAGACGGCTCTCTGAGAAAGGGAAGAGCTGTTATAGTGGGAGAAATTGTGTTGATGTAAAAAAAGACCCATAAAAATGTACTTAATTGGGGCTAACATTCATGTAATGCATTAAGGTGTGCAAATAACTTTACAAATATTGCCTTATTTTATCCTCAATAACCCCATTATTATTCCCATTCTACAGATAAGGAAACAGACACACAGAGGTTATGTGAGGCACCCAGGATAACACAACTAGCAAATGAGTGACGTAGAATTTAAACTCAGGTCTTCCTAATTTGAACCCAATGTACCCTATCTCTGCTACACCACCCAGCTTCCTTTAGGATTTTTCAACTTTATTAGCTGTAAAATGAGAGATCTGGACTAGAATGCCTACAAAATCCCATAATCTATGATACTATGAAATAACTTTGTCATAAGGTTTCTTTTTTAAAAAACAAAATATGAATTCTGTCAGCTGCCCATGGAAAATTGAGAGAAATCAATGTTATGCTAGAACAAGGACAAAGGGGGTTTGGTGAGTTTGCTTATATGGGTAGAATAGAGGGAACAAGTTTATTTAATTGTTAATAAATTTCTGATAAGTTTCATATAAGAATGCACCAAATTTGTATTTGCTCTAAGGCCCCTTTTTACTCTTAAAAAAAGTATTGAGGAGCTCCTTTCCACCAAGAGTTGTTGATAGTTGCCATATTCAAAATTAAAACATCTTATTATAAAGAACAGCTAGGTGGTGCAGCGGATAGAGCACTAAGGCTTGGAATCAGGAAGACTCATCTTTCTGAGTTCAAATCTGGCCTCAAACACTTACTGGCTGTGTGACCCTGGGCAAGTCACTCAATTCTGTTTACCTCATTTTCCTCACCTGTAAAACAAGCTGGAGAAGGAAATGGACAAAACATTCCAGTTTCTTTGTCAAGAAAACCCCAAATGGGGTCATGAAGAATCAGAAACAATTGAACAACAAAATAGAAAAGCTTTGACTGCTCAGACCTTCTGAAAGGGTCTCACTTTCAGAGCCGCTGCTCTAAATAACACCATTCTCAAGCAGAAAAGGCAAAATATTCTAGGAAGTATAGAATGATTTTGAAAACATTTCTTCTTTGAAGCTGAAATTCAAGATGCTTTATGATCCATTTCAAGCTAAACCCTGACACCCAATGTGTTCATTCTATTTTATTCGATATATTTTAAGATTCTAAAACATAATAACAAAAGGTCACTTTTAAGGTCAGGTTGAGGGATTTGCATGAACTGCATGATAATTATGGCACCTTTTTGCTAAATATAACTTTCAATGTGAAGTACAAATGACTAAATAGCAATCCACAGCAGGAGATATGCTTACAGGACCTTGAGCAGTAGGTGTCTTAGCAACCACTAGCATTCTGGATTTGTAGACCCAATGAAGGCGGTCTTTAGAAATACTTTAAATGTATTTAAATGTGCTCTTACCACAATAAACCCCCCAGTGATAAAAAAAAATGCACTGCCAAACCTATATAATTTAAACAAATACAGAATAAAGTCAAAATAAAGTATAAATTCATACACAAAAAGTACTGCCAAAATTGTCTCCATTCTTCAAAGCCCAAGTCAGATGTTACCTCCTCCGTGTGGTTTTCCTTCATTTTCTCAGCCAGAAACGATTCTTCTCTCCTGTGAGCTATGTGGTCTCTCTATCTGCGCTTTCATGCATAGATTTGGTGTGTACAGATTTATATGTACAGATGTGGAAGTACTAAATAAATGTTCCTTGAATTCAAATGAACTGTGTCCCCTGCCGTAGTCAGAAAATTTCCCAAACCTCAAAACTCCCAAGAACTTTGTTGATAACTATCCTGTGCATTTGTTATATTCAACTCCATACTGGAATTATTTGTGTATGTGACTAACTAAAGACATGAGTCCACTGCCTTTTCACTTTTTAATGTCCTTACAGGACTAACACAGTACTTGGCAACAGTATCTAACACAAAGGTAGTTTAGTAAATGCTCATGTCATAAACAGATGCATTTCACCATACCCGAGGAGAATCCTGCATGAAGAAGTGCTTCGTCAGCACTGATCCTCAATTCTCCACTAAACATTTTTCAGGAAAGATTCTAGCTTTTTCCTTGATGAATGGATAAGTTCCTTCGGGTCAGTACCTAAAAAGTGTGTGTGTGTGGTGTGTGTGTATGTGTGCGCACGTGTGTGTGCGTGTGTGTGTGTGCGTGCACACAGACAGGGACACACTTAAAATTATTTTGGGTTTTTTGGTCTAGATCTATTTTTTCCTTCATGCAGAAATCTTTCAGGACAGAACCTCCCATCAATGCAAAATGGCAACTCTTCTGAACTTAAAGTCTTAGAGATGTGCACAGAAGCACCAAGAGGTGAAAGGATTTCCAAGGCCACCGGTCAACCAATATGTGTCAAGGTGGCTCTGGACTCCTGATCTTCCTTATTCTGAGACAGTAACAGTAACTTAAGTTGTCACAGAACCATAAGGTGAAAACAGCAGTGAGCTAGTGTGTAGGTAATATGATCCCCATTTTACAAATGATGAAACTGTAGCTCTGAGAATAAGTAAATCACACTCAACATGTCCAAAACTAAACTCAGCCATCTTTCCTCCAAAACCCTCCTCTCCTCCATATGTCTACTTTGTTCGAAAGCACCATTTTTCCATTCTCCTGTGCTCACAACTCAGCGTACTCCTCACTAAATACTTTCAAATAAACCGCCAAGTCTTGCCGTTTCTACCTTTACAATCTCTCTCATCTCTAAGCCCTTCTCTCTCTACTCTCAAAGCTACCACCTCAGTTCAGTCCCTCATCACCCCTCACTTAGATTAATGCAGCAGACTCCTTGCCTCAAATTTCTCACCCATCAAGTCCATCCTACATACTGCTGCCAAAATAATTTTCCTTAAGTGAATATTTTTGACCATGTGTCCCTCCTATTACACCAACTCCCATAGCTTCCTATTATGTCTACGATAAAATAGAAACTTTGCTGTTTGGCTGTCAAAGCTGTATACAACCTGGTCCTGACCCATCTTTCCAGTCTTGTTGGCCATCTCTCATAGCCACTCCACTCCCAACCTCTACCGACTCCGTAATCTAGAGACAAATATCTCCTGTATCTATACCTTTGCAGGGCTTACTTCTTATGCCCGGAAAGTCCTCTCTCCTCATCTTTACCTCAGAGAGTCTTTCTCTTCCTTTAAGATCTGTAAGATCCAGTTTAAACACCATCTTGAAGTATTTCTGATCTCTCCAATGCTGGTACCTTTCCTTCCAAACTACCTCGTATTTAACTACTTTGAATATATATTTTAGTTACTTTATGTCACACACACACACACACACACACACACACACACACACACACACACACTATAAGCTCCCCAGAATAGGGATTTTTTTCATTTTCTGCATTTTTGTCTTCAATGCCTGACATAAGACACTTACGAATACTTGTGGACTGTTATTAAAGTCTGTACATATGAAATTCTGTTGTCTTACTGTGAAGGGTTTCTGTTCCTTTCTAAATACTGTATCCAATATGCCTTTTTCCTAAGAGGTGAAAATTATCTGCAACGGACCTCACTGTCACTCAAGTGACACTGTTTGTTAGGCAGGGGCCTAAAGTAAAATATCTGCCCCAGAACTGTAAAGAAGCCTAAGGACAAAGAAGAAGAGACAGCCTTAAGTTATAGGGTCTGGACTCCCAAAGTCTGCAAAAATGCAATCTAAAATTTTTAAACAGATTTTTTTTTTAATTTCTTGATGTTTTTCACTTTTTGTCATATGTGTTTCTAAATATCTTCCCCATTCCTCCTCACCCAATGGGCCTTCTCTTATAATAAGGATTAAAAAAGGAAAAAAAATTTCATCAAAGCCAACCAACACACTGAACATGTCTGACAGTATATACAATAGCTCCTATCTACAGCCCACCACCTTTAGGTAGGGAGATGGATTTTCACGACTCCTCTCTGGAGCCAATCTTGGTCATTATAATTTATAAAGCAATAAGCTTTACAACCAATGATTTCTAACTGTCTAAGTGGGGGTTAATCCCTCTAAGGAAACTCCCAAAGGTTTATAATACTGCTTTCTACCAGGAATGTATGCTGCTTCCTAAAAGGAAAAAGGAACTTATAAGGCTCAGCACAGTTTTAACTCCTATTATTTAAGACATTTCATTTATGCTTTCTAGTCAAATGCTCCAGATTAAATGTTCAGTTTCAAGAGAGCCACATAAGAGCCCCTTAAGAATCCTTATTTGAATAATAGGTTTTAAAATAACAAAGGTTCACGGCAGACCAGACCTATACACAAGAAATTACTTTAGAATTAAACAGCCTATACAAGAAAACTGCAGAAATCCAAGGATTTGTGTTTTCTATTGTTATTAACTTCCAACGCAGCGAGTTAAAGGAGACGCCACACTGAATAGAACACAACGGCCATTCATGCGTGTGTGTAACATGCATGTATATATGTGGACACGTGTAAGCATGTATGTGTGTACTGAGGTAGAATAATTAGTTGGTATCCCCTTGCCTGTCATTTACCCATACTAAATTCAACAGCAAAGAATCAAAACAAAACTGAGTGACAAATACACATAATCAATTTGAAAAAATAGTTGTCTTACCTGTAATACAAATTTCTGATCTATGTATTTTTTGGCAATGCTGGGTTGGAATTCTTGGCTTTCCAAAAATCGTATGAAAAATTCATATACAAGCTGCAACAGAGCACAAGGAGTTCTGAAATAAGAAATACTAACCAAAGAAAAATATAAGCAGCGGAGCACAAAGAACAACCTGAAGCAGGGCCTGGGATTGAGAACCCCCGATACGCTGGGAGCTCATCACATCATTTTTGCCTTTCTTATGACTGGGTTTCTTACCAGCACAGAAGTGACATTAAATCAACTTTCCTCACAAAGCTGCTTTGATATATTGTGAGGGATCCGAGAAACACACAATAAACTGGATTCAGATGTTACACTGTGTTCTGAGGCGTTTAACAGTCCACTAAAGTAACTGGGATTTTCACTTTGTTCTGTTAAAACCTAGATAGGCACACAGCCACCCATGTTTCTAGCTCCCTTTCCACATCAATGACTACAGCAGTAATATTGGAAATTTTCCTGACATGGAAATAAGGAGGGGATTTTACAGCAACCTGCAGTATTCAGTAGTAGTAAGGAACTTAAGTTATTAGTTCTAATACATGCACATGGAAGTCTTATTATATTTTGGCAAAAAAACCAATTTCCCCCTATTTCAAATTTTCCATAAATTAAGAGCTTCTCTACTAAGTTCTCCTCCACCATCACCACCCGAGGAGTCTATGCTTTTTTTGTCCTAATGTTGTCATGCTAATAAAAAAAAAATGCCTCTAGGTCTCAACACTTCAAAGGAAAAAACATTCTTTGACTCATTATACTATCATCTTTGAACAACTATTAATTATGCAAAAGTAAGTGAGCTTGTTGAAATGGCCTTAATCAGAACAGTTTTATCGTCTGCCAACTCCCATGCTCTCATCTTGCAAAGTTTACTCACTGTATGGTAAGGGTTTCTAGTATAATTGAAAATGCATTCTCTCTGCCCTCTGGTTCCCTGAAATCAATTATGATTTTTAATAGTTTAGTATGAAAGTTTGGCTATACGTATTAATACATACCCAAAAAAGTATTTTGCACTTAAGCAGTAAATTTTGTCTAAGAACCTCAATGGCAAATCTTCACATTTTCAGACAGAAGGATGGAACCAACAAATAAATTATGTTTTCAAGGAACCACATGAATATTTCCATGCCAAACTAAGGGAAAGATTTCAGGCTCTCTTATTCTTAATCTTAGACTTGAACCAGAAAGTGCTCCCTTAACTCTAAGAAGTCATTAAAAAATTGTCTATTATCTGAAATTCTGAGTCCTATGTTTTAGCACAAGACTCTAATTTGCAAAACTTAAGTCTCTCTCCTTGGGAGGTGGAAGGGGGGCGGGGGGGACAGAATGGAAGAAGGAACACACACACTCAAAATGCAGACTACCTAGTCCAAGAAGGAAATCTCATTTCTTCTAGCCTCTGTTAACACATGAGACAGTAAGTTGGCTTAGTCATTTGTAAACCTGTTTCAAAAGCGGGAAGGATAAAAATCATTTTGAAGTCATTAAATGTGGAAGAATATTTTAAAAGCTGAACAACAGGAACACAGAGGACTTCTCTGGAGGAAGAAAAAGCTATAAAATCAAGCTTCCCACTTCAACGCAGTAGAAAGAGCTAGATTTCAAGCAAAAGGACTTCAGTTCCAACCTTAGTCCTTAATGGTTGTGGGACAATGGGTAAATATTTATATTCTCTGGGCTTGTTTCCTAATCCATAAAACGGAATAGAAAGACTAAATGACCTCTAAGGTTCTTTCCAGTTCTAAATATGCAATTGAGAGCTTTCCCAGGATTATCCTTTTAAAGTTCTTTCCAGAGTAATTAAAACAGGAAAGCAGTACAAAACATAAGACTCAGACTCAGCAACAACAATAATAATAATTAATAATAATAATATCATGCCGAGCCCCTGTCACACATGTACCAAGTACCCCACACTTAGGGTTTCTTTACGATTCCAGAGGAACCTATGGAAAAAGTTAGGAAGCCCAAAGGGCATCTCTCTGGCATTTTTGTATTATTGGGAAAATAATATGGTTGAATTCTTTCAAAAATTATGAAATTTGTTCAAAAGAGATAGATATGCAAACTTATGTAAAAATTTATTAAATTAAAAGCAGCAAAATTCTTAACATTTTTCTTTCTCTGAATTCTTAAATTCTTCCCAAACAACATACCAGGACTTTTTAGGTCACTGTGGAGGTGTCTTAACAGCATCCTGATTTCCTTACTCTCTGATTTTTTTTTTAATGTCAAGGAAACCATGATGGAAAGGGAAGAGAGAATGACTGGTATACATGTGTACATATAAACTACACATATATATAAGGTGCAGACATATGTTATCTGAGAGAGCAGAAAGAGAATATATTGGGTGGGGAGGGCAGGTGCAACACAATGATTCAGTTTTAAGTATGGGACAGTGAAAAAGATTGGGAAACATTTCAGAACTGGTACAAAGGAGTGAAGATCACTCATATATCCAGTCGTCACTCAACTGTTCCTATACAAGTGAGACTATACAAGGAATACCATCAGGATTTGTAAGGAAAAAAAGCCTAGAGAGCCCAGAAAGCAAATTTCTTTATGATTTTTTTTTACTAATCCTGGTGCACTCACAGTAAAAATGGATTCTATGGCCTATGGCATTTAATGAATACATCTTGTCATGTTCAAATAAGTGCTAATGTGAGAATAATTTTATTCCAATTTGAGGCTCTGGAGCATCACGTTGAGTTGCTTTAAAACAAATGCTTAGAACCTGCAATCTGATAACGTGCTGAAGCTACTGGAGCAGAGAGATTTTTGACTCGCTCTGCAAGAACAAAAAGACTCAAAGTCTTGAAAAAAACAACAACAGGAAACATTCATTTTACTCTCTTAGAAATCTTATTAAGAGTGAAAAAACAAGAAAATAATCTACCGGTTAAACAAACAAGTAGCAACTAAATCTTAATGAATGAAAACTGAAAAGAACAGGAACTTTCATCAACTAAAGAAATAATGTACCCGCTCTTCTATGTTTTAATGCAATTTAATACCTGTAAATGTGGCCATGATGCCTCAAGGGTAGGTTCATCTTCTTCTGGATCAAATTCATTGCTGTCACTAGGAGGGAGAGTTCTGAATATATTGCAAGATACCTTAAAAAAAAATAAATAAAATCAGTTAAAAATAGTTTCCAAGAGAGCTTTGTACATACAAATTTGGCACTGGATAGACTATCTACTTTTCAAAGATCAGTTTGGCTAGGTTCAGAAAGACCTGTGGACCACGGCAAAACATGGAACAAAGAAAAATATAAAACAGCCCTCAATCCCATGCTGCCCCCCTTCTGTTTCTACGATGATGATGACAGAATGGCCAAAAAGGGGTCAAAGTGAGCTAAGAATTTGTGATTGGGGCAGCCAGGTGGCGCAGTGAATAGAGCACCGGCCCCAGGGTCAGGAGGACCCGAGTTCAAATCCGGTCTCAGCCATTTAACACTGACTAGCTATGTGACCTTGTTGGGCAAGTCACTTAACCCCAACTGCCCCGCCTTCTCCCCTTCAAAAAGCCAGAAAGAGAGAGAGAGAGAGAGAGAGAGAGAGAGAGAATTGTGTGATTTTTAGACTATCTCAGCATTCATTTAGCTGTCGGTAACATGCAGGATCCTAGTATGATGCCCAAGAAATAAACATAATACACAAAGAACTGAATCAAATCAATCTTGACATCCTCACTGTAAATTAAACCAAAGGAAAAGGAAGCCATAGGAAAGAATGGAACCAGAATGGCAAGAACAGATCACAGGTTCTCCTTGGAGAAGCAAATGATGTTGTCAGTACTCATGTCATTGTGCGTCCAAGAGAAACAAGAAACATCATTTAATGAGATACTTGGTGATCACACTCTGTAGTGCATGAGAAGCATTTTCAGCAGACAGCTATAAAAATAACTATTGCTCATGTACCAATGTCTGTTGGAAAGAACGAGAGAGTTGAGAAATTCAAAGAACTTGAAAAGGCCGTTTCAAATGAAATCAAAATATATTTTGATACTTGGCGACTTCAATTCCAGCAGAAGGGAAGATGGTGAAAAATACTTTTAAAAATATAGTTCAGAAATAAGAGACCATAGACTGCTCTGAAATCGTGCATATAGAGGGAGGTGTTTGATACAGTCAAGTACCGAATAACATCACAAAAATACAGGTTATATTTCAACAGGAAAAAAATGACTAATTATTGACGTAAAAGCCACTTCTAAATCAGGGATGTAGATAGTTAGGTACCAAACTTATAGCAAAGAACAAAATGAATACCAATATTAGAAGAATAAAAATGAGAAAACACGGCGCCCAACTGATACAGCTCCAATACGGCACAAATTCTAAGGTGGTGATGCTAAAAAAAAATGATCACAATTGGTAAGAGACTCTAAGACGGCCTGTCACCATTTCTTAAGCACATTAAACAGTTATAAATGAATTATTACGAGGAGACAAAAAGGACCTAAAAATAATCAGTTAACAAAATTTGGATTTCCTTACCCAAGTGGAGAATTATGGGGAAGCATGAATTTAGAAGATTAATTCACTTATAAAACCTTAAAAAAGAACATGATGAAAGATGACAATATCAACACATCATGGAGGGGAAAAAAGGCAGTTTATAAAAAGTTTGGTGAGAAACTCCGACTAAGCAAACTCATCCAGAGGGAATTTAAAAATTGAAGAGTAAAAGGAGAGTAATAAACCACAAATGTAAAAGATTTGTCTTAAGATTTTCATTCCCTCTTTTTTTTTTTTTTTGCCATCCACACAATGGAGCTAAGAAGAAAGCTACCTAGCTTTTAAGGAAAGCATTTGATAAAGTGATTGCACATTAATCTAAAAAAGACAGAGAGATAAACTGAGGGTAACCCAACTAGAAAGATACGGACTTGGCTCAATGTCTGGACTCAAAGAGGAATCGCTGATGATTCAATATCAATGTGGCAGGAGGTCTTTAGTGGAGTATCCCAAGAATTTTGTACTTGGCCCTGTTCCATTTAACATTTTCATCAACGACTTGGGTAAAGACATAGATTTCATGCCTATCAAATTCTTAGAAGACATAATGCTGAGAGAAATGGCTTATACACGAAATGACAAAGTTAGGGTCTAAATAGATCTCGACAGACAAGAGAACTGAACCACACGTAAAAGGATGAAATTCAACAAACACAAATAAAAAGTCATACTCAGGTTCAACAAATCAGCTGCCTAAATACAGGACGGGAGGAGGCACAGTCAGAAAAGAGTCTGTTTAGAAAAAGAGATGTGGGGATATTGATATGTAGTGTTCAAGTATTTGCAGGGCCTATCATATGAGAAAGATTAAATTTGTTCTGTTTGGTTCCAGAGGGCAGAATCAGAAGCAAAATGTAGACGTTACAAAGGCAGCGATTCCTACACAACAGTAGAATGGGCAGCTGTGGGAGTGATGGGTTGTACATCACCGGAGGTCTCTGAATAGAAGCTAGATGACCGTTTGTTACGTATGTTATAATACAGATTCCTTCAGGGACAGATTGGATTAGATCGTTCTACAGCCACTTCCAATTCTAAAATTCTGTGATTCTGTACAATTCAGTAACAGAAAAACTTTGTTTGAAGACCCCCTGGCTTATAAGCCATAGAACAGGGAGATGCGGATTTGCCAATGGTGCGTGCCACCATAAAAGAGGACATCAACAACAGGGTTCATGCAGGTTAAATGACTTGCCCTTAATCACTGGGGCACTAAGGGTCAATGGTGGCTCTGTTCTTCCCACTGCCTCAGTATATGCGGTAGACAGAAACTTACAACGTACAGTGAAACCGATGACCCAGAAATGAACAAGAGGATGGACAGTGGCTGGATTACCTGTGAGGAATTGTTCCGTACTTTAACAAAACAAACAAACAAACAAAAAGACTCGGTTCCCCTCTATCGTGGAGGCTAGAAATTCAAGGACTACTCACAGGCCCCATCCCAGTCTGACTGTAGTGGAGCTTCGACCTGCTCTGTCTCTGACTTGGGTCAGTTCACGCCTCCTCAGGTCAACTGGTGGCCCTGGGAACTCACCATATTAATATCAAGCTTAATTCAGACACAGAATTGATCAGCTGGGCCCACTATAATTCACACCTTCTGAGCACAAAAGATTCTACAATTCAGCCTCCCGTTAGCAGGATTATATGTACATGCATGGGCCTACTAGGCCCAGGTTACAGTGCTTTTAATGACCCTAAAATTCTCCTTGAAACAAAGCTACAACTTTTTAACAGGGATGTTCTTCGGGTAGTGTTTTTTTTTTTTGGAGGGCAGTTGGGGTTAAGTGACTTGCCCAAGGTCACACGGCTAGTTTTTTTGTGTTAAGTGTCTGAGGCTGGATTTGAACTCAGGTACTCCTGACTCCAGGGCCGGTGCTCTATTCACTGCGCCACCTAGCCGCCCCCAAACATAAATTTCTATTTTTGCTTTTTTTTTTGGGGGGGGGGGGAAGGGCAGTTGGGATTAAGTGACTTGCCCAAGGTCACACGGCTAGTTCGGGTAGTGTTTTAAGGCTACAAATAACGGAATATCACAATCTCGACGCCAGTGGAGGTTAGGCATATGTTGGGCTCCACACATTATAAACAAGGAACTGCAAAGGAGAAGCAATGTAAAGAATTCTTGAGAGAAATGGATGAATGGTGGGAAAAAAAGAAGGGCGAGTCACAGAGCGATAGCAAGGAATAACAGACAGCTCAAGGCTCCACAGATATCCCTGTAACATCAAGAGAGGTAAAGGACGGACCTTGGTAGGTACTCTGTAGACGTCTCACAACAGAACTGTCCTCATTATCCAGGCTGTCCAAACTGACTTCCCTAAGGTCAGAGCACAGGGCAGCACCACCCTCCCAAGGCCCCCAGGCTCACAATCTAGTTGTCATCCTACACCCCACATCCAATTCGATGCAAAGGTCTGCCGATTCTACCTTTGCAACATCTCTCCAATACTCCCCCCTTCTCAGACACTGCAGGTCCTTATGAGCTCAAGCCTAGACTATCGCAATAGCCTGCTCTTAGCTCTGCTAGCGGAGCCTGCCTGCCTCAACTTTCTACCCACTCCAACCCATTCTCTACTCAGCCACCAATGTCAGGTTTCTAAGGCACAATTCTGACCGTATCCCATCAATCCCCACCTGAATCAATAAAACCTCAGTGGCTCCCCCAGAGCCTTCAGGATCAAATATAAAATGTTCCATTTGGTGTTCAAAGCCCTTCCTAACCACCCTCTCCCCTACCTTTCTGGTCTTCTCATATCTTGTTCCCCACCACATATTCTTCAATCTAGTGACACAAACCTCCCTGAAGCTCCTCAAAGACACTTCAGCTCTCAACTCCAGGTATCTTCTTTCTCTGGCTGTCTCCTGGGCCTAGGATGCCCTCCCTCCACATCTATGCCTCCTGGCTTCCCTGGCTTCCTTCAAGCACCAACCAAAACCTCATCTTCTCCAAGAATTCTTAATTCTAATGCCTTCTCCCTTATAATGATTTAATTATTTGCTATTTTCCTGTACATAGCTTGTTTCTATGTATTTGTTTGCTTGTTGTCTCTGGGATTAGATTGTAAGCTCCTTGAGGGCAAGGACTGTCTTTTGCCTCTTTCTGTACCCCCAGAGTTTATTTAGCATGGTTGGTATCTGGCACACAGCATGATACTTAATATTTACTGACTATCTGATAAAACAAAGAAGATGCTCACACAGGTCTGATTAACCCGGCCCAACATTTGAATGTTTTCTCTGTGGCTGGCAACAATATGCCTCGCTGTGACATCTCCTTTCTTGTATTTTCAAATGGAAATGGAAAATGGAAAAGGATGTGACGTATTTCTGGCAGGTGGCTGGCGGCCTTCGGTGCTGCCGTTGTGTTGGCCCGGATGGATGAAGGAGAGGAGGCTCGGAGCCGCCAGAGCCAGAGCCGGAACCACCGCCCCAAGAGGGCCCAACTGAGCCACGACAATGTCATTCATCTTTGAGTGGATCCATAATGGTTTCAGCAGTGTCCTGCACTTTTTAGGACTCTATAGGAAATCTGGAAAGCTTGTGTTCTTGGGTCTGGACAATGCAAGCAAAACAACCCTTTTGCACACGCTCAAAGATGACCAATTGGGTCTAGCAAGTTCATCATTCTAGCAAGTTCCAACACTACATCCAACATCTGAAGAGCTGATGATTGCTGGCATGACTTTTACAACTTTTGATCTTGGTGGACACAAACAAGCCCGGCAGGTTTGGAAAAACTTTTTACCAGCAATTAATGGGATTGTCTTTCTGGTGGACTGTGCAGATCATCCTTGCCTCCTGGAATTCAAAGTTGAACTCAATGCACTAATGACAGATGAAACAATATCCAATGTGCCAATCCTTATTTTGGGCAATAAAACTGACAGATCAGATGCAATCAGTGAGGAAAGACTTTGTGAGATATTTGGGCTTTATGGACAGACCACAGCAAAGGGAAATGTGCCCCTGAGGGAGCTAAACGCCGGCCCCATGGAGGTGTTCATGAGCAGCATGCTCAAGTGGCAGGGCTACAGCAAGGGCTTCTGCTGGCGCTCTCAGTACATTGACTGATGTGGGGGCAATGAAAATAAAGCCTTTTACTCCTCAAAAAAAAAAAAAAACAAAAGGAAAAGCTTGTAACTACTCAAATATTCTAAATCTATTATCTCCCTGCAATCAGTCATCTACAATTCAAGCAAATGTGACACTTTCCCTGAATTTCTTCTCTATGTATTTTAGGACTGTCTTCACCACAGCTGGGTAACTTGTAGCCTCAAGGCCACATGTGGCCTTCTAGGTCATTGGGTAAAGCTTTCTGACTGAGTTCAAGTTTTACAGAACAAATCTTTTTATTAAGAGAATCTATTCTATGAAGTTTGAATTCAGTCAAAGGGTACCACTTGAGGACCTAGAGGGCTACATGTAGAACTCCAAGTCAAAGGTTCCCATAATGGCAAGCAAAGTAGGATTTTTTTTTTTGCTGCCTCTGATTGAGTCTTGGCTTTGATGGAATCTAGTTTGTATCACCTGGAGGGGGAGGAGAGAACAGAGAGAAAAGCAGACCTGAGAGAAAGAAGAGAGCATGAGCAGGCCAGGGGAACTTGCTGGGGGATGTGGCAGGGGGGAGAGGGCGGGGTGTTGTCAGTGATGTCAGTGTTCCCTCTGTCAATCCGCGTTAATTCCTCAGACAGAAGCCCTGTATGTTTGTCTTTATGAGTGAAATGAGCTGAGCAGCTGTAAAGCCACACACGAGCAACTTTCCGGAGGATGGCTGCTGTGAACAGCTTTCAAGATTCTGATTACACAGTATAGCAAGCTATCTATTCAGTAACAAATCAAAGCAAAATATTCACAGAAAATCAAAATACAGCATTCATCATGTCAAAACTCAACAACTTATCACTAAAATGGCCACATAGTTTTCACCAAAATGGTCACATAGTTTTAAATAAAGTACAATCATTTAGTCAATCACAAAATCCTTAATTCAATCACAAAGTACAAGAGTCAAAGCTCTATAGCCCTAGGTCACAGTAAATCATAATCTTCTTAGTCAGTACACAATATCCAAGTAAAGTCTTCTTTCAGCTTGACTCAAGGTTGGCTCTTAGCTTCCATGGTCCCTCTTCCATAGTCCCAGCTCCAACGGTCACCTGGGTTCAAAGGCAGGCAGCTCCCAGTTCATTGTCCAGCTCCTGGTCCAGTTCTTTGTCTAGTTCTTGCTTCATACTGAAGTTCACGGTGTCCAGCCTTTCTCAAGTCCTTCACAGTTCCTGTTTCTGGGAAGACAAAGCTTGACAGAGCCACAATAATTATTCATACACATTTCTGGTACTATCATCAATTCACTGTCTGCCCTGTGAAATCAACTCAGAGACACCAACAAGGTCTCAGAACTCAACACAAATCATCAACATAGAAATCAACACAGACCCACAAACAAGGACCAAGAGCTCAGCACAAATCATCAGTAAAGTCCCAGGACCTCCAGGGCTCCTGTAAACATACAACCAGAAAATCCTCTTTCAGGGCTTCCAGTAAGGTCCCAGGGCTTCTGTACACAGTATCACAAACAAACATCAACACAGACAGAGCAGACAAGCAGAGTGCCGGGATACCACAAGTTTTCTACTTCTTGACTCTGCCACCAACAGTCTTCTTCTCAGTTCTGATGTCTCTAGCCTGAGCTCTCCTTATATATGGTCATTAGCTCCTCCCCTTCCTGTTGTAGGAGTCCATGAGTTCTAGGGTTCACAAGTTGTGGGGTTCACACATTCTATTTCTTAACAGACTTGATACAAGGCTCCAAAGAAACTTGAACTGAAACAAGGTGCTAATTCAATGGCTGAAACAAGGTGTGAACTACTTCTGTGCTTGCCATTACAAGAGCAGAGATCTGAACACAGGAAAGAAGCTTAGCTTAAGTCCCTTTTAAGAGATGTTAAAGTGAATTGAGATAATGGTGCTGGTAATGTGTGTAAGTAAATATTGTTGTAGCCCTGTTAAGCTTTATTTTCCTAGAAACAGAGAGTGCAGGCAGAAACTGAAGCAGAGTTTGGAGTGCAGCAGTCCCTGTGAGCTGAGACAAAGAGCAGGAAGCAGAGAGCTGCCTG
>CM053598.1:209013851-209039403 GCA_028646575.1 Pseudocheirus occidentalis
CACTATCATTAATACTCAACACTCATTAATACTCAACACATTAATACTCAATACAATCCTCACTATCATTAATACTCAACACTCATTAATACTCAACACATTAATACTCAATACAATACTCAACATCATTAATACTCAACACTCATTAATACTCAACACATTAATACTCAATACAATCCTCAATATCATTAATACTCAACACTCATTAATACTCAATACAATCCTCAATCTCATTAATACTCAACACTCATTAATACTCAACACATTAATACTCAATACAATCCTCAATATCAATACAATACTCAACATCATTAATATGGAAGATAATATATAAGGTATATGATATAGAAATGACTTTAGAGGCTATCCAGTACAACTCCCTCATTTTATATAAGAGGAAACTTCAGGAAAGACCCAACCAAAGCTTGATTTTCTCCCAGAGAAATGTATGGCACCATTTTTTTGCTTGGGAAGTGTTCACCAAAGGACTGGCTGGCAATAAGATTCTTTGAGTTTGCTTGAGTGAGGAAATATAGAATTTAGATTGTGTTCATTAGTAATTTATCGACTTGTTGATGGACTTGAAAGAATATTTTTGCTTTCCCCCAGTGCACTTCAATTCTTAAGCTCCTCAGAAAGTAATTAATTCATGCATGAGTGATTCCAAGTGCCCTGAAATTATGCCCTCAAATAAAATTCTTAGACTCACAAGGGCAAGAAACCAAAAACCCTAAACCCCAAACCAACTTTCTTGCTAAGACTTTGAAATAATACCGTCCCTTAATGATGTCTGTCCTTTCTAGTGGAGGGAAGACTGGAAACTATTGTTTTGTAGGAGTGAAATTATAAAGGGAAAATGTGAGAAGGACCAAAAGAGGAATGCACAAAGGGAAAGAACCATTGAGACTGAAGAAAGGATAGATTGGAACACTGGGGCAAAGGACTGAGAATTGGATAATTTATAAGGGAATTCCCATTTCCTGAGCTAAACTGATTGGATGCATGAGAGGTCTCAGAGAGAGAGAGAAACATTAAAGATGACTCAGAAATTTCAGACCTGCATGTGTGTAACAACAGTAGTACCATCAATAGAAGCAGGAACTTTTGGAAGAAGAGTTCAGGAGGGAAATTAGGGCCAAGAACATAGTTTTGGCTATCATGTTTAGAGATGAGCATTGAATTCACAGGACTGAGAGATCTCCTGATGGAGAGCATAGAAAAAGGAAGGAAGAGAGCCCATTGGATTGAAGTATTTCCCCTGTTTAATGTTAATGAAAGAGACTTAGGGTATACATTTGCAGGATGTTTGAGAGGTAGGTGACTTAGCCAAGAAACGAAAATGTAGTCATACAGGAGGAAGGGTAACCAGGAAAGAAGGGTCCCCGGTAAGCCAACAGAAGGCAATAAGAGAGGAGGGAGTGGCTGATGGTGTTAAAAAGCCGTACGAAGGTCAAGAAAGGAGAGCTGGCAACTATAGGGACGGTATTTTCAGTAGAGTCAGAAGTCAGATTGTAAGGGTTTGACTGAGTAGAAAAACAAGGGTAGATAACTATTTCTTGGAGCTTGGCAGTGATAATGAGAGATGTAAGATGGGGTTTGGAGGGGATGGCAGAGTGATGTGAGAGTTTTTCTTTTTTTAAAGGACAGGGGAAACTGGTACATGGTGTTAGGCAGAAGGTACCTCTAACCAACAGATAAGGAAGGATTAAACATGTTAGGGAGGGGGTGATGGAGAGGACACACTTGACCAGAAAGTACGGAATTAGGGACAGAAATAGAGGCTGCCTTGGGTGAGGAAATGATGACCTCTTCTTTGGAGACTGGGGCAAAGGAGGAAAGAAGAGATGACATAGGGGAAGTTTTGAAATCTGGAGTAGGGTGACAAGGCAATTTATGTCAGGTGCCTCAGTTTTCTAAGTAAATTGGTAGATGCAGTTATTTACTAAGAGAATGGGGGAGGAGGGGGCAGAAGGGTTTTGAGGAAAGAAGAGAATTTAATTTAGAAAATTCAATGAACATTCATTGATTACCTACTATTGTTCTTGGGTGATGGGGATACAAAGAAAAGAGGAAACTTTCTCTCTTTTAGGGGGAAGAACTAAACATGCACACAAGGAAAAAACCCATAATTTTTTTTTCTAGAATACAACTTTGTAGGTGATACACAGGAATTTCAAGAGGGGAAAAGGGTTTATCACTGGGTTGATCGGGAAAGGTCTTAGGTGGAAGTTGTTACACCTGAGCTCTTGCTTTGAAGGAAGCTAGGGTTTCTAGGAAGCTGAGGTGGAGAGGGAGTGCATTCCACATGTGGGAGAACCACTTGTGCAAGTGTGTTGTAATACAAGGAACAGTTAGCCAGCTCTTTTGATTAGAAAGGAATATTCATAAAGGAGAAGAAAGGGAAGAGAACAAGTATTTATTTTCAGATACTTTTAAGGGACTGTAAGTTTTCAGTTCTTCCAAGGTGGTATGCTTTAAGGAGAGGTGTTTACTCCTGTCCTGGCCTGTGCTCTGGTCTGTGAGCTGCCACAAGCAGTCTTTTCTGCTCTGGAACTGTGAGGATGGTCCCCCCTCTTCTATGGCCACAAGCTGTGCTATTTTAGTGCTACTCCTTGGCTTGGGACTGCCACCCAGGACTGGACCCAGATCCAAGTATGGGTAAAGCAACAGAGACCTACTTCAGTGCCATCAAAAAGACCCCTGTAATCTCCTGACCAGTTGTTGGTCCCTCTTACTGCCTCTGGGCTGAGAGCTCCAGAAGCATCTCCTGCTACTGATGCTGCTGATGATTCAGTCACTCAAGGTTTGCTGTGATTGAGGCTGGGTGACCTGTGCTGGCCTGCTCTCCACTCTTACTCAGGTCTGACTGACCTTTCCTGCTGACCTTCCAAGTTATCTTTGGCATCTTGGGCCAAGAGTTGTGAAGACTTCCCTGCTGCCAATAATTCAGTGGCTCCCAAGACCTGCTCTAGGTTTGCTGGGGCCTGATCCGTGCTGAAGAGGTAGAAAGGAGGGCTAGAGGCAGACCGAGCAAGGAGGATGCAGGATGCGAGCAGCCAGCAACAGTGATCAAAGAAGACTATACACTGAAGCCCCCCACTGTGGACTTATCTGTGCTTTCACAAAGCACCCCTTTCCTGACATTCCAGAACAACACTCCCCTTCCCCCTTTCCAGATTACCTGACATCCTGGGCATTCTAGAGATATGCCTGCTCCTCCTCCCCTTCTTCCTATCCCACGGAGCTGTATATAAACCAGACACTGAACCCCAATATTCACTCTTCCTCCCTTTGAGGAGCAGGGCCCACTACCACCAATGCTCTGTTCCTCCCATGTGGAAACAGGGCCCTCTTGGGTGCATCACCCCAATAAATGCCTTTCTTTAACTTGAAGCACTGTCCAAGTGGATTTCTTTTGGGACCATAGAACCTACACATCTATCTTCCATTATTTCTGGTGGCACCCTAACATTCTTGGGGTATACCCTGAACTCATTATGTGCTCATGAGACAGTGCTCCTCTCTCCCCCTGGTGCAACAGAACTTTTCTGCCCACTTTCCAAGTTGTCTTGGGCTAGAAATGTGTTTCTCTCCATCTTTTTGTGAGTTCTGCTGCTCTGGAATTTGTTGAGTCATTTTAAAGAAGTATTTGGAGGACTTTGGGGAGTCCAGGTGAGGCCTTGCCTCAACTCCAGCATTCTGGCTCCCAAGAGCAAACAGGTGTTAAAGCTTCCACTTTGTTCTAGGCTCTGTGCCAAGCACCTTACAGACACCGACTCATTTAACCCTCACAACTCTGTGAGGTGCTATTACCATCCTGATTTTATAGTTGAAGAAACAAAGGTCAAATGACTTGCCCAGGGTCACACAGCCAGTAAGTATTTTATGTCAGATTTGAACTCAGATTTTCTGACTCTATTCTCTTCACCTAGTTACCTTTAAACGAAGATCAATATCAGATAATGATAGGAAAGTAGGAAGAGGGGGAAGCCAGGCTGTGGAGAGCTTTCAGTGCCGGACTGTAGAGTCTGAATTTTATTTTAGAGGCCATAGAAGAAAAGAATAAGGAATTATGTTAATTAGTCCAGATTGCCTCCTGAAACAAGATACGGAAACGCTTAACAGCGGATGTCTTTTCATTTGGTGGTAATATGGGACTGCTTTACAGAATGATAGCCTGGTTCAGTCAGCTGGGAAGAATTTAGAATGCTTCGAGATTAGAGGGACAGCCCTGGGTACATCATCATCCCAAAGCTCCTGGGCTGAGTAACTTGTGTGGATTCCAGTCTCCCTAGAGGATTTCTTAGTTCAGCTTTTGTCCCTGTGTATTTTTCAAGCTTGGGTCCTAGCATATTATTCTCAGCTGCTGGTTGAATTTATGCTTTTTCATTGTTTAATGTTAATTAGTTTCCTCTCTCTGTCTCTCTCTCTCTCTCTCTGTCTCTCTCTGTCTGTCTCTCTCTCTCTGTCTCTCTCTCTGTCTCTCTCTCTCTGTCTCTCTCTCTCTCTCTCTCTCTTTTTCTCTCTCTCTTCCCCCTCTCCCCTCCTCTCTCTCTCTCCCTCCCTCCCTCCTTCTCTCTCTCTCTCTCTCTCCCTCTCTCTTTCACTCTCTCTTTCCTCTTCCCCCTCTCTATCTTTCTCCCTCTCTCTCCCTCTCTCTCTCTTTCACTCTCTCTTTCCTCTTCCCCCTCTCTATCTTTCTCTGTCTCTCTTCCTTTCTCTCTCTCCCCTCCTCTTCTCTCTATGTCTCTCTCCATCTCTCTGTGTCTCTCTCTGTCTCCCTGTCTCTCTCTTTGTATCTCTCTCTGTCTCTGTCTCTCTGTCTGTCTCTCTGTCTCTGTCTGTCTCTCTTTGTCTCTTTGGCCCTGTTTTCAGAGCTGGTGTATATGCCCCATATGTGCCACCACAAAAGCAGCATGAATAATGAATGCTGTACAGATGTAAATCTGTATACTGAATAAGTGATCCCTTAGTGAGTCAAAAACATTTATTAAATATTTTCTATATGCCAGATACTGTACAATGTACTGAGGATACAAAGAAAGGCTCTTTGCCCTCAAGAAGCTCACATTCTAATGGAGGAATGCCAGGACCTATGTAAATGCATGTTATGTATAGTGTAAATGGAAAGCTATTTCTTTTTTTGGAGGGGAGAAGGCAAGGAAATTGGGGTTAAATGACTTGCCCAAGGTCACACAGCTAGTAAGTGCGTCAAGTGTCTGAGGCCGGATTTGAACTTAAGTCTTCCTGACTCCAAGGCCAGTGCTCTATTCATTGTTCCACTTAGCTGCCCCAATGGAAGGTTATTTCAAAGGGAAGGCATTAGCAATAAGGAAGACCAGGAAAAGTCTCCTTAGGAAGAGAGAATTTTATCTAGCCTTGAAGGAAGCCTCACCTCCACTTTTTATGAAGATAAGGAGAGAGAGAGAGAGAGAGAGAGAGACAGAGAGACAGACAGACAGAGAGACAGAGAGAAAGGGAGGGAGACAGAAAGAGAGACAGAGAGAGAAAGAGAAAGAGACAGAGAGAGAGAGAAAGAGACAGCGAGAGAGAGAGGGAGAAAGAGAGAGAGAGAAACACAGAGAGAGAATTCCAACCATGAAAGATAGTCATTGCAAAGGTACTGAGTCAAGAGGTGAAGCGTCACGTGGGTGGGACAAAAAAGGAGGTGAGAGTATCTAGGTTGTAGAGTTTGAGGAGGGGATTGTATAGGAAGACTAGAAAAGTGGGAAAGGGTCTGGTTACAAAGGGTTTTAAAAACCAAAGGATTTTATATTTGATCCGGATGCCATGGAAGTCTCTAGAGCTTATGGAGTAGTAGAGTTACATGATCAGATCTACACTTCATAAAAATTACTTTGTCAACTTAGTGGAGGATTGATTGAAGTGGAGGGAGACTCAAGTTTGAGAAGCCAATCAGAAGGTTATTATAGAAATCCAGGTTTGAGGTGATGATGGCCTGTACCAGTGTGGCAGCTGTTTGAAGGGGACACTAGGGGACAAATATGAGAAATGTGAATGGAGAAAGGTGGGGGTGACAAGATTTAATAACAAACCGGACATGAGGGCAGGTGAGGAGTCAACGTCTGAGTAACCTTGAGTCACTGGGAGAACAGTGTATCCTTAACAGAAACAGCAAAGTTGGGAAAGGAAGGATTTTGGGGGAAAGATCATGAGTTCTGTTTTAGACATGCTGAGTCTGAGATAGTTATGGGACGTCTAATTTAAGAGGTGTGGTGCTCAGGAGAGAGTTAAGACTGGATACATAGATCTGGGAGTCATTTGCCTGGAGATAAAAATTAAACCCATGGGAACAGGAGAGATCAAGTGAGACGGTCCGGAGGAAGACGGAAGAGGTTCTTTGACCACAAGTCTTGGGGGACACAGTGGTTGTGACCTGGATAAAGATAGAGCAGAGGAAATGGAGAAGGAAAGCTCAGATGAGTAGGAGAAAACAGAAGAGATCAGTCTCACAAAACCCTAGAGAGAGCGTGAAGGAGAAGAGGGTGGTTCACAGTGGGAGAGGACGGCAGATTGAAAAGGACTGAAGGAAAAGACATTAGATTTGGCGATCTAGAGATTTATTGATACCTTTAAAACTGTTTTAGTTAAATGAAGCCTAGAACCAGAGAGAGTAAAGTTTAGAAGTGAGTGAGAAGAGGGAAAGTGAACACAAGGTATAAAAGGTAATAAGATGGAAGGAGAAAGAATTTGAATATAGAAGTTAGTGCAGTGTTGAGTTAATTCCCAAAGGGATTGAGTTAGGGAAGGGAGGAGTTTAGCCAGTATAGAGATAGGGTCTTGAGAAAGATTTGGATGGTAAGTAGGGTTCATAGATGTGACAAATAATGGGCTAGGGCTGAGCAAGGCATGGGAATAGATGGAATGATAAAAAAATTGGCAACATTAATAGTATTATTTTTTCTGTGTGTAATTGAGGTGGAGTGGAGGAAGGCGCTGAGCAGATTTAGGGATTGGAAAATTAGGGCACTTGAAGGACCATTGATATGCATGTTGAAATTCCCTAGTATGAGGAAAGGAGTTCTAGAAAGAAAAATCATGAGCCAGTCACTAACCTTATTGAGGATGTTCTTGGTTTCAATAAATGATGTTGGTACTATCTGGATTTGAATAGGGTAAACATTTAAGAAGATAAAGTTTGCTTGGTGATGAGAGAGCAAGAAATATTTCTATTCTCCCTCTACAACTTGTCAAGGCGTTTGAATATAAATGCACTAAGTATGGGAAAGATTGGTCAATGGTATGGTGTCAAGAGGAGGGGGCCAAGTCTCAGTGAGTACTAGAAAAGGAAAAAGTGAGAAAGGAAAAGTTGGAAAATGAAAGGGAGCTTGTTAATTACCGAACAGGAATTCTGGAATTCTGGAATTCTCCAGAAGGAAGGAGCAGGTAAATCTGAAGTTGAGCCCTGACAGAGTAGGCAAGACAGAGATGGGACTAAGGTCATGGGAAACTGGTGATGGTGTTTGTACTTTGGCAGCAATGGGTTCAATTGATCAGGAAGACTATGAAGGGATGGGAGTATGCTCACGACTGAAGAATAAGTCTGAGCAGAGTATCAGTGTTTGAATTCTTTGTAGTATATTTCTCAACCTCTTCTTCCATAGATGTAGAAATTGGTGTCCAAATTGCAGTTATATTCATGGAGTTATTTTTGCAAATATTTATGGATACTACAATGTAAGATAACCCAAACCCCTATGAAATGGTGTTTCCCTTTGCCTTTGAGCACCTCTTGAAACAAATACCTTCAACTCTTTATTTGTCTCTTTAAGGAGAACCTGTGGCTTCTCTTTTCCAGTTAGCTCCAACTTCCTTCTTCTGTTTTCATTTGTAGTGGAAGCATTAAGATTGATACATTTAACTTGTCCCTTCACTAGTGTGTCCTCTGCTCATTGTCAAGACCTCACATTAAGGGTATCAACAGGTAAGTTGAAGTGAACAGATTGGAAAAATATGCAAAGTACATATAAAGAGAACCATGCAAAAAGCAGCCTGATTGTGAAGGCTGAGAGATAAATTAATAAGTGGTCTATAGGAAGAAGCTACTAAAGGCAAGAGAGAAGAATCATAGACTTCTATTCATTAAGAAAATGTAACCAAGAGAAAATGAATAATCAGCTATGTCTGCCTTCCCATCTACATGTCTATATTAATATTAATAGTTGCCATTTATGTAGTTTTAAGATTTGCAAAGTGCTTTAATATGTTAAATAATTTAATTATTGTGAGAATATTATAAAAATAGCTATCGTGATAATAATGAGAATTATTATTACGAGAATATAATTATGAGGTTAATTTCCACACACAGAAGACATTTATTTAAAAATTTTACTTTTTAAAATTCTGAACTTAAACACTAAATAAAACAGTCAGTTGTATATAACAAAATAGAACAGAAAAGAGGATTATCCATGAAACTGCAAATCTCTATCACACACAGCTTGCTTTTTCTTTTTGAGCATATAATAAATTCAGCATTTAACTTTCTGAGTTGTCTTGCTTGTCTTTATTTCCTTCTGGCCTTCCTTCTGTTCTCGTCTTTGCCTTTAAAAAATGTTTCTCTGACTGAGGGCATCCTTAATGAGGAAATTAGTAGGGACCAGGTGGATTTCCAACTGTCTCTGGGCAGTAAGCAAGACTCCTAGTGATGTGGGCAAAGATAATTTGTGCTTCCATCAGGAACAAGTAGCTTGGGAGCTCAAAGTTAAATGCTGATTTCCCATGGTTTCTCTACAAGAATTCAGAAAGGTGATTGGATTTTCCTTGATTAAGTTCTTGCTAGTGGATTTCCTTTCAAGCCAACATTTAGATATAAGTTTTCTGTGAAATCTAGTGTAGGGGCATAAGGGGCCGAGTATCTTTCTGAGTTTCTTTCTAGCTCTAAGAGCCTATAATTTCTTGAAGCTAGTTAAAATTTCATAGAAGAAAAATTTCCCCTACCTGTTTTATCATCGGATCAGAAACTCAAAGGCAGGAGCAGCTAAGCGGTGTAGTGAATAGAGCAACTGGCCTGGGAGTCAGGAGGACCTGAATTCAAATATGACTTAAAGACATTTGATACACTTACTAGCTGTGTGACCTTGGGCAAGTCATTCAACCTCAATTGCCCTACCTTCCCCCCTCCAAAAATACAAAAGGAAAACAAAAGCAAAAACAAATTCAAACGCAGAAGGGACCTTAAAGATCTCCTAGTCCAACCCCCTTCTTTTATAGAGAAGGAAACTTCTCAGGTCACACAGATGGTAAGTAGCAGAGCCAGTCCTGCGACACAATTAGCTAATGGTCTTTCCTTGTACCAAATTCTCCACACTGTGATGATCATTGACATTAATGATGATAATGCCTGGAAGCACTTGAATGATGCTGTAATTCCTTCTGAATCATCAAAGAAATAATTGATTGTGTTCTATGTAGTTTTCTTAAATGTGTGTTATTATGTTCTTTGAAAATAGTTCATCAAAATGGAACACTGTATAATTATGATGACCAAGCTTGGTTCTGGAGAAGAGTTGAGAAAATACACCTCACTCCCCTCTTTGCCGGGTGGTGTGTGTGTGTGTGTGGGGGAGATTCTGACTGTGGAACATTGCGTATAATGTCAGAACCAAATGATGTGTTGGTTAGATTTTTGCTCAATTTCATTCTTTTTCTTTTTTTGTTATTCTTTGATACAAGGAGTAGCTCACTGGCTAGGGATGGAGAGGACTGTAATCATAGATGGAGGGGATATAAAAACAAAATACATTCATAAAATTAAAATATTTATAAAATAATAAAAAAACAATTAAAGAAAGAAATTCATGCTTATAGTGGGAACTTTCTACTGACCAGAACTTCCCCATGCTCTGATCACACTGGATACCAACATTTGTTTTGGTTAAATACTTTCAAGTTTTGCTAGGGTTTATAGAATCTGTCTAACCATATATAGGTGCGAGGTCATCACCATACTCAATGCATAAAACAAATCCAGCACACAATTTAGAAAATTAACAAGGAGCCAATAAGGAGGAAGCCCCGCTTCTCCAGGCTGCACTCCTGCCTCTCCCAGACTTTCTCCACAATGACCGCATAGAAGGTGCCTTCATGTCTTCCCTGATTTTCCGCACCATCTTTGCTGCTTCCTTTGAAGTGTTGTCTCCTCCTGCTAAAATGTAAACTCCTTGAAGCCAACAGCCCATCTTTCTTTTTGTTAGTATTTACATTTCCCGTGGCTAGCGCAAAGTAGGTGCTTTATAAATATTTGTCAAATTGACTGCCTTACAAGGTGCTAAGAGGAACAAAGATTCTGGAGAGAAATTAGAAACTATCCCCAAAGGGTTATAAAAACGCATACGCTTTGACCCAGCAATACCACTGCTAGGGCTGTATCCCAAAGAGATCACAGAAGTGGGAGGAGAACCCGTGTGTATAAAAATTTTTATAGCAGCTCTTTTTGTGGTGGCAAAGAATTGGAAATCAAGGTCCTTCAACTGGTGAATGGCTGAACAAGTTGTGGTATATGAATGTAAAAGAGTATTATTGTGCTGAAAGAAATGAGGAGCCGATGGACTTCATAATAACCTGGAGAGATTTATATAAACTGGTGCTGAGTGAGGAGAGCAGAACCAGGAGAAATCTGTATACAATTACAGACACAACGTATCTGTGATGATTGACTTTAAAAGACTTGGCTCTTCTTAGCAATACAAGGTTATAGGACAACTCCAAAGGACTTGAGATGGAAAAGGCCATCCACATCCAGAGAAAGAAATTTGGAGTCTGAATGCAGGTTGAAGCAAACTACTTGTTCTCTCTCTTTTTCATTTTGTTTTGCTTTGTTCCTTTTTCCTCCTTCCTCATTGTTCATTCCATTGGTTATAATTCTTCTTTACAGCTTGACTAATGTGCAATGTGAAGGAATATGTAGAACCTGTATTGGATTGCATGCCACCATGGGGGATGGATCCATTCCAAACATTCTTATTTTGGTTCAGTCTCAGCTTGTGTTTTGGGTTCCCCTTTGTGTTTTGACGTTGCCCAAATTTTGTTGAATATTCACATTTATTCATATTCATCTCAATCTACATTGCTTTTGAGTTGCCATCTTGGAAAAAAAAAACAAACCCAAAACAACAATGACAAAACAACTGTGTATGTGTGGTTTGTATGTAGATACTCTTGTCCAAATCCTATATAATGAAAACTTTCCAGAGCCTGAATGAGAGGGAACCATATCTCTTTTCCAGCTTACTCTCCTCTATCAAATAACTTAATAAATTTCTTTCTAAAGCTATTTCAGATATTGGGGATTTGTTCTTTGTTAACAAAATAATCCAGAGATCTATATCTATATTTTTAGATGTAAATATTTAGATATTAAAGTGTCTCTCTCTCATCATATATATTCATCCATATTTATATATAGGAAAACACACATATATGTTTACTGATTGGCCCATCCAACTGCATATCATGATCATTCTTGACAATAATGTGTGTGTGTGTGTGTCTATTTATCCCTTGTGTTTTTCCAGGGTCGATGGTTAGGCATATCTCTTCAGAATGACTTGATTTTACTAAAGAGGATTTGGTTGTGTTCTTTAGCTCAATAACATTAGCATAACGTCATAGGAACTCAGATTTTGAATGAACAAATGAAGAATTTGAAAGAAAGATGTGATGTAGGCAATTTGCCTGCTAATCCCAAAGAGATGCCCATCAGAAAATGCCTGTATTACAAAGTCCTGAAATCATTCCTCTTTCACAATGCAGAAAGTGCTATCCACCTTCAACATACCATTTAACTCTTAAATATTCAGTCATAGAATCAATGATTCACAGAAATGAATAGTACCATGAAATATTACTGGGTTCATCTTCCTGCCTTCATTCAGTGGAATGTCTAGTCCTTTCAGAACACAGTTTTGTCTCTTGGTTTTTTTCTTCCTGTTTTTAAACCTCTGTCATAGTCTTCCTAGTTTTCTTTGAGTTCCCATTCCAGTGTTTTATCACTGTTAGGCAAGTAGGTTCTTTCTTACAGACTAATGGTCTCTCTTTTTCCTATTTATATGTAGTTTGTCTTGTTTATTCCTCTGCAGACCTGAAGAACAATTGGACTATTGATTCTGTTTTTGGATAAGCTAACGCCTATGGCTACAAATTCCACATTATTTCCGTGACTCTATGTTATCCTAAGATGTCTAAGCCAGCCATAGTTTCCATCAGAATCTTTTCTTCCCCTCGTGATCTGAAATAACCAGAACTGGCAGTCACCAGAAATGATTGGTCTACAAATGGAACACATTCCCTTTTCCTTCAAACTTACCCTTCTTCCTAACTTACCTATTTTTGTCGAGAACATGAATATCTTTTTAATAAGCCAGGTTCACCATCCTGGATTCATTCCTGATTCTCCATTTTCCCTTATTCTCTTCTATCCCAATATAGTTGTCATCTTGTTCCTATTTCCATAATATCTCTCATATTTAACTTCTCTTAATTCACAGGGCCACCATCCTAGTCTCTTATCATTTTTCACCTGAACTATTTTGATAACTTCTTATTCTGTTTCCCTTCAATCTGTCTGTTCTCAAGTCCATAGCTTCTCAATGATATTCCTAAAGCACAGTGTGACAATGTTACTTATCTGTTCAATAAACTCTGGTGGCTCCCTGTTGCTTCAAAGATAAAATACAATTTCTTCCTTCAGGCATGTGAAATTCTTGATAATCTATATTATTATATATGAATATTATCATTCTTGATAATCTGTATTATATTTGTAATAATTCTTGAAATCATGTTTGTAGAGTGTTGGGAATGGATCTGGATTTTATTGATTAAAGGGAACTTCTCAGATGAGGAAAATCCCTGTAGGTGAGCATCTCCAAAAGTTGTCTAGAATAATTGAGAGGATGAGTCCAGTGCCATGCACTGGTGTATAACAGGTGAGACTTGAGCTAAAGTCTTCATGGCTCTATGGTTCCAAGGCCAACCCTCTATCAACTCACTGTCCCTCATGCTCTCTTATTATGTAGTTTATGGTTCAGCTAAATTAGCCTCTCTTATCCTCACACATAACATTCCTTTTCCTGCCTCTGTGTATTTTGCATTTCTATAGACTGTCCCTTATTCCTGGAGGGCACTCCCTTCACACTTAAGGAATCATAAGTTTAGAGCTAGAAACAGAGACTTTGAGAAATTGACCTTTTCCCTTCTGGGTGCATTAATTTTGTTTGTGCAGATGTTTTCAATTTCATGCAATCAAAGTTAAATATTTTCTCTTCTGTAATTGCCTCTATCCCTTGTTTGGTTAAGAATATATTTTCTACACATAGTTGTTAATAGTATATCACCTACTAAATGAATCTTGTATCCATTTAGAGTGTATTCTGGAATATGGTACAAAGCATTGACTAGTCAAAGCCTAATTTTTACCAGACTGTTTTCTAGTTTTTCTGACAGTTTTTATCAGACAGTTCTTTCCTAAGTAATTTCTGTTTCTCAGTTTATGGGACATCGGATCATTAGGTTTCATTTCCCCCTCTGATTCTCCTCTAGTCTGTTCACTTGCTCTGCCTCACTATTTTTAACTAATACCAGATCATTTTGATGACTGCTGCTTCATCATATAGTTTGAAACTTACAAGTGATAGCCCCCTTTTGTCCTTTCTTCTTTTCGGAAAACCACTTCTGCACTTCCTGCCACCTCTGCTTCCTTAAGCGTCACAATAATTGGTGACCCAGAAAACAAAGCTCAAGGTCAGCAAAGTCGAAAGTTTCAACAGCATAAATGGATATGTTGTTATCAATGGAAATAACATTTAAGAAGATATTTTATGGTCTGCTTTGCTGTTGAACCTTAGAAACAATGAATTCTTTCCATCTGACAGGCAGTTGGAATCTCCTCTGTATGTTTTCTTTCGCTATTAAATGTGAGCTCCTTGAGAATAGAGATTGTTTTGTTTTTCAGTTTATATTCTCAATAGTTGACACTGAATAAATGCTTTTTTCCATTCACTTATTTACTCACATATGAAATAATGAAATCTCCAGTGTCCCTTCTAAACTCTAAAATATTTCTGGTCTTTTTGTTTTGAGGGGGCAAGGCAGGGCAAATGGGGTTAAGTGACTTGCCCAAGGTCACACAGCTAATAAGTGTTAAGTGTCTGAGACTGAATTTGAACTCAAGTCCTTCTGACTCCAGGGCCATGCTGTATTCACTGTGACACCTAGCCGCCCCAAATATTATGATTTTGGCAATAAAAACTTTTTCAAATAGTTTTATAGTGGATTTTAATACTTTTACCTAAAGTAATACATTTAGCCTTCTGAATGAGGCCTTCTCTATGCAGCCTTGGGGGAGCCCCCACTTAGTAATCCTCTCCTCTTACTTCATGCTTTCTTGTCTGTGCACTTATGGTTCTCTCCCCAGTTTAAGGTAAACTTTCTATTGCAGTCAAAGTATGGCACAGTGGCCACAGTGAGCCAATGTTTGCAAAGTGTTTAGTACAGTGATTGGCACATCTTAATAAGTGGGTGTTCCCTTCTTGAGTGTGCTAGTTTGGGATTCAAGAAGACCTCGATTCACATACTGTCTCCAACATTTACGAGTTGTGTGAATTCAGGCAAAGAGTTAAACCTCTCTGAACTTCTATGAAGATGATAATGCCTCTAATACTTACTGTGTTGGGTTGTTATGAGGCCCAAAGAAACATAAAGAACGTTGCAAGCTTTGAAGTCCTATGTAAATGTCACGATGATGACGATGCTTCTTAAGTACCATTTTTATCTTTGTTATTGTCAGTGTTTAAGCATAATTACTAAAACATAATAGACGTTTAAAAATTGTTAGTGGAATTGAATATCCTTGAATGGCATCCAATCTGATGACTTCTGTCACCCTCTCTGTTGCTCTGTGGTCCCTAAGAAAAATGTCACAGAGGCCCCATTTTAGATATTTTTTTTTCACGAAAGATTCCAGGGCTCCATTAAAGAACAATTGCAAATGGCTCGCTTGCAGTTACTTAATAATGTAAGTTATGTTTTCCAAAAAGAAAACGTTATGGACATCAGCACAGAACACTATTGCTCAGAGAGCTAGAAAACCTGACAATAACCTCGCCGCGTCTGAAAGCCACCCAGGGACCTCTTTGAATGTGAGTGGCAAGTTCCTAGGAGGAGAGATTAGGAAATTCTTTAACTTAAGAAAAATCCTCTATAATCCTTTTCTTTTTTGTTTCCCTTTAAAGCTTCCCTTTATAAATCCACACCTGTCTCGGTGGTTTTCTGCTTCTCAGACTAAAATACAGGCCTTCCCAGCAACAACAACACAAATCCCAGGCCTTGACATCAAAACTGTGTAACTGCACAGCCCACGATTTGTGTTAAAAGTAGGCTAATTGAGATGTGCGTTTGGTTTAGTCACCAGGGAAAGTGCGGTGAAGGAACAAGTCACATAGAACCATGCTAGGTAATCCTTTGATCACATTAGTCATTAAAGTTAGAAATGCTGGCGTAGGTGTAAGACTGAGATAGTGGCTGAATGTTAGAAGATGGTGGATGCAGGGAGGCCAGGAAAGAGACACATACAGGTGGTGCTGTTTGGAGTAAGGGAAAGTGCCCCCTGCAGCTCTCACCACCCTAAGGAAAAGGGAAGGAGGAAGATGAGAGAAAGAGACGGAGAGACGGGGAGGGGCAGAGAGATAGAGACAGAGAGGGAGAGGGAGAGAGAGAAGGATAGAGGGAGAGAGAGAGGGAGGGAGGGAGCTCTCACCACCCTAAGTCAAAGGGAAGGAGGAAGATGAGAGAGACAGAGAGACAGAAAGGTAGAGATAATTAGAGAGAAAGAGACAGAGGAGACAGATATGGAAAGACTGCAGGTTTGATTACAGTTTGATAACAGACACTTAGAGGTGCCAGGAAGCAGGCTAATGCTGGTCGTGTATGGCAGAGTGGATGACTTAGACCAGCCTTGGTCAGAGAGCACGGTTAGGACAAGATGGGAGAGTCAGTGCTTGTCATGAGTAAGCACTGGAGGTCATTTGTCCTGAGAGTGAGTGAACAGAGAGAAAGAAACAGGGAAGATGGTAGTAACACAATAGGTGCACAAAAATGTTTATTGATTGACTAAAACATGGTGGCAGCAGAGACCTGGGTCATTCTCTTTCCTCCCGTGTCGTTTGTTCGGGTTTGTGTGTGGTGATGGGTGCTTATCTTGGTCTTGGCTACGCCATCAGCACGTTGTAAAATGGTGGTGGTGGGTGGCACAAGCAGTGCCAGTTGTGTGATCAATATTGGCTTAGTAGCTACTTATATGAATTGTGTGAACGCTTCTTCTTTCCAGCGCTGGTCTCAAGAGTAGTATGGCAGAGGTGAGACAGGACCCAGATCTAAGTTTCTGACAGAGAGGTTGCCAATAAGATCAGGAAAGAGAAAGCTATGGATTTTGCTTTTTCTGTTCAATTGTTTCCTAAGTTGACAGATTTTTCTCACCTATTAGTGCTTGGGAAAATGTGATGGATTTGTATTCAGAGGACCTGTATTCAAATCCTAGCTCTGCCACTTGCTAGGTGAAGTGACTTTGGGCAAGTCATATAATTTCTTAGGTCCTTAATTTCCTCAGCTGAAAAATGAGGAACTTGTACCAGATGACAGGGAGGGATCTTTTCAGTTGCATTTATCCTTATCAGATTTAGACCCATGTTCCGGCTTGTCAACATTATTTTTTGATCCTGACTCTGTTAATCTAAATATTAGTTGTCCCTTCTAGTTTTGTGTCATATGCTATTTGAATACATATGATATCTGTTAGTCAATCAGTCTTTAAACATTTATTAAACATCTCCTATGTGCTAGGCTAAGTGTTGGGATAGAAATACAGATACAAAAAAGAATGACAGTCCTTGCCCTCACAGAATTTCTAATCCGGGGTAAGAGAACACAAAAAGGGAGCTGAAGGGTGGGGGTGAAGGTGGGGAAGGAGGTACCTTTTTGGGGAAGGCATGAAGGGAAGAAGTCCAAAGAAGGTGAAAACAGAGGGACATGAAGAGATGACAACATGACCAGCCTGGTTCCTTTCCTTACCTGGAGCTTTTGCTCATCTAGTCTTTATCTAAGTTAGATAAAAATGAGTACAGACCATAGTGCAAATTTATGGAGCACTTCGCTGGTGACCTACTTCCAAATGGATATCTGACCATTGAGGGCTACCCTTTGCTTTTCAAATTCTTCAAGTGCTGCTACGTGTCTGTGAGTCCCCAAATACCACAGTCTACACACGAGAAGTGCTAAATTGGGACCTGAGGTGAGGGCAGCTAGAAAAGTGCTCAAGTTCTCTTATCCTGCCCCTTTTAATTAGTCAGGAAATAAACATTCAAAAGGTGCTTATTGGGGGGCATTTGCTGTTCAGTCATTTTTCAGTGGTGTTTGACTTCATGACCCTATTTGGGGTTTTCTTGGCAGAGGTACCAGAGCAGTTTGCTATTCCCTCTCCAGTTCATTTTACAGATGAGGAAACTGAGGCATACAGAATTAAGTGACTTGCCCAGGGTCACACAACTAGTAAGTGTCTGAGGCCAGATTTGAACTCAGGAAGATGAATCTTCCTAGTCCCTCCCCCCCCCCAACCCTACTGCCCTATTGTATATGATGCCAGTAAATGCTAGGGATATAAAAAGAGGCAAAAGGTAATTCCTGCCCTCAAGCAGCTCACAGTCTAATGGAGGAGACAACAAATAGACAAAAATGTGCAAGCAAGTGATATACAGGACAAATAAGAAATAATTAACAGTGGGAAAACACTAGAATTAAGAGAGATTAGGAATGGCTTGTATAGTCTTGCCACTGGTCTCCAGTGCCTTTGGAGCGGAGAGTGGGGCTGATGGCTTTGCACAGCTCTGTCTCACTTAGATCCAATTCACCAACAAGTCAAGACATCCCCCTCTTGATGTCATTGGCCATCTTCTAGATGAAGGATCAACAACAACAAGAGCAAGAAGCTCAGAAGGAGTTTAACTGGGATTCAAAGGAAACCACAGGAATCAGGGGGTGGACAAGAGAAGGGAAAGCATTGAAGACTGGGGGACAGCCAAAGAAAATGCCTTTTGTTGGCAGTCAATGGTCATATAAGAAAATGAAAGACAATTTATATAACACTTGTGACTCTGAAATAAAATTGGAGGGACATTTTGGGGACACTTGGATGGTCTGTGGTCTCAAAATAGCAGGAATGTGGCTACATGAGAGCCAGAGTGTTTTGTTTAGAATATTTCTCTAGACCTGCAGAGAATCTCTTGACCTCAGACCTGGTGTCACCAATATAAATGCTAATAAATGGGATGCACATTAATTCTGGAATATTACAGTATCACAAAGGTATGCTTGGGAATTTCTATTCCCACAGGAAGGAGTTTGGTTTCCTTATGTGAGCCATGATTTGTCTTTCAGCTACCTGCCCTTCCAAGAGAGATATGATGCAAGTTTTGTAGGCACAGAGACCAAACTTAGTACTACTTGACCTATATGGGTGAAATAACATTCTTCTTTGCCCATGTTTTCTAAAAATAGAAGAAAATGTTTGATATGTGATATCAAAATTAATAGATCTATAGGAGAGAACAAGGAAAAATATAAAAATCATTAAAACCCTAGAAAACCATGACCAAGAAAAAAAATCATGGGCACTCTATTTCAAGAAATAAAAAAAGAAAACTTCCCAGATCTATTAGAATCAATGAAGATACAAAGAACCGACCAAACACCTCCTGAAAGAAACCTTGCAAGAAAAACTTCCAGAAATGTTACAGTCAAAATTCAGAGCAAACATCCAAGAAAAATCATTCAAGTCCTCAGGTACCACAGCTAGGATGTAGAAAACCTGGTGTCTTCTAGAAAGGAGAGAAATTCAGTATTCCAAAAGGCAGAAGAGATAGGTTACTATCAAGAATAACTTATCCTGCAAAACTGAATATAATCCTGTGGGGAAAAACAGATCTTCAATGGAATAAATTACTTTCAAGCATTTCTGATGAAAAGACCAGAGCAGAGTAGGAACTTTGAAATGGAAACACAAGAGCCTAGAGAAAACTGGAAGGTAAATGTATTTGAACAATAGGAAGGGGCTCTATGGTGATGGTTACCATTCTAATAAGGGGAGTAGAAACAAATGTCTCTTCAGAGCCTTGATGTCTTCAAAGGTTATTGATGGAGTTACATATGATAATCAGAGACCTTGTGGGAGGCTCATTCTGTTCTGAGGGCTTGAAGAGGGGAAAAAGGGAAGATGAAAGGAATACACTAGTGTAGAAAGAAGAAGAAATGGGGTAACAGTTGTTATTTCTACTAACTGGGGTACGTGAGGATTGCAGTCATGAAGTAAGGAGGGAGGAGTGGACCTCATCCTTATTTGAAATGGAAAAAAACACATCAAGTGGTATAAAAGTGCACCAGGCTCAAAAGGGAAACAAATGGGTCTGGGGAGTGTGTGTGTGTGTGTGTGTGTGTGTGTGTGTGTGTATGTGTATGCATATGCGTGTGCGCGCATGTGTGTGAGACAGACAGAGAAACAGAGAGAGACAGAGTGAGAGGGTGGGGAGAGAGAGACAGAGACAGAGAGACAGACAAACAGGATGTAATGCCAAGCAAAGGCAACTTCCAAGGTTTGGATTACCAGCATAGCAAAGCCCATTTATTCAGCAAACATTCACAGAGTAGAGAAAGTCAGATGGGACATGGAGAATGACTGTGGATTATAGACAATTGAATAAGGTGACTCCTCCTTTGTATGCTGCTGTTCCAGATACTGTTACCTTAATAGAAAGGATCCAGAAATATGATGGGACTTGGTATGCAGCTACTGACTTGGCAAATGCCTTCTTCACTATCCCAATAGACCCTAAACAATGGGATCAGTTCGCTTTCACTTGGCAGGGTAGACAATATACTTTCACCCACTTGCCACAAGGAGACTTGCATAGCCCCACTATTTGTCACAGGATTGTGGCTGAATAGTTGGATGAATTGAAGCTACCTGGTGTACAACTTACCCACTATATTGATGATATCATGATAGGGAAAAGATGCAAAAGAAGTGGAGAGGAGTTTGACCCTTCTAATTGGGCATATGAAAAGTAAAAGGTGGGAAATTAACTCTGCAAAGGTTCAGGACCAGCTCAAAATGTAAAAATTTTGGGTATACAATGGAACAAGGGACTACGAGAGATTCTCCCACAAGCCTGACAAAAGATTCAGGATTTTCCTACCCCAACTAATAAGAAGGAGGCCCCAAAATTCATCTGATTGTTTGGATACTGGAGGCACCAAACAGGACAAACAGAGCAAAGGAGGGAGAAAGAGAGAGCGAGAAAGAGAAACAGACAGAGAGAGACAGAGACACACAGAGAGACAGACAAAGAGCAGGGGGCAGAAAGAGAGAGAGACAGAGAGACAGAGACAGAGAGAGAGACAGAGAGAGACAGAGACACACAGAGAGACAAACAGAGAGACAGACAAAGAGCAGGGGGCAGAAAGAGAGAGAAAGACAGAGACAGAAAGAGACAGAGAGAGAGAGAGAGAGAGAGAGAGAAAGAGAGAGAGAGAGAGAGAGAGAGAGAGAGAGAGAGAGAGAGAGAGAGAGAGAGAGAGAAAGAGAGAAAGGGAAGTTAATACTAGGGAAAGAACAGTTGCAAACAAAGCAAACTTCCATATCCTTAAGATGACATTTACAAGGAAAAAAAGAAAGAAAAATAAAAGAACTGGAATCTGAGGAGGGGCAGGGTTGCTTATCAGTTGGGAAATGGCTAAACCAATTGTGGCACATGAATGTAATGGAACATTGCATCATAAGAAATGATTAAAACGATAATTTCAGAGAATGTTTAGGTTGTATGAACTGATTCAGAGTGGAGAGAACAGAACTAGGAGGACAATTTATATAATGGCAACAATATTATAAAGAAAAAAATGGAAAGAATTCTGATCAATGCAATTACTGACTGTCTCCAAAAGTCCTAGTCTGAATAATGATAATGAACGATAGCTAACAGTTATGTAGCACCTACTACGTGCCGGGTGTTTTATGATTATTATGATCCTTGCAACAACCCTGGGAGGTAGATGCTATTATTACCTCCATTTTACAGATGAGGAAACTGAGGCAAACAGAGGTTATGTGATTTACCAAAGGTCACACAGATAATAATGGTCTGAGGTTGCATTTGAACTCAGGTCTTCCCGACCGCAGACCCAGTGCTCTATCCACTGCACCACCTAGTTTGAAGCATGTTAATCATTTTCTGAAAGAGATGATGAATTCACAATGCAAAAAGAGACATATGTTTTTGGACATTGTGCTGGTGTGCATTTGTTTTATTTTTTTATTTGCTTCTTCAGTTCTTGTTTCTGTCTTTTCCAAGCTGGAAGGGCAGAAGTCACTTTTTGCTTTGCCCTGCTCCATTACTGACCCAGGCTGATTCGGCTTTTCTAGTCTGTAGGTTGCTTTGTGTATATTTGTATATTTAAAATTAATCTGATGAAGATGATTTCTTAATTATCTTAATACCAAATAAGACACTGTATTTAGTAATAGCAGTCTGGGAACCCTAGTCTTAGAAAAAGGTGTTCTTGAATCCAGCTGAGTTACTGTAATTTAATCAGTGATTCATTCAGGTGAGAGTTCTATGAATCGGTGAAGACCATTGAGGTAACATGAGTTTGGAGGGAATCTAGTTGTAAGGGCTGTGTAGCTTTCCCCCCCAGTTTCAGTCTGACGCTTACAAATGGGAGTGGAGATAAGGATTGTGGGAATAATATGGGGTTGGGGTTTGCCTATGGCTATGCATGAGCCTCAGTGGGCTAAGGGTACCAAGAATGATCCCAGTCAACCTAGACAACATCCTAGACAAGAATGAGCTAGTCAACCATTGATTGGATTATGACTGTGAGGGAGGGGAGTAAAACCGGATTAGGGGTGACAAATTGGGAGAACAGCCTGGAAAGAAGTGACTGGAGTTCAGTTTGATGATCAAAAGCTAGGCTGACTGAAGACCAAGATATAGGGAGAGATGGAAGTCTTAGAGGTAACAATCAGAGGAATTTCAGTTTTTAATATCATGCACTTCCTTCTCCCTCTGCCTCATAAAGTCTTTTTAAGATGAAGCTCAAGCACCATCTTCCTGATCCTCCCCACCCCCCTGCAACTACAGATGATGGATATTGTACATACAGGTATATACATACATATGGATTTGAGTAGATGTTGTTATGGTCAATGTTCTGGTCAGTGGAGATATAAATTCTGCCCAGGTTAGGACATTTCTCTCCTCAGTAGGAAGGAATGAAACATATATTAAGTGCCTACAATATGCCAATTACTTCACAAATATCTCATTTGATCCTGGAATGTGGATGTTATTATCCCCATTTTACAGTTGAGGAAACTGAGGCACATAGAGGTTGAGGGACTTGCCTAGTCCCTCAGAAAAAAGAAAACATTTCTTTATTCACCTCTTTTTCAGGCTGAAAGCCTGAGTGCTTTTTGTTACTCAACACAAATCTTTGGTGTAAGGCACAACAGTGATGAAGAAATTTCATGGCATAGAGAGTTGGGGTTAGTCTGGGGTTATTGCACAGCCTTGGCAGAAAGGTTGCTATTGCCTGATGCTGTTTGAGAGGAAAAGGCTCTCTGCTTCCCATGGATTTTGTACACAATAGTGATTTGTATGGACCCTTTCACTCAATTATAGGTCTTAGAAGGGAGTGTAAAGGAAATAGCAAAGAAAAAGATCACTTCGTGAAATGTTAGCTAATGGAAATTTTCTTTAATACCCTATTCCCTCAGCATGATCAGCAGCAAAGCATTTACTCTTTGTGGGTCCAGACAGGGCTTCAAGAATCCCATGTGAGCATCAAGGAGAGGAGACACACACCATATGTTCCACTTTATAAACATAGTGAGCTAATTCAGAAGACCTGGATCTTTTCCATGATACTGTGGACCTAAGGCTGCAGGGACCTGAGGGGAGCCAAAGGGATTTTTTCTCATGATGTAATAGATCTAAGGTGCTTTTAAAGGAGGCTGATGAAGAAGGGGTTTTAGAGCAAGAGGTCATAAGGGATGGAAGTTGGCAGCTGTTGAAGCAAAAAGTGCCAAGGAGTTCCTGGGTCAAGTGAATAGAGACTATGGGATCATACTGGGTTTATTGATCACATACTATTTATTGATTGCAAAACAAAACAAAAATCCCCCAAACCCCTAAAGTCCAAACGTCCAAAATCTGACTCAGTAGAGTAAAATAACCTTTAATGATTTCCAACAAGATGTATTTGTGTGTTAAGATATACATCATTCCTTGATAAACACAGTTACGGAGAACACTTTTTTCAATGATCTTGTCAGTATCAATAGCAAGAACTGTGGGACCAGCTGAGAAAGTGAAGTAATGGCAGCTGTGTCTGTCAAGGTGGTGGACACTGAGAGAAACAAGAGTGCCGCTGACACTGGACAGCTGCTGGACCCGTGACAGTGGAATATGAAGAAGAGACTCTATTCGCTGCTGCCTAAAGTTTTGTGGGGGCTACGACTGAATCACTGAGGGGCATGGGGAGAAGAAAAGGAAAGGGTTATAACGATTCCTTTGCTAAGTGGGTTGGATGTGGGTCTGTCTTCAGTCCTGTATGGAGATGGGGGAAGGAGAGCGGTTGAACAAGTGGCCTCCAGTCAATTGATTTCCTCCCTTCTTCTCTCTTAGCCAGTCCATTTTGTTAAATTACAGGATGTTGAAATGAATGTTGAAAACTAAAACAAATAAATAAAATTAAAAAACAAATTATAGGATGTGGGGGTGGGGTAGGGAGGAAAACAGGGATAATAAGGTCTTAAAGGAATGGAAAAGGAATCTTTTCACTTTGTTGTTGCAGTCTTTTTTTCAGTTGTGCCTCACTCTTTGTAACCTCATTTGGGGTTTTCTTAGCAAAGATATTGGAGTGTTTGCCCATTTCCTTTTCCAGCTCATTTTATAAGGGAAGAAACTGAAGCAAAGAGGGTAAGTGACTTGTCCAGGGTCACCTGGTCAGTAATTGTCTGATAGCCAATTTGACCTCGGGAAGATGGGTCTTCCTAATTCCCGTCTCAGCACTCTATTCACTGTGCCACCTAGCTGCCCATGAGTAAGATATGAAAACATTTGTTATCACATTTGGTGGACTTCAGTCGATTGATCTGTAACAAGATGTATTACATGTTAAGATATACATGATTCCTTAGTAAACATAATCGTGGAGAAAGCTTTTTTCAATGATCCTGTCAGTATCAATGAAGCATAAAGGAGGTGGATATTTGCTCCCTAAAGATGTTTGTCACTATTACAAATGTTTTCCTCCACCAAAGTTTCCTACAGATCTGCTGTTCTTAAAATGTGATCCACACACCCCTGGGCCTCTCTGACACCCTTTGGGAGGGCCTTTGAAGTAAAAACTGTTTTAATAATATTAAAATGCTATTTGTCTATTAAAATACCCATTCCTTTATTCAACTACATATCTGTGGGAGGCCAGATTTTCTTCATATATTTCAACCAAAATGATGCTGCAACAGATTGAATTCAGAAGCAGATCTGAGAATCCAGCTGCCTTCAATTAAGCTAGTCATTAAAGAAAATTACAAAAATATGGAAAGCAATGCTGTTCGTCTCACTAAATTTTTTTTGGTTTTGGAAAACAGTGATTTTTAAGTAAAATGTTACATATAAATGATTTGTGGATTTATTATTATTTTAAAGGAATTAATAAAGTTTATTTAATATGATATATATATATATATACATATATATATATACACACACATATGTATGTGTGTATCACATAAACAAAGGCTCTTTGGGGTCCTCAATAATTTTTAAGAGTATAAAGAGGTCATGAGACCAGAAAGGTTTGAGGACCAATGTAGTAGACGGTGATATTCTCCAAATGTCCCTTTTTATTGATGACATTATACAGATTTCATTGAGCTCTGGAGAGCTACAGGGCTTCATTAAAGAGATTCCTTGGCACTCAAAAGAGACCAGCTTAGCAATTACATAGGAAAAAACTAAGAATGTAAGTTGTTCAGATTATGACATGCAGTTGGATGAGCAACCCATTGAGTTAGTACAGGCACTGTGGATAGAGCCTCAAATTGGAGGAGAGGAGACTTTGTGTTTATGGTTTGTTGATTGCAAAATAATTTGTACAGAGGGAGCTTACGCAGAGCTTAATTTCAAGTTCTTCTCTGATGCAGAAGCCCATTTTTTTCCCGCTATAGGTATTCCCATTGTAATGCTGGTGGTCTGTGAATCATATAAGATCCTGATCTCAGAATGATAAAAACTGGAAAGATATAGTGCTGTATGTAACAACAACTGGAAGAATAATGACCAGCAAGCACCCTAGCATACCCAGGGTGGCTGCTAGCACAGGTTCTTAGATGTACTTTTCTAAAGGAAAGCAACACAAAATGGGTTAACAATCTTTCTTTAATTAAACAAACATATCATTTACCTAGTTCAGGGGG
>CM053598.1:209039903-209059100 GCA_028646575.1 Pseudocheirus occidentalis
ACAAGGTTCAGCACACCTCAAACCCTTCAGGACTTCTCTTGCCTGGAACTCAAGGATCAGCCAGGCCACCAACAAACAAAGTCCCATCCTGTTCATGTCTTCAGTCAGCCACTGAGCCCACAAAATCTCTCTGTCTCTGAAATTCTCCTGCTTATAAACCCTGGCCTTCTGCCAAGTCAACATGGTTCAGGGGAGTGTCTCAGCCAATGGCATTCTTCCATGTCAAGAGGGAAATTCACACCTTTTCACCAATGGACAGAGTTCTATACTTAACACTAGGTTACTAGGATCTACTTAACATCTGATCAAACAAATTAATTACCATTATGTAGGTCTATCATATCCCCCATTTTACAGTTGAGGAAGTTGAAGGGGATAGAGGTTAAATGACTTTCCATTGAAACCCAAGGGTGTTACTGGAATTAATTCCTCATGTCAACAGATAGCCATGATAAGATACTGTAAACTGTATTTTACTTTTAGTATGGAATCAACAAATACAGTAAAGCAATACATAATAAAACATCTACTACAAAAAGCATGCAACATCTCCTCCAAACACTAGATGGTACATAGACCACTTTGAACCCAGGAATTCTGGGAAATAAACTGCTCATTTTATTAGCCTCCATGTCACTTCCTCCCACAAATAGTCAAAGAAGTATAGACAGAGTTTGTGATTAATATTTGACTCATAAATTCCATATGGTCAAGTTTTAAAGATTCAGGAATTCCAGACCCAGCATATTGTCTCCTCCTCAGCATCATGGTAATGATTTTTAGAAACTGGTGTTTTTTCTTTGTATTATTTTCCCTTGTATTATAACACAATATTCACAGCACCAAAGTTGAGTATGAATATGCCAGCATAGTTCTGAATCACAAAATATAACAAATTCTCCATATAGAAGACATAAGCAAAACATTCATTTAGATACCAGGAAGCCAGATCTCCAAATCAGAAAGCCAAATCCCAACACCAGAAAACTTAATCCATCATTGTAACAAAGATGTTAAAACGGTATTACACATCAGAGAGCCACACCATATGTGGCTGTCTCCTTGCCTGCATCTTCTCTTCCCTCCATTTCTAACTGCTCTGACTCCCAGCTCTTTCTGGGCTATGCCTCACCCATTCAGCAAACTCCTCCCACCACAGGTTCCATGTGATTGCATTTGACCTGTTAGGGACAGGGAAGATCTTTAACATAGAGAAATTCCCTAAGGTTTATTAAGGGGCAGGGAAGATCTTCAAATTCCTTTACCATTACATTCCTCCATATCATAAAGTTGGCATGGATCTTTGACTGCTTTTGGCTATAGTGAGCTCATTTCATGTGGGCTGGGGAAGTGGACTCACTGGCAAGGACCTAGGAATCTCTCTTGTCCTTTTTTTTTGCTTTTTTGGAGGGCGGAAGGCAGAGCAATTGGGGTTAAGCAACTTGCCCAAGGTAACAAGGCTAGTAAGTGTTAAGTGTCTAAGGCTGGATTTGAACTCAAGTCCTCCTGACTCCAGGGCAGGTGCTCTATTCACTACCTAGCCACCCCTCTCTTGTCCTTCTAATTCAACTTTTATTCAGTTTGTTACCTTTTCTGCTGCATCTCTTCAGTATCTCCTTTGCCTGTTGTGCCTTGTAGCTTATTATTCCATGCTTTTCCTCTCTTGCTCCCTATCTATGACGAAAGCTCTGTTGCTCTGTCCAGTGGAAGAGGGACAAATAAAGTGAGGGGGCATTGCATTTACAGAATTATAGAATTTGAAGGGACCTCAGATATTGTCTAGTCAAAATCATACCTAAAAAAACTACCCTCTACAGCAGTGGTTCTCAACCTTCCTAATGCCGTGATCCTTTAATACTCGGATGTGGGTGCATCTGCACGTGGGTGGACCTGCCTGGAGACGGATAGAGGAGCAGTGTCTCGGTTCCTAAGACCATCGGAAATATGTGTTTTCCCTTGGTCTTAGGCGACCCTGTGACCCCTGTGAAAGGCTCATTTGATCTCCAAAGGGGTCACGACCCATAGTTTGAGAAGGGCTACTCTACATTATGCCAGACATACGGCTATTCACCCTCTGCTGAAAAACTTCAAATGAGGGGGGAATCCATTGTGGCTTAGATGGTGCAAAAAAGACCTAGGACCTTTTCCATCATGGTTTTGTCTGATCTGATCAACATTATGTCATTGGTGTAGTAGGGGACCTCAACACCCCCTTTTTTTGGACTTTACCCACCAGATTGTGGCAGTGTAAGGGAGAATGAAAATAAGGGAGAAGGATATTGAAGGTCAAATGGGTTCCTTCCTTGGTGAGACCAATGCACTCTTGACTGGTCTCAAACATTGGAATGGAGAAAAAGGTATTGATTAAAAACCCCACACCACCCACCCAGAGCCTGGCTACTTGGTCCACTACATTGATGAGTTCAGGACTGACAGTGCTGATTGGTATGACAACTTTAAAATCAATGGTTGACCTTTATGTGTGATTGTGTTACTTACTGATCTTATTACTTACTTGTAAGGGGTGGGTTGGTATAACAAAATATTCTAGTGTACTTCATCTCTCCCACAAGTGAGGGAATATTTTCTCCTTTTCTTATCCCAGATGCAATATTGTTTGGTATTAACTACACAGTATGAATTAGGCAACTCCAAGCATTCCCTTTGACCCTCTCCATAATAACTGGCATAAAGGTTGCCAAGAGTTAATAATATCCACTTTCCATAATGCACTTGCCTTGATTAGGTACCACAGTTGTGACTCAGTAGTCTTTTGTAGTTCCTTCGTGGTCTCTCCATTGAAACTCCTAATGCAAGCTGGGGTGATTTTATGGACCCAGAAGGGAGAGAGCAACCAGGAGGAGAGGGAGGGTCAACAGAGTCAAATACTGCAGAGAGGTAAAGACAAGACAATCAGATTTGACAATTCATTTTGCAAGGAGAAATTTCTGTTGAGTGATGAGGCTTGACACTCTGCAAAGGGTTGAGGAAAGGAGAGGAGGTGGAAAAAGAGTGAGTGGTTTTTTTTCTAGGAGTTTGGCTGAGACAAGGAGGAGAAATAGACAATGATGGATCTGTGCTCCCATAGAACAAATCCCAGCAACGCCTGGACTCTGGACGGGTCATCTTCTTAATTGCGTTCATTTATTCTCGCTGAGCAAGACACAATGGAGCAGAAATAGCTGTGTAAACCTAGGAATCCATAGAGCTAGATGAAGCATGAAACAAAGGGCTCTGAAAAAACTGACACTTTGTCCATTCCTCTGCTCAGAGTCTCCCTCCTTCAGTGACAAAAATGGTTCATTTTAATCAGATCTCATTCCCCTAATGTGAAAAGCTTTTTACCTAAATTGCAAAGTATTAAGGAGGCAGTTGCCTTTGAAGGGGGATGGTAGGGGTGAGTCAAGAGGGAGTGGGGCTTTGGCTCCTTCACACTGAACCTGTGGTGCACGTCTGGCTAATCTGCAGAAAACAAAACACTGTTTCCCACTTGAGCTCCAGGAAAAAAAAGTCCTCTTATTTTTGTGAAATCAAAGCTACTTTGTAACCATGACAAATTTTCAATGGTGGTAAAGTTTGCCTCCAGGGAAAGGTTCTATTTATAAAAACCAGATGCAGAGTAACTGTTTTATCTTGTCATACTGGAGTTATCATACAGGTGACTGGCTCCTTTGGGAGTGGCTGCACGTAGAGCTCTTTGGGGATGATCTCATAAAGGCCTCAGTGCAAACTGAGGGTGAAAATGGTACCAAAGCAGTCAACTATGGCAATTTCCATCGTTTATTTTGTCTAAAGAAAGAATGAGGGTCAATTGGAAAATTCAATTAAATGAAGATTTATTAAGCATCTATTGTGTACGTAGTGCTATGGCAAATTGGAACAGGTGGTGCAGCGGTTAGAGCCTTGGCCATGGAGTCAGAAGGACCCTAGTTCAAATCTAGCATCAGACACTGTGTGATCCTGGGCAAGTCACTTAACCCAGTTTGCCTCAGTTTTCTCATTGGAGAAAGCAATGGCAAATCATTCCAGTATCTTTGCCAAGAAAACCCTAAATGGGGTCACAGAGTCAGACACAATTAATAGACTAAACCACAAAAAATTGGAGCAGGTCTAGGAGAGGGCACCCAGGACAGGTAGGTGACTAGAGACTCTAAAATATTACGATCAAATGAGAGAACAGAGGATATCAAATCTAGAGAAGAGAATCCTCATGGAGGATGTTCCAGCTGTCAACAAGTATTTGAAAGACTGTGAAGTGAAAGAGGGCTTAGATTTCTTTTGCCTTTTTTTTGGAGGGCAGTTGGGGTTAAGTGACTTGCCCAAGGTCACACGGCTAGTTTTTGTGTTAAGTGTCTGAGGTCGGATTTGAACTCAGATCCACCTGACTCCAGGGCCGGTGCTCTATTCACTGCGCCACCTAACCGCCCCAAGAGGGCTTAGATTTGTTCTGGTTAGATCCAGAGGGCAGAACCAGGAGAATGAGCAGATGCAGAAAAGCAGATGTGGGAAAGGGGGCGAAGGCTATTTCATTGACATTGTAAATATGCATGAGGAAAGCCCCTTGATAGGTGGTAGATGTATAATCTGCAATTTAGAATCTTAGAGAGTTGTCCAGAGCACTTAGAGGCTAAATGGCTTGCCCAGGGTTGCAGTATGTGTCAGAGGCAGGACTCGAACCCACATCTTTCTAAAAGTCTTCTTAAAGATTACAGTGCAACAAAGTAGAATGGGCTGCCTTAGGAGGCAGCGATTTACCTTTTACTGGAGTCCTTAAAGTGTAATCTAAATGACCACTTACTAGGTATTTTTATAGAGGAGGGTTGTTTTTTTCAGGTATGAGTTAGACAAATCGACCTCTTTGGTGTCTTTCCCTGTCTAATACAATCAGAAGGATTTTGCATTGGTTGAATGTTCGTACTCAGAGTAATCATGAATGGTTCAATATGACTCGGCAGGAGGTTTCTAGTGTAACACCTCAGGGATCCATAATTGACCTTTGGCTGTTTCACATTTTTTTCCAATGACTTATGTAGGGGTGTAGATGAAATGCTTACAAATTTGCAGATGACACACAGCTGGGATGGGTAGCGAATACACTGGAATACAGAACTGGGATGCCAAAAAAATCTTGATAGGCATTGGGCAGAGTCTAATGAGATGAAATTCAATAGGGATAAATGTAAAGTCATACGTCAACTATAAAGCTATGAGATGTGGGACAAAGTATGAGATAAGAATTCTTTCGAAGAAGAGGTGGGGGTTTTGTTGGACTGCACCCTCAATGTGAGTCAGTAATAAGATGGGGTAAACACAAAATGAATATAATTCTAGGCTACTCCGAAGAGAGGCATGGGGCAGTTAGATGGTGCATTGGATAGCACACTGGACTTGGAATCAAGGAAGACTCATCTTCCTGAGTTAAAATTTGGCCTCAGCCACTTATTAGCTGTGTGACCCTGGGTAAGTCACTTTACCCTATTTGACTCAGTTTCCCTATCTGTAAAAGGAGCTGTAGAAGAAATGCAAACCACTCCAGGATCTTCGCTTAGAAAATCCCAACTGGGGTCATGAAGAGTTGGACATGACTGAAATGCCTCAATAACACCAATGACAAAGAGAGACATTGCTTCCAGTAATAAGAAGGTGATAGTTCCTCTGGACTCCGCCTTTATCAGACAATATCTGGAATATTGCTTTCAGTTCTAGGCACCTTGGATTTAAGAAGGACATTGATAAGCTGGAGAGAACTCAGAGCAAGGAAATCTGGACCCTAAATTGGTTGAAGGAACAGAGGATGTTTTATCTGAAGAAGAAAAAACTCAGAGGGGACATAGAAGCTACCTTCAAATATTTGAAAAAGTGTCTCTTGGAAGACAGATTAGACTTGCTCTTCTTGTCCCCAAAAGTTAGAATCAGATGAATTGCATGGAAAATGCAAAGAGAAAAACTTAAAGACGAACTAATGATTAGAAGAATGGGCTGCCTAGGAAGATTTGAATTTCTCTACAAGAGAAGTAATTTATGATCATTTTTCAGGATGTCACAGTGGGAATTTCTTTGGCGTATATGTTAGCCTAGACAGTCTCTGAAGTCCATTCTTCTCTAAAAATCTGGTGACTCTGGGATTCTTTGCTTGGGAGAAATAAAAGGACTGAATACAGGAGGTAGCAGGAAGAGCCCGGGCCTGGAATCAGAAGACTTGTTTGAGTCTTGGCCCAGATACTTATATGCTATGTAATCTTTGGCAAATTTTTTAATCTCTGTGCCTCTGTTTCCTTATGAGACCTTGGAACACATATCTTGAACTCATTTTACAGGTGAAGGAGCTGAGTCCCAGGGAGGTAAATGACTTATCCAAGGTTACACAGCTATTATGGTGGCAAATGCAAAGTTCTCTAACTCCAACTCTAGTGTTCACAAATTCTTGCCCTGGCACTGAGGACCTTCCTAACCTGGCTCGAATCTGCCTTTTTAGACTTTTTCTCCTTCACAGTCCTCACCTTCTCACACTCTATATCATAATCCAAATGGCTTACAAATGATTCCCTGAAACCAGCATACAGTTGTGAGGCACTCTTTGAGACAGGTCTCATGCATCAAATTTACTCCTACTTCATTGTCAGAATCCCTTCTTCCCTTCAAGTCACATCTTCCTTGATGCCCTCCGATGAAAGGGTTCTTTCCTTCCTTATGTGTTCTTTTTTATTTTTATTTTTGGAGGGGAAAGGCAGAGCAATTGGGGTTAAGTGACTTGCCCAAGGTCACACAGCTAGTAAGTGTCAAGTGTCTGAGGCTGGATTTAAACTCAGGTCCTCCTGACTCCAGGGCAGGTTGCTTTATTCACTGTGCTACCTAGCTGCCCCTCCTTATATATTCTTAAAGCACTTTGTATGGATTCCTCTTTTGAACAGTTCACTCCCTACTTTGCATGATTCTTACATCATCTCCAGCCTAATACAGACCCCCAGCTTATGGTAGCTCCTTGTAGAGGACAGGGACTTCTAAGTTTTGGCCTTTGTATACCCAGAAATTAGCACAGAGTTTATGGTAGGCACCTAGTAAATGTTTGTTAAGTTGGCCAGTGCTATACAAAAATGAGGCTATCCTTGTCTTGTTCTGTCCAGTTTAAATATATAGAGGGTTCCACAGAAGAGTGAACCTAATACTGCTAAAAGCAATCGGTCTTGGTTATAAGCACACTTTAATCCACACCAGGGAAGGCTTCCCTTGAGATGCCAAAGGCATGAGGAGAGAGACAAAGGGCAAGGGTTCAGGACAAAGGATATATTGAGATTGTAGTCAATGGTAGGTCAAGGATACAACCAGATATCCTGAAGGAGCAGGGAACACCTGCAATTCAATCAGTGGAGACCTGGATTTTGGGTGAGGTGATGTTTAAGTCACAAAAAAAGGAACAAGGAGATCAATGATTTTGAAGGAGGTGGCTTCCAGGTCTTGCACCTGGAACACAACAGAATCCCTATACCCTTCTCAAATTAGTGTGGGAATGCCTGGGTCCTTCAGGACCAGAAGCCTTGTGAGGAGGGGAAGGGTTGCTAGCAGGTAGTCTGACTGGTTTTCCATTTCTGCTATCATAGGCAAGAAGCTAACGAGTAACAGAGTTTGTGTGAAGGCGGGGACTTTTTTTTTTAGATATAGAAGACACACACGAAACAGACAATCCCAGAAAAGGCTACTATGTAGGAAAAAGGATCATGTCTAGAGCGGAGGAAGCCTATTATACAGAAAGCTAGGCCCCCAAAACCAAATAGACTTTTACACAGAAGTTTTAATATGATTTATTATGAGACATTGTTCTTTATTTTATAGTCTAGGAGTGGGATATGATGCATACACACATTTTTATAAAACAAAATCCTACAAGAAGTACTCTCCTCTCCTGGCTCCACTCCTGACTCTGGCCTTATTCCTCTACCATGTCCCAGTAGCCTTCTTACCATGAAAAATGCTTCTGACCTTGGAGCATCCTCACCCTCCCACCCTTGTGGCCCCTTCCTTTGCTTGGTTGGTTCCTTCCAGAATCTCCATTTTGAGGAAGTGCCCAGGTCAGCTGTAGTCACTCTTTCTCTGCTCTTGACTCTCTAAACTTCTTTCTTCACAATGTCCCATACAGGTTCCTTTTACCCTCCTTACCATTATTTTTTATGTATTATATTCTTTTCTCCCATAGAATAAAATTTCTTTGAAGATAGGAGCTATAATTTTTCTTATTGTTGTTTCTATGTATTTGTATAACCAGTGTCTAACACAATATTTGGTGCAAAGTAATCTCTATTTTTCCCCTAAGGCTATTCGGGTTAAGTGATTTACCCCGAGTCACACACACAGCTAGTAAGTGACTGACGCTAGTTTTGAACTCAGATCCTCCTGACTCCAGGCCTGCTGTTCTATCCACTGCACCACCTAGCTGTTCCCATAACCTTTTAATACAGTGGTTCTCAACCTTCCTAATGCTGAGACCCTTTAATACTCATATGTGGGCATATATGCATGTGGGTGGACCCGCCTGGAGACTGATAGAGGAGCGGTGTCTCGATTCCTAAGACCGTTGGAAATATGTGTTTTCTGATGGTCTTAGGTGACCCCTGTGACCCCTGTGAAAGGGTTGTTCAGCCCCCAAAGGGGTGGCAACCCACAGGTTGAGAACTGCTGGTTTAATAAACGCTTTTAAGTTTGACATGACATGTACATTAGAGACGGGTAATAGAAGTGCCATGTGAAATTCAAGGTAGGAAAGGTCATTACTGACTGTATGGTAGTGGTAGTGGTGAAGTATGAGGAATCAGGGAAGCATTCTGACAAAGAGAAAAAGAGAAAATATGTTTATGTTAGGAGTTCCTTTTTATAGTTTTGGTAAGGGATGCAGAGAAGACAGGGGCTGGAGCCCAGCAAGTCTGCTCAAGGTTGACAGCAAATGATGGTGAAGAGATAGAAACTGGATAGGAGCAGAGGAAGATGAATGTATTATGGAACCGAAACTGCCTTTGAAAGTTACCGTGTGCCAGGATGCCAAAATCAGACTTGGGCATAAAGACCCTCTTATCATCTGCCTTGGACAATCAGTATTTTAAGTCTTTTCCTTTCTACCCAACTTGCTGTATCCCTGCCTCTTCAGAAAATGCTTCCAGGGCTGGAAGGAACCTCTAAGACAGCACTTCTCAACCTGTGGGTCTCGACCCCTTTAGGGGTTGACCAACCCTTTCACAGGGGTTGCCTAAGACCATCTGAAAACACATATTTCCAATGGTCTTAGGAACCGAGACACCGCTCTTCTATCCTTCTCCAGGTGGGTCCGCCCACATGCAGATACACCCACATACAAGTATTAAAGCATGGCGGCATTAGGAAGGTTGAGAACCACTGTTCTAAGACTCATCTTGTCCATCCTCTTGCCTTCAGATAGAAATTTCCACCCTCAAAGGAAAAAAATGTGAAAAAAATTACAAAAAGTGGTTGGTAACCTTTTCCAAACAAAACAAAGCAGAACAAAATGTTGTCCCATGCTAATGAAACTTTACAGGATTTCTCTCTTCTTACAGTCAGGAAGTTCTTCCTTAAACAGGGGTGTACTGCACTGAGTTTTAACCTGGTTGGGAGAGTTGATTATGAAATTTTCAGCATGAGTACTTAATCAGTAAATATTTATTCAGCACCTACTATATATACCAGGCATGGTACTAGGGATACAAAGAGAGCCAAAAAGCTGTCAAGGAGCTCACAATCTAATGGGGGAGATGACAAGAAAGCAAAAACTGTTGTCATTGTTTCATTTCAGTTGTGTCTGACTCTTTGTCACCCCATTGGGGTTTTCTTGGCAAAGAAACTGGAGTGGTTTGCCATTTCTTTCTCTAGTTAATTTTACAGATGAGGAAACTGAGGCAACCAGGGTTAAGTGACTTTCCCAGAGTCACACAGCTAGTAAGTCTCTGAGGCCAGTTTTGAACCCAGGTCTTTTGACTTCAGGCTTGTCCCTCTATCCATTCAGCCACCTAGTTGCCTCAAACAAAACTATACAAATAAGCTATATACAGGATACGCTGGAAGTAAACAAGAGAGGGAAGGCATTTTAATTTAAAGGGGTTAGGAAGCGCTTCTTGTAGAAGCTGCATTTTTTATTGGGACTTGAAGGAAATTCTGGAAGTCTATAGATGGAGACAAGGAGGGACATGGAAAAAAATGTCTGGAGCCGAGAGATGGAATGTCTTGTTTGTGACACAGCAAGGAGACCAGTGTCACTAGACTGGCATATGTATCAGGGAAGATTGACTTTTCTTAAGTATATTAATATACTTGATTATTAATATTAATATAATATCAGTATATAAAATATTATTATAATATATTAAAATCATCATATGATATAATAATATATTACTAATATAATTGATAATATATAAATATTATATAAATAAACTAATTAATATATCATTAATATAATATATAAAATAATATAATATTAAAATCAACATACTTAAATATTATAATAATAAAGACTTATTAGAACACTGAAAAGGTAGGAGAGAGGTTGGTGTTTATGATCTTGGAAATCAGTAACTCCTACAAATCAGGGCTTCATTTATTGTTTTGATGATTGAATAGACTTAAGAAAGTGTTAATAGTGTGGATCAGACTGAAAAACGTATTTGTGCATATGATTTTTTTTCCTCACAGGAGAGCCCTGTTGTTAAACTTTTACCAGCACACCCTTGTTTTGTTCTATAAATATTGCTTGAGGGGCGGCTAGGTGGCGCAGTGAATAGAACACCGGCCCTGGAGTCAGGAGGACCTGAGTTCAAATCCGGCCTCAGACACTTAACACAAAAAACTAGCCGTGTGACCATGGGCAAGTCACTTAACCCCAACTGCCCTCCAAAAAGCAAAAAAAAAAAAAAATTGCTTGAGCTCAGCAGGAGTATAGTATAAGACTCAGGGAATGAAGTCTTCAGACTGGAGGCTTGGTGATAATAGAATAATTAATAATAATAATATTAATAGTTGGCATTTATATAGTGTCTTAAGTTTCTATTCATTTTCTCTTCTGAGTCTTACAATATCTGTGTATATGTCTAACTTACATACCTATTGTTGCTGTTCTAACCCCTTCATTTCATGGTCTATTCTTGTCAGAAATGACGTCAGAATATTATCCTTTCATGGAATGTGTTGCATTGAGAAGGTTACTGGATTAGAAGTCAGGTTACCTGGTTTTTAGGTCCAACACTGTCATTAAATTTCCTTGTATTTAAAATGAGCAGGTTGGACTTCAGTTCTTAAACTGAGTTTCATGATCTTGTTTAAAAATTTTTAATTTTTTAAATAAAAATTTAATAAAATTTTAAAGTAAAAATGTAATAAAATTTTTAATAACTATATTTCAACACAATTGTTTTCCTTAGTAATCCTGTATATTTTATTTTGTGCATCTAAAACAGTTTTCTGAGAAGGGACTCATGGATTTCACCAGGATGCCAAAGGTGCTTAAGGCACAAAAAAAGTTAAGAATCCCTGGAACACATAATTATTCAAATCTCTTCCTGTTCAAGAATTCTATGATTCTAAGACTGAAAACCGCTATTAAGTTCCTCCAGGTCATTCACAACATTAATTTTTTTTCTTCCATGAGCAAAATAAACCCAGTTCCTTTGGCTTTTCCTGGTAAGAGGGTTGTTTATTTTTTAAACAGCCTTCATTTGTCTGGCTGGTTGAAAACTAGACCCAACTGAGGGGACATCAACCTGGAGAACTGTCTCCAGTGACACACTTAGGGTTGTAAACTTCACCCTCTTGTTCAATATTTGTAACAGTAGTTTGAATGAAAGCACAAAGCTATGATGGTCAGATCCACAGATGACCCAAAGTTGAATGCTGAATGACAGAGTCATGGTGCAAGAATGGTAGTGATAGACTGGAATGGAAGGCCAAAACAAACAAGATAAAATATAATAAGAATGGTGTAGAAGACTAGAAAACACCAGCTGTACAAGATTGGGCACTGAAGGAGGGAAGAAGGGAGTGGAGAGGTGTGGACTCTGACTTCACAGCAGTTCATGTGAAAAAGACCTAAAAAGTGATAAGTTCAATATGAAGCCAGCAGTGTGATAGGAATTCTAAAAATGCGAATGCAATCAATCTTACACGGCATTAATAAAAGAATAGTTTTCTAACCAGAGAGAGTTTTAAGGACAGGTAAGGAAATTAGATATTATTTGTCCAATGAACTCTTTTTAGAGATAAGAAAACTAAGGCTCAGCAAGGTGGAGTGACTGACTCAAGATCCCCTTGGTGAAGTTTACATCTATTGTTTACATCCAATGAATGTAAACAACCAGATATAGTGGAAAGCATATTGGACTTGGAGTCAGGAGCCCTGGCTCTGTCACTAACCAGCTGATGTGGCCAGTACTATTCAGGGCTTGGCTGGCCTACATCTGGAGTAAATCTAGGCCTGAAAACTACCTTTTCAGGGGGATATTGACAAGATAGATTGTGTCCAGAGGGGCAACCAGGAGGATGTGGATGCTTTAAACTTTGTCATATGAGAAATGGTTGGAGGAACTAGAGGGTCTGGACTATAGAAGTGATGACAGGGGATTTATATAGAAGTCTTCAAATATCTGAAGACTCTTCAGGAAGAGGGCTCAGACACACACCCCCTTTTTTTTTTAACCCTGCAAGTGAGATATAGAATCATGGAATCATGGAATGTCAGAACTGGAAACGCTTAGTGAAGACTTCATCTATTAGTCCATTTTACAGACTTGGAAGCTGAAGGTGAGAGATGGGAAGTGCCCTGTCCAGGATCCTGAGCTAGTTAATGGCAGAGTTGGGACAGGAATAAAACTCAGTCTCTATCCTCTTTAAGACTATCCACATCAATTTTAGCAAATTCTAAGTTGAACGAATGGCTAGAAAACATTCTGAGAATTATGATTACGGGGATGTGGAGAGAGATGTAGTGTTTCTGGTGCAAGTACTTGGATTACATGGTGCAAGGAGTTTGGACGTTGGAGAGAGAGAGAGGGTGATTTATGTGAATGAATGCAGGAAAATCAGAGTTAGTCCTACACTGTAAGAGGTTGCTTTTATGGTTGGGATTGCTGTCTGGGTCCCAATGCCTCCCATGTGCAGAGGAATTTAAAAATTAACTCAATGGTGATAAAAAGGTAAGATTTTTTTATCTGATACAACATATATGACTTATCGCTCTGGTCCTCAGTTTCTGTATTTGTAAAATGAAGATTGGATTAATCAAATGAACAAGCATTATTAACTGCCTGCTTTGTGACAGGCACTGTGCTAAGAGCTGATGATAAAAGGCAAAACAATAGTTTTTTCTCTCAAGGAGCTCATGATACAGTGGGGGAGACAGCATATAAAGAATTATATGTAAACCAGATACATACAGGATAAAATGGAGAAGATCAGTAGAGGGAAGGGGTAGTATTAAGAGAGGCTGTGAACACAACAACTAGCCGTGTGACCTTGGGCAAGTCACTTAACCTCCAACTGCCCTCCAAAAAGCAAAAAAAAAAAAAAGAGAGAGAGAGGCTGTGAAAGGCTTCTTGTAGAAGGTCAGATTTTTTCTGGGACTTGAAGGAAGCCAGGGAAGTTAAGAGATAGTGATGAGAAGGGAAGGCATTCCAGACATAGGGGAAGCCAGTAAAATGCCTGGAGTTGGGGGATGAAATGTCTTGTGCAAGGTACAGTAAAGAGGCCAATGTCACTGGATTATAGACTAAGCAACAGGTGGTAAGTTGTAAGAAGCCTTCAAAGGTTGGAGGGGTCAGGTTTTGAAGGGCTTTGAATGCCAAATAGATGATTTTACGTTTAATCCTGGAGGTAATAGGGAGCCACTGGGTTTGTTGAATAGAGGGTTTATAGAATAGTCATATCTATATTTTAGATGACATGAATGGGGTGGATTGGAGAGGAGAGTCTTGAGGCAGGGAGATTTACCAGCAGCCTCTTTTAACAGTCTAGGTAGGAGATGGTAAGGGTCTGTATCAGGGTGATGGCAGCATCAAAGCAGAGGAGGGGAGAATGGCTAGTTCTAGGTGTAGAATCTAATAATCCAAATCAGGTTTGTCATTAATTCTTCCTAGAACTGTTTTGAGAAGAGATTGTCTAGGGGGGCACAAAGTGACCCAGGGCATGGGACATCTATGACTAATACCAGTTCTTTTTATTCCAGTTCCAGGGTGCTTTCCCTGTGCCATATTGTTTAGTAAATGAAGCTGACCTGGGATTAATTTTTTCCTTTTAATTCCCCAAGATCAATTGCACCAACTTTATAACATTTATTTAACCACTTATGATTTCATTTACTAATTAGGAAACAGACACATAAATTTGTAAGCTAACTTATCAGTAGTAATGCTCTAAAGAAAGAGATTAGGTTAGAGGGCATTTGAGAAATTCACCCCATTTTGATGCCTGATTGTGATACAGAGGTGACCCTGGGCCTGTGGTAGAAGATCAGGCCCTATGAAACTGGAAAGGCTTTGAATATGATGACCAAATTTGGTGAGAGACTCATCAACAGAAGTCATTGATCACTGAGTTATGAATTTATTTTTGTCCACAGAAATCCATAAAACTTCTAAGGTGGACTGGACTTTTTTAGTCTAAATGAACCCATACAGCTTAGCCATCTGGTTTCTTCCAAGAAACCTGCAAGGCAGTTCTAAAAATAAATGGAACATGAAGTTTACCTTTTCTGAAGATTTTGATTCATACTTCTATGAGATCGGTGGGTTGTCTTGAACAGAGGGGTTATCTATTTTATTTCCAAAGTTATACCTTCTGTATTTTGTTGTTAGTTTCACTTGTCACCCAGGCAATCTGGAAAATAGAGCATTAACAATGATCAGGATGCCTGCCAGAAATACGTGTCCTTTTTCCAGAGGACTACACATATTCAATGGGAGGGAATAGGAGCAAATCCAGCTAATGCCTCTTTCAACCTGATGATTTCCTTATGACTTTCATTCCTGAGTTTTGCAGCTGAAAGGAGAGGATTATTGGAATTATATCTTTGCCCACGTGGGCTGTTTGAGAAGTCTAAACTCTCTTTTCCAGAAACCATTAGGGAGATGTATACTATAGAACAGGAGAAGTGCTTTACATCAAATTGGCAATTATTAGTCAAGTATCATTTACTTAGATGCTACATTCTTTGAAATGATACTCAAAGTTACAATGAAGAGACAGAAGCCTTTTTTCCAGGTAGCTATTTAAGGTTAGCCTTTAGAGTAAGAATAGTGTTTGAGCCTCAGAAGGCATAGGGAGACACCAACAGGTGAGGTGGGGCCTGGATGGGAGGAGTTTCACTTGAATGTAGATTGATTGTCTGTACTGTGGCATCTGGTTTGGTGAAGAAGAATTTCATTTTAAGTTCCGATGTGCTAAAGATGAACCTAAGAAATTAGTGGAGTTCTCATGGTCTGTTTTCATGTTCTCAAGCCCTTCTAGTTACCTAGAAGCCTGGCAATTTAGAGCAAGTCTAAGGGGGCTGCTATGGAAGCCATTGTCCCGTGGGAGGTCCTTTGTCAACATCAGGCTCCTGGCATGTTAAAATGAAGTCTTCCCCAGGCTGTAGGAATGTTTAGTTTCTTCTGTAGATGTTGAGTATAGTGAAAGCAATCTTTAAAAAAGTAGTTTTTTTAGACCGTAATCATTTCCCATATGTCGCCTCTATCACCACCAAATTGTATCTGTACTAGTAGTAAAGAAAAAGCATTGACTGATGGACAGCAGACTGTTGGAAACTTTGTGTTCAACAATATTTAGAAGGGAGGCAGAGTCAAGATGGTCAAGTAAAAGCAGGGACTTGCTTGATCTCTCCAACAACCCCCCACAAATACCTATAAAAATGATTCTAAACAAACTTTGGCGCAGCAAAATCCACAGAATGACAGTGAAACAAATTTCCAGTACGAGATAGCAAACAGAAGAAAAAAAATCAGACTGTATAATCTTACTTTGGTGGCTAGGAAGATCAAAACATGCAACCAGAAGAGAACAAAGTTAAAGCTCCTATATCCCAAGCCTCCAAGAGAAATCTGAATTGGTCTAAGGTCATGGAAGAGCTCAGAAAGGATTTTGAAAATCAAGTAAGAGAAGTAGAGGAAAAATTGGCAAGAGAAATAAGAGTGATACAAGAAAATAATGAAAAACAAATCAACAGTTTGCTAAAGGAGACCTAAAAAAATGCTAAAGAAAATAACACCTTAAAAATAGAGTAACCAAATAGCAAAAGAGGTCCCAAAAACCAGAGGAGAAGAATGCCTTAGAAAGCAGAGCTGGCCAAAAGGAAAAGTTTCAAAAGCTCACTGAAGAAAATAATTCCTTAAAAATTAGAATGGAGCAAATGTTGGCTAGTGACCTTATGAGAAATCAAGAAATGATAAAACAAAACCATTTTTTAAAATGGAAGAAATGTGAAGTATCTCATCGGAAAAACCACTGACCTGGAAAATAGATACAGGAGAGAGAATTTAAAAATTATTGGACTTCCTGAAAGTCATAGTCAAAAAAAGAGTCTATACATCATCTCTCAAGAAATTATCAAGGAAAACTGCCCTGATATTCTAGAACCAGAAGGTAAAACAGAAATTGAAAGAAGTCACCAATTGCTTCCTGAAAAAGATCCCCAAAAGAAAATGGAATATTGTAACCACATTCCAAAGTTTCCAGATCAAGGAGAAAATATTGCAAGCAACCAGAAAGAAATAATCCAAGTATTGTGGAAACACAATCAGGATAACACAAGGATTAGCAACTTCTACATTAAGGGATTGGAGGTCTTGGAATATGATAGTTCAAAGGTCAAAGGAGCTAGGATTATAACCAAGAACCACTTACCTAGCAAAACTGAGTATAATCCTTCAGGGGAAAAAGTGGATATTCAGTGAGATAGAGGATTTTTAAGCATTCTTGTCAAAAAGACCAGAATTGAATAGAAAATTTAACTTTCAAATACAAGACTCAAGAGTCACCTGAAAAAGGAAATCATAAGGAACTTAATCTTAAGAATTTAATAAGGTTAAACTGTTTACATTCCTATGTAGGAAGGTGATATTTATAATTTATTGGACTTTTTTTAGTATTAGGGTAGTTGGAGGGAATATATATATATATGTATATATACACATATATGTATATATATATAGTGATATATCTATGTCTATACACACATGTGTATGTATGTGTGTGTATGTGTATACAGAAGATACAAGTATGAGTTGAATATGAAGGAATGTTATCTAAAAAATAAAATTAAATTGTGAGAGATGAAGGTACCAGGAGAAGGAGTAAGGGAGAGGTAGAATGGGGTAAATTATCTCACACAAAAGAGGCAAGAAAAAGCTTTTATAATGGAGGGGAAGAGGGGGGAGGTGAGAGGGAACAAGTGAATCTTACTCCTTTTGGATTTGGCTTAAGGAGGGAATACTATACACACTCAAAACACACACACTTTCCCTACAAGAAAGCAGAGGAGAAGGGGATAAGAGAGGGGGGTAATGATGCAAGGGAGGGCAAAAGAGAGAAGGGGGTGACCGCGAGTGACCAGAAGCAAACACTTTTGAGGAGGGACAGGATCAAAGAAGAGAACACAGTAAATTGGAAGAGGGATAAGACGGAGGAAAATATAGTTTGTCTTCCACTACATGACTGTTACGGAAGTGTTTTGCATAACTACACATGTACAATCTATATTGAATTGTTTGCCTTCTCAGTGAGGGTGGGTGGGGAAGGAGGAAGGGAGAGAATGTGGAGCTCAAAATTTTAAAAATGAATATCAAGGGGTGACTAGGTGGCGCAGTGAATAGAGCACTGGCCCTGGAGCTAGGAGGACTTGAGTTCAAATCCAGCCTTAGACACCTAACAATAGCCATGTGACCTTGGGCAAGTCACTTAACCCCAATTGCCCTGCCTTCCCCCCTCCAAAGAGCAAAAAAGACAGAATGTTAAAAAATGTTTTTACATGCAACTGGAAAAGAAGATATACAGTCAATGGGGTATGCTCTACAGGGAAATTGAAGGGAAAGGGATAAGAGAAGGGAGATGGTGGTGATAGAAGGGAGGGCAGTTTAGGCAATCAGAGTGCATGCTGTCTTGGGAGGGGGAGGGGAGAGATGGGGAGAAAATTTGGAACTCAAAGTCTTGTGGAAGTGAATGTTGAAAAATAAAAATAAATTAATAAAAAACCCAGGATATGTGCCCCCATAGCCACCTATATTTACTTCTGAGAAGAAAGAATTATATTTTTTATCATCTGTAATAGCTTAAAATTGCATCAAGACTTTTGGGACGTCCTGTTTATGTCTTCCTAAGTTCCTCTGATTGTTTCATGTGTTTCAATTCTTATTGTACAATAACATTTGGTTACATTCATATATCACCATTGGTTCAGTTATTCTCCTATCATTAGCCACCTGTTTTGTTTTTAGTTCTTTCCTACAATAAGTGCTGCTATAAATACAGGAATACTCTGGTGTAGAAGGAACCCCTCTTTCTTTCTTGGATTATACATTCTTAGAATATATAGCCAGTAGTGAGATGTTAGAGTTGAAGGAGATGAACACTTTAGTGATTCTTCTTCCTTAATTCCAAGTCATTCTACAGAACAAGTGATGATAAGTTTTTACATTTTTAACTTTAATTGTAAATAAAAAAAGTGAATATCTCCCTCTCTCATTCAGATTGAAAATGTAGTGGCTACTCATGGACCTGATCCCTCTATTGATCAACACTTCAGCTTTGACCTGCTCAATCATTTATCTGGGCTACGCAACTTAGTTGCCACCCTCCCCTGACCCTTCTTCCCCGTTACTGGGGATTTACAACATTAATACCAAAATTAGTGAGGACACCTGAACAGTTTAGCCCACCGCAGCTCAGAATTTCTGAGCCCAAGACTGTAGTCAACCTCAAGTTCCAGGAGTCTGGATTATCCCTAGTAATGTGCCATTATCTGTAATGAGATTGTTCTTTGTAGATTTAGTATGGCTCTGCAGGAATGGTTTGCTAGCCTTAACTGAAACTCAGGAACATTTCTAAGCAGGGAGAAAATAGAAAGATGGATCATTTGTTTTCCTGTGAAGCCAATGGGTTTAGGTAGTTTATGTGCTTGTTTCAACTTTTTCTGTTTTCAGTCCATTTTGCTTCCTACCT
>CM053598.1:209059600-209083532 GCA_028646575.1 Pseudocheirus occidentalis
GAAAAGGACTGAGTATCCCTTGTTGCAAATCCAAACGTATGGCAACTAAAGTGGCAGCCTTTGGGCAGTTGACGTCTGAATTCACCAGATGAAAGAAAGCAGTTTATTTGAAAAAGATCTGGAGGTTTAAATTTATTACGAACTCTGAATGAGTTAAAAGTGTGATATGGCACCCAAGAAAGCCAGTGTGATATAAGGGTACATTAGAAGAAGCACAATGTTTAGGATTAGGAAAACGATAGTTTTATTTGACCTTACTCTAGCCAGACTCAACTGGACCACTGCATTGAAGTCAGTGACCCATGCTTTAGGAAGGACATTGATTGATTAACTGGAAAGTATTCAGAGGACATCCAGGATTATTAGGTCCCTGGTTTTATGCCATATTAGGATATGTTAAGGAATACCTTTTTTTAAAATAAAGAAAAAATAAAGAAACATTTAGTTAAATTCTTGTTTTTGATGTTGTTATTGCTGACAATGGAACTTAGAATCTAAACCTGTATCCCACACTTCTAAAGACAAAGACTACAACTTTCCCCATTTGATCTTTAAGACCCTAAGTTCCAGTGAAAAATCTTTTTCCTTCGCATGACAGTCATTGAATGCATCACAATACCTACTTTTAAAAGTTAACATTATCTAGAACTTTGTAGTTTTAAGACTTCCCAATTATTCTTTTTAAATGTCTTTTCCATTCCTTTAGTTCATGATCTAGTGTTCTTTCCAGTGAATGACTTCTATTATCTTTTTGTTGTATTGAAATATGTTTTGGAGACCAGAGGAAAAAGTTTGCTGGTAAAGGTGAGGGACTCACTTCTGTTCTAATGGAAACGTGTGGTTACCATGAAGGAAACTCTAATCCACTTTGCCTCAGTGCATTTGTTCCCTGGAGAGCAGGGTGAGATACTCTTCTGCCTGTTTTCCAGGATTATGTCACCCACCAAGGTAATTTTCTGTTTTAGTAAGTGGTGTTAAGAAACAAAACAACACCCTTTAAGTTGTAATCAGATTAGAAAAGAGAGGCTTCCTTTATGTTCGGTGGCTTTGATATTCTTTATGGTTCATGTAAGGCTCTGCCCTTTTTTTTTATTGACAGGACTTTTTCCTATATATTTGAGCAATACAGTCAGTCCAGTAGCGGTAGACAGAGAGGCTCCCAGGAACAAGTGTGAAAGTGCTCCATAAGTCTTCTGCCATTCACTTTGTTGTTCTGAAACCCTGAGTGCAATTTTCATTTCTGAAGAAGAGTGGAATTTGACAAGGTGAGGTGAGACAAGTTCCTCTAAGATGAAGCTAAAAGGTTGTCCTGGGGTGATGGGTGCTAGCAGGAAACTTGGGTCTGGATTCTTTAACTAAGAACTTATAAACTATTCCTAAAACACACACACACACACACACACACACACACACACACACACACACACACACACCCCTCTACTCTGCGTTTAGTCTTGCTTTATCTGTTGGCCAAGATCCAAAGTCTTGACTTGCTTTCTGAGATGGGACGTGGGGAATAGATCAAAACTTTGTAATAAGTTACAAACTTCTTGTATTTTATTTGAAATCTGCCTGGCTTGCATCACTGGGGGTTTTATTAATTGGTGAAAATTAAAAAGTAAAAATAGAAGTAAATAGAAAGTAAAAATAGAAGGAAGAAAAAATATTGAGGAGGACACTAAATTTCAGATGCATGTATGAGCTATGTTATTTGCATATAAAGCATATGCAATTGTTAATATTTTTATAGTTTCACCATTCTATTCAGTTACCCAATCCATGAAACATTTTTTTTAAAGAACATGCATTCACTTTGACATAAATGCAATGTTTTGTTTGAAGTTGTATTTCTTCTTGTAACAGTCATGAAGCTTGGAAATACTGATCTTAAGATTTGGAATTGGAAAGGGTCCTTAGAGAAGGGTTCCTCTCTCATTTTGGAAATGAGGAATCTGAGACTCAGAAACGTTTAGTAACTTGAGCAGGGTCATGAAAGCATTAGATAGTTGCAAGATTTGAACTCACACCCTCTAACTCCAAATCCAGAGCGCTTTCCATTCCTTTGCAGCCATTTGAAAGATGTAATAGACACCTCTCTCTTTCCCTAATACACAATACAGGTGAGTCACAGCAGGGGAATGGTTGGGGACATTCTTGGAATGACTGATGTCTATGTAACAAGAAGGTAGGATAATACATTATCTCATTGAATCAATTCTACGATCATCTCCAAGTTGTCTGATGGATATCTAATGTAGATGATTGGTAGGCATGCAAAATTTCCTTTCATTCTAACAGGCACAGCATAGCCCCTCCTATTTCTAATGCACATATTACACTTACTAACCTCATGGGGCAGAAGAATAGAGGAAGAATGCAGTTTTACCTTTCAATTAACCCATTTCTCCCCTTCTGTCTTACTTTGGAGGACCAGCATGAAGCTTGGGCACCTTTTCCTGGGCTCAGTGACCCTCCTCCTCTTGATTCATTGTATTTGGAGCTTCAACACCTCTAAAGGGGACCTCCGAAAGTTTATTGGCTGTGCTGTGAGGGAATTCACCTTTTTGGCCAAGAAACCTGGCTGTAAGGGGTTACGGATTACTACAGATGCCTGCTGGGGTCGCTGTGAGACTTGGGAGGTGAGTTGTTCCCTGATTATGCCCAAGTCAGCAAGAATAATGGTAATAACAATAACCAAAACACGTAATGGTTTAAACGTTTACAAAGCACATTATCTTCCATGGTGCAACTGTCAACCCTGTCAGGTAGGTGTGGCATGTGTAATTTTTCTCGTTTTGTAGATGAGGACCTCAAGATGTTAAATCACTTGCCCATGGTCACAGAGATAGTAAGTTCCAGTGCTTGAATTTGAGCCCAGGTCTTTCCTGACTCCAACTCTAGTGTTCAACTCATTATACCATGCTGTTGGGGAAGACTATTGGAGTCTGGGTAAAATTCTTGGCTCTCACTCAGTTGCTTGCTTTTTGATTAAATGAAGTGAGACGTAAGGTGACTGCTCTCTCTCCTGTGATACGATTTTTGGAAATCCACCAAGTATTACACAGAAAAAACAGAATGATGATCACACATAGTAGTTTGCAGTATGATGGTGCTTTGTATTTCTTCTTGGGCTTTGTCACTGTGCAGGGAGGCTAAAAGTTGTTGTTTTTCTTCTACGATTGAGGAAATCAAGGTAAAAGTGACCCCTTCAAAGTCATGCAGTGAAGTAGTAACAACATGGGTGGTCTGTTCTTAGTCTAGTTTTATAATCACATTTCCACTCTGTTTTCACCATTTGTGATAAAGTTAAATTATTACAAATGATGCAAAAACAACATAAAGTTGTGAAGCTGATGAAATTTGTCTTTGGACGTACTCAATCTTCTTGTTTGTTTATTTTTTTAACCTTTGGCTTTCTTATGGTGCCCCTTTCCCCTGTCCCTCAAGCAACCAGTATCCTCTTATTCTCCCCCTAACCTCCCTTTCCCCGCTCCTGATCAAAGAATACTGCCAGGAAGGATCTGAAAAATCTCTTTAAAGTAAGGTGTAAATCATTGATGAAGTCTGGTGGTGATCTCTTCCCAAGGTTATTTGTATTTTTGCAGGAGACAAACCTTAAGATAAAGAAATGAATCTCTTGGAAATGTCAGATAATAGAAAGGTAGGAGTTTTCTGGGGGTAGGGTGGGAGGGAGGTACCTCTTAGTATCCCTTAGTATCTCTAAGAACAGCATTTAGAAAATTGTCCATTCTGCCAGACTTGGCACTGAAGACAAACTTGGGACATTATTCTCCTATTAGGAACCTCTTTGGTGGAGCCTGATAATTTCCCTAACATAAAAGGGAATATCTGGAAGGACTATAGATTCATTTTGGAAAACTATGCCACTTACAAAAATATTACCTCTATGTAGTAAACTAAGGAAAAACCCCACTATTAAATAAAAGCTGAATGTCCGTTAATGGGACTGGGTTTTGATGGGTCATTATAAAAATTAGGTTAAAATACTTTGCCAAATTGGTTTTGTTTTCCTATTTCTCAAGGGAGCGAGAATGCACTTGTCAAATATAGACAGAAGGAGAAGCTCGCCTGCTAATGATACTATGGATGCTATTCATTTGTCAAAGCAATCCGAGATGATTGGGGACCTTCTTGTCTGTCAGAGACCATTATTTTCAAGCTTGTTTGTTATTTAAACGCTAGGACCCTTTGTGCCTAGTGAGAGGCCATTTTAATTGAAAGTCATTGTTTCTGAAAATTCAGTATGTCTTTTTTCACCCTTGGACACAACATCTTTCATTTGGCCACATTGCATGGAAGACCTGATTCTGGGGCATCGGTTGAAGAGACTCAAGTCCTATGCTTATTTGTAGCCAATTTTGACTTATGGTCTCAGATAACTTTCTTTTTTTTTTTTTTTTGGAGGGCAGTTGGGGTTAAGTGACTTGCCCAAGGTCACACAGCTAGTTTTTTGTGTTAAGTGTCTGAGGCCGGATTTGAACTCAGGTACTCCTGACTCCAGGGCCGGTGCTCTATTCACTGCGCCACCTAGCCGCCCCTCAGATAACTTTCTAATGGAAAAATCTGTTGGCGTTGTGATTGGAAAATTTGCAAAGTAGAACATATCCATTCCTAAAATAAATTAAACAGCAGATGTGAAGACAAAGATTTTACTCAGAGCCACAGTGAGGGATTTTTGCACTTGGAACAAGGACTAACAGAAACTGTAAGAAGGGAAAATGAATGTGTGGTCTCACCTGAGGAAGGGAGGTACTTCTCCATGGAGAGGTTCACAGGGGTTCATACACAATCATGAATATGCTACAGGGGAAGCTGCCATACAAAGGGTGTTGAGGGACAGGATGGTGCTGGAGAAGAGCCCATCCCAATACATTGTCTGGTAGTTTTGTTAAAAAAAATTTAACCAATTATTTTTGCTTGGTAAATGTTAAGCTCTGTTGTTTCTGTGTTACTAAAAGACACTTTTCTCAGTACCCTCAGGAAAACTATGATTATAGCTCACATTTTAGTGAGATTTGGGGGGACTATATCTCTTTTTTGGAGACCAAATAACTATTGCTCATGACACGGGCATCTAGTGTTCAGAACATGAGAATGTGAAGCAAGTTGTGCATGTTAAACCGTGAGCTGAGGTATGTGTGTGAGACCCCTGGAAGACAAGTCTATTTCCACTTTTGCTATAGTCAACTGAATGTTAATCCAATCACATCTGTGGGCAAAATTTCATTCTGGTTTTCTTTTTTCTTTTTTTCTTCTTCTTACACTCAACAATGTAGGGGATAAGGACCAGACTTGTGATTTCATTGATATAGTTTAAAAAACACTACCCATGCAGATGGGTACTTTTTCTATAACTTAGAATAACTACAACTTTTTCCTTAACTTAGAACCTTAGAGAATTTCCTGGAGCACGGATAGTTAAGTAACTTACTTAGGAACACACAATCAATACATGTCAGAGGCAGGGCATGAATGCACGTCTTCTTGGTTTCAGGACCAGCATCTTATCCACTACAACATACTGTCTTTCCTGTGACAATATCCTGTAATAAAATACTGGGGGCAATTGTTTATTGGTTGGGCTAATACTGAAGAAGCTTCATTCGGTTTAGGAACAATTGTTTGGAGGCTTGCTAGAACTCTGGTATGTTTTCTCTCTTCAAAGCTTTCCTTGAATCTGAGATTCTATGATAAAAGCTAGTCCTTTTCAGTATTGTGAAACCCCGGCATTTGGAGGTGGGGGCCAGTGGTAAATGTTAAATGTAATAGTTTTAATGTACTAGTTTTTGAGAAGAGCTGCATTTTACTTTATTTGTATTTATTTGGAGGCAATCAGGGTTAAGTGACTTGCCCAGGGTCACACAACTAGTAAGTATCAGAGGTCAGGTTTGAATTCAAGTCTTCTTGATTGACTGATGCTTCTATCCACTGTGCAACCTAGCAGCCCCTAATCTGGGATTCTTAAAAGGCCAAAAAGGCACCCTTTGTAGTCTTCAGAACAGGCCATACAATAGCTCCGAGGCTTTCCAGGCACGGTTGTCTGATGCCTTCCTTGTTTTTCATCCCTTATGAGCAGAAGCCTATCCTGGATCCTCCCTACATTGAAGCCCACCATCAAGTCTGCACTTACAACGAGACCAAACAGGTGACCATCAAGTTGCCCAGCTGTGCCCCAGGCATTGACCCATTCTACACATACCCCATGGCCATACGGTGTGACTGTGGAGCATGTTCTACTGCAACAACTGAATGTGAGACTGTCTGAAATTATCATTGGCTTACACTGCCGCTCCCAACAAACTAACTGTGGAAACTTTAGAATCATGGGCATACTTATATAGGCAGCGCTACCAGGCACATCCCTGCATCCTTTTGATTCCAGAACTATTTCAATACAATCGAGTATATCACAGGGTAGATACTGACTTGCTCCCTATGGTGACAGGTATTTAAGGTTATAAAGAGAATGAATTAACATCTGATAAATACATAGGCAGAAAATGCCATTTATACCTTTGTAAAAAAATTGGTTTAGTTCATATATCTCAGAACTGACATTTATGTACAACAAGCTTCTGAAACCTCCTAGTACTTGAATTTCTAATTTACCAGTATTTAAAATACATTGGATCACATGATTTTTAAATTTGGAAGAGACTTCAGAAACCATTTAGTCCAACTGTTACCCAAATGAAATCCCCACTATTGACTTTAGCCTTTGCTCAAAGACTTCTGATGAGGTCTGAATTAAATCTAATATACCATTTAATCCTTGGCCTTCAAGTGGATGGAATTAGGAGATAATGACTTCTAGAAATGACTGGTAGGGAATATGACCTGTCCTTTAAACTTTTTTTTCTGACTCTAGAAATGCTTGCCACAAGTTGCTTTTAGGAGAAGAAAACTCTTATATTGAACAATTACCCAATACACAGAGATCAGATGAACTTTAAAAAATGAGGTTACTAATACTCTAAAATCTCAATTAGCTGGACTTCGGTGAATTGTTCCATGAGCAAAAACCTCCACAAAAACGGTCCTTCTGACATTTCATAGCTATAAAACACGTAATTTTGGACTCTCGCCTTCATTTGGGCATAAACAGTAAAATTCAACTACTGTTTCCCAGCCTCTATCAGATAATCATGCATCAAAGCTCTACAAAAAGTGTCCTTGGTCCAGTCACTGGAATTATTCCCTGTTAAACATCTCTTTAATTTAAACTCTAATTTGTTAAACTGTTTAATTTTGCATATACTTGTAAAACTGTATTGCCAGTTACATAGGAACAGCCTGTGATATGGGGAGCTTGCTGTCTCAGCTCAGAAAACACTAATTTTCTGCGGCCTTTTTTTTGACTGATAATGACATCTATCTGTTGGGAATTTGTTGGCTTATGTTTCATCTCACTGCTTTTCAATAACTTGCCTAAGGACAACATGTTTTGATGTTTATGCAACTTGTCCTCTGCCTTTTGAAATTCAATGCAATGATAACCTAGAGATCTATATTTTTTAGTCCTTAATAAACCTGAACTTTTAGTGAGAAGTACTTTCAAAATTGTGCCACATGTTAATTTTTACTTTATTGGTTTAAATCTTTCAAGCATTTTATATGAGACGTGAGAGACAGTGTAATGTGCAGAGAGCCATTCTTGAGTCAAGATCTGGTTTCATTTCCTGATTTAAACTGTTAATGCCCTAAGAAACTCTTTAAGACCATATATTGCAAATAGTTATAGATAAAAGGGAGTTTTTTTACACCGGTGAAATCACACGTCTGGTACAAAAACAGAATTACAGGAGATGTAGCCATTTTTTCATCCATTAAGAAGCTATGGAGGACACTCTCTTCCTCCCCTCTCGCTCCCCCTAATGAGGGCCTTTAGATAGGAGTGGGAATAAAATCACCTTGTTTCATAAAGGGGGAATATGACTGAGATGCTGTAAATACCTACATTTGCTCCAAATGTAGCACTTCTCATTCTTAGGTACTTACCAAAGTCAAAGTATTTTAATGAATTTGTGAGCTTATGAATATGAGTAACCCCATTGGCAATGCAGACAGCAACCGAGCCATGTCTACCCTCCTTGTGTGTTTTTAGTCTATGTCCTTTCATCGACAGGAGGTCCACCCAACACGATGGAGGCCCATTTCTAATTCTCTTGACACTAATACAGGTGTAGAAATTATCAGAAACATGTATCAGTTGGTCACCTAGCCTCTATTACATCCTAACTACGTGCCAGGCTCTGGCTAAGTACTGGAGATACAAAAAAGTCAAAAAATGGTCCCTGTTCATGAGGAACTCACAGGCTTATGCAGGTGTGGGGGAAAACTTGCAAACAAACATATCTATCCAAGATAAATTGGACATTAGCAACAGATAGGGAAGGTGCTAGTAATAAAGGGTATTAGGAAAGGCTGCTTTTGGAAGGTATAAATTAATCTGGGACATGAGGGAAGCCAAGGAAGCTAGGAGTAATGGATGGGGGATGAGAGAGTGGCTGGCTTGGGGAAGAGCCAGTAAAAGTGCTCAGAGTGTGGAGAGCAGATATCTTATCTGAGGGACAGCAAGGGGAGCTTTAGATCAGAGAGTATGTGAGGATGGCAGGGACGGTTAATGTGTAACAAGACTAGAAATGTAGGAACGTTATAAAGGGCTTTAAAAACCAAACAGAGGATTTTATATCTGACCCTGGATGGCATAGGAAATCACTAGAGTTTATTGCATTGGAGATGTATGTGAGATAATCAGACTTATCTTTGGGAAGGTCAATTTGGCAGCTGAGTGGAGGATGGATTGGAAAGAGAGAGAGAGACTTGGGTAGGGAGATGAATCAACAACGAAGCCTTGGGGATGATGGAACTCACTCGGTGGGCTTGTGACCCTAATGAATGATCAGGCTGTTGACTAGAAGAATAAAAGAAATGAAATGGGCAAGAGAACAGAATGGGAGTGATTGAAGAGAAAAGAAGTTTTCGGTCTTTAAAGAATTTTAAAGACCAAAAGACAACACTTAATGAAGAGAATTGAAGAGACAATAAGCAGAGCAAAATCGGAGAGCTAGAGGTTATAATATTTAAAACAAACCACAATCAGATGGCACAGCTCATTATTGTTAAGAGAATCTGCATTAGCTGTTGAATAAGTATTTATTAAACACTCATGTGGTGCATAGCATTCTACAAGGTTAGTGGAGGCAGATGCTGAAGAATAGACAGTCAGTCCTGGCTCTCATAGAGCTTGGAGTCAATCAGAACAATAAGAGTACTTCATAAATGAGGTAGATAAAGACCCCATTTATTAAAGCAATTAGATTTCTGGTAACCTCATCTACAACAGAATTTCACCTGGAACACGGAAGTAAATTTAAAAGATTTCAGAGAGGGAAGAATCATAAGTATTAGAGGTGGGAGAGAACATAGATGATTTTCTAGTCCGTTTCTTTTGTAGATGGGGAAACATAGGTACGTAGAGTTGAAGTCACTTGCTAAAGGTCATGTAGTCGTTGAGAACATAGCTACCTCAAAGTCCTTGCACTTTACAAAAAGAAGAACCAAGAGCTGCCTTCAACCCTTTATCATATAATTATATGTATAATATAGTGCAGCAAACTGACAGCATCCTTTTACAGCTAGGTCCTGATGAGTTTGAATGAGGAATCTAGTAAAGTAGTTGAATCATTTGAACTTGCCCTACATATTTTTAATAGGCTAGAACCAGTGACTGTATTTTATGCAATTATATCTTCAAAGTGTAGAAATTCAAATACATGTGACCACTTCATAGCATTCATTATTCACACTAATTGTGACTTTATATGTGGCAAATGGCCATATGGGTCTCAATAACCTTTGAAGTCATTATGGTATTATGGTATGCTACAAGATCTAGAAAGGGACTTGAAGGTCCCTTGACTTTCAAGGTCTTGACTAAGGTCCTTTGAAAAGTACCTTAGCAAAGGTTCATTTTATCAATGAGGAAATTGTTGTTTAGAACAGTCCTTACACAAGAGTAAGTGGTAGAATAAGAGTTTGAATCTGATCTCTTTTACTCTGAATCCAGTGTTATTTCCAGTCAAACCGAGATCTGTTAACGTTTAGAAAAATGTGCCCCAAGTCATCAAGAAAAGATTAATTTTGATTTAGCACAGTAATTAAACAAGGAAAGGAAGTATATAAAATATTTTAGAAATATTTCCTTCAGAAGTAATTAAAATGAAGTTTTAACACTTAAAGCGATAAACTTTTGAGAAGCTGGAAAATTCAGGTATAAAACAAACTGTTTTACATCAAGTTGTCCAGTAGAACTGCATGTCACCATATTAAAATGGGATACATGCTCATCCTTTGATGAGGTGCAGGTGCACAGCTCCGTGATTGGCAGGCTACAGAGAAATAGTCCCTGCTTTCTAGGTCTTTAGTGTGATAATTCTATTTGTGCTTCCAGGGGTCTATTATCAGAATTAACTACTTACATTTCCCAAAGTAATTTCAGCTTTAAGCCTGACCCTGAGTCAGTCTGTTCTTTCTGGTTAATTTCTTTAGCAGGTTGAATAATTAATGTCAGAGAAAATAAAGTCTCCTTATTCATAGAATAAGTATTGCACTTTGGATTTAGCCTTGATAGCTATAAAATTGGGTGGCCTTTGGTATTCTAGTAGTATATTGAAATAAAAACATATTTTGCATTTACAAAATATGTGAAAATGAAAACAGGGAAAAGTGAATTGATTCATCCTTAATTCTTTCTAACTTGTTCTAATAAATAGTTTAGTCTGTAACAATACGGGTGGGGGTGATCAGGGGAGTAATTGATCTTTCAATTTGATGTCTTCCTCAGTCAGCATAATGGGGTTACAAGCTTCTGGAACCTCCTACTGCTTGAATTTCCAATTCACCAATATTTAAAACATATTGAATCAATTGATTTTTAAATTTGGAAGGGAATTCAGTTGAACTTCATTTAGTCCAACTGCTACCCAAAAGAAATCCCCACTATATGACCCTTTGGAGACATCTATATGGCACCTCTCCATGGAGTCTGAGCATGACCATTGGCACTTTGATGAAAGGATATTGGAATCTCAAGATGATTGATTGACTCCAGATGAAAAGACTCTTAACGACTCTTAATGGAACAGCCATTCCTTCCTGTGTTATATAACAGTGAAATCAGTTCTCTCATTTTATCTCTTTCATTCTAGGACTTTGAAAAGAGAGACCAGTGTGTTGTGGAGTGAATCTATGCCCATAAACAATTTCCTTCTTCAACTCAAGAGAAGGTGATGGTGACTTACAGTAGAATCCAAGAAAGAATTTAATGAACAAATATTTGTGAACCTCAGCTCCTGTGGGGTGAGGGAGAACTTTGAAATCTCTAAATAATAAGATTCTGCAATCTAGCCTGAGCAGGGAGATTGCCTCGACAGGAAGAGCTTACATGGATCCTATCCATTGCCCTACTTGGAGAACAAAGCATACAGTGCAGGTCCAGAGGGAAGGAGACTACTTGATTAACAGTTCCCTGGGGGGAGGTATAAGGACTCTTGGGATATATTAATAACTGAAAAAGAAAGACTCACTAGAATGTTAAAGATGGTGGCCTTCACACCAGTCTCAAGTCTAGTTCACTATTTGGGGGGAAAATGGGCTATTTAAAGACTCTCTGTGTTTCTTTTTTTCCTTTATAGACTTCCTTAAGTAATTTTCATCTTTTGAATTTTCCTATTGGGAGAAATAAAGGATGTATGTCTTCTACCTGACATGTATTTGGTGCGTTAAAGTGCTAAAAGTGTTTGAGAACTAACGTGGCACCCTTTTTACCCACACTTGAGAAAACCTAGACACGAACTGTACTATTTTTTTTTGAGGACAATTGGGATTAAATGACTTGCCCAAGGTCACATAGCTAGTTTTTGTGTGAAGTGTCTGAAGCCACATTTGAACTAAGGTACTCCTGACTCTAGGGCCAGTGCTCTATTCACGGCGCCACCTAGCCACCCCTGAACTGTACTATCTTACTGTAGGTTGCAGTAGAAAGACTGAGAGATTTGTCAACAGAGGACCTGAGTTCAATTGTATGACTGTGCATGTCACTTAAACTCATTGCGCCTCAATTTTCTGATCTATAAAGTGAGGGGGCTGGACAAAATGGCCTCTGAGGTTCCTTCAAACTCTATAGCTATCATATCCAAAGTTTAGAATTACTAAAAAATGAGGGAGTAAAAAAAAATCAAGACTCAAAATGCAAAGGCACTTTAGAGGAGATCTGGGGGTAAGACCAAATGGGTACATAGGACATGGTCGAGTTTCTTTGAAAATGTGTCTTGTGCCACAGTGTGATGAAGACATAATTAGTAACAGCTGCCTCCAAAACAAGTCACTTTCTGCTGAGATTTGTTTATTTTGTAATGAATAAAAGGCAAGAGGGCCTTTTATGATATTTGTTTTTGTGAATTCTTTTGTTCCTTAATACTCTTTGTCCTCAAAAGATAACACAGATAAATTCCCCAATGTTATTTTACCTCTGAAGCTGGAACCCTGTTAGTGAGTTGATGTCAGGTTCATTATTAGAAATGAATATTTCCTAGGCTCCCTTCCCTTGATTTACACCCTTCCCTCTGAATGACATACATTTTATATAATTTCATAACAAGGCCCTACTTACTACTCAAATTTAATTAGGTTTTTCATGTAATCAAAAGTATCTCTGAGGTGAAACAAATGAACGCAGAGCTCTTAACTGAAAATAATGAAGCGCATATAAAACAAAGCATATTCCATTAAGTTTTCCAGCTGTACAAGATGACTTCTCATTAACCCAGGAGTCTTTCATCAAAATGATACGCATTGCTTTCTTTCCAGCTTCTTTCAGTCAACTATTAAGCGATCACTTTTATAACCGCTATATCTTTTCAAAGAGTTGTTTTTAAATCCTGAAAGTTTAATTTGTTGAAAAAATATTGGTTGGGCTAGTAAATTAGTAACATTTTGATTCCTAGAATTATTGAACCTCAACACTGGGAAGAAATTATTCACTAGGATGATTATTATATGGCAACCCCAAATATGGTAAGAAAATCTGGCTTCTTCTGCAAGGGCTTAATGGGAGGACTGGTAACTTGGGATTCCATTTGGTACAGACGTACATTAAGATCTTCTTAGTATGTTAAATGCCTTTGGATATTCCAGCAGTGGAAAATATGGGGAAATGTGGAGACAATAATAAGTAATGAAAGGCTATAGGTCAAAAGGAAAAAGGGGACAAGAGAGAGAATGCTAGAACTAGGAGGAGCAGGGACATGGCACCATGATTATTGTTCTATAAGAAAACCATTCTCTAATTTCAGGAAGTTTTCAGTGATGGTCTGGTTGTTTCACTGGGACAGAGTCAGTACCTGTTAATGATTTGTTGAGCTGGGGTAGGGCAATCCCTACGCAGGTAGAAAGCAACCAAATCTTGAGGGGCTGAGACTAGTAAATAGGAAAGTCAGTTGCAATCCAAAATAATCCTTGAAGCATTTATTGAGTGCCTGCTTAGTAAAAGACCCCATGCTACATGCTAGGGATACAAAAATGATATGAAAAATAATCATACATTGCCATAAATTTAAAAATAGAGCAAATAAAGCAATGATCATGAACAGTTTAATTTTTTTATAAATAGGTATGGCAATTTTTAGCACCCAGGTAGCACAATGGATAGAGTGCTAAGGAGTCAGGAATACTCATGTTCCTGAGTTCATATCTGGCTTCAGATACTAGCTGTGTGACCTTGGATGAGTCACTTTACTCTGCCTTAATTTCCTTACCTGTAAAACAAGTTGAAGAAGGAAATGGCAAACCACTCCAATATCTTTACCAAGAAAACCCCAAATGAGGTCACAGAGAATCAGACATGACTGAAATGACTGGACAAGAATAAAATAGAAATTTCCCAAAGCATCTTCAATTGTAAAAACTGGATTGTTTATTCGAAGAAGAAAAAAGTGCCTTTCGCCCCTCCCCACTCATGTTCCCCCCCCCCCAGCTGGCAACATTAAATGCTTTTTGTCATTTGAAAGGATATTTACTTTCTGAAAATATACTATGTACACATATAATAAAGAATATCAATGGATTGTTAATAGTCATTATATCAAGGAAATAGACACAGAATTATGTACTTAAAATAGAAAGTTAATCCTGTTAGCTTGAAAATTGTTCCTATGTAAGATAAAATGATTGTACATCACATTTTTTCTTGTTTTCCACGTATTGCTTCTCTTTAAACTTCAGAAACCAAATACAGCATTAAGAACATTAGAATCAAAGTACAATGATGTGAATTGCTAGCCATGTTCACTTGAGCTATGTCTTCTAACTCACACCCCTTTTACCCTCTTCAGATTCACACACAGGACACCTTTGCAGTCTGATTCAGTGAAATTTAAAGCCCAGTTACTTAAAAAAAAAGAAAAAAGTGCCAATTCGTCCTCTTTCCAGTTAAAAAATGTCAGTATCATCATTCTGGTTAGTTGCATATTTTTCTCTCTTTAAAATAAACTTTGATTGATAGCTTTTGTTTTTAGAACACCTACATTTCCCTCTACATCCTTCTCTTCTCCCAGAGAATCATCACTTATTACAAAGAAACTTTTTTTAAAGAAAAAGGAGGGAAAAAATCAGCAAAAATGATTAATACATTGAAAAAAGTGGACATTCCATATAATATTCCACCCCTCTGCAAATGAGTGGGTGAGGTGTTTTCTTTTTTCTCTGGGACTAACCTTGTCCTTTGTCATTTTGCAAGATTCATTTTGTTTTGTCATGGTTATTCTTCCCATTTACATTGTTGTAGTTATTGCAAATACTGTTTTTTGGTGCTTCTACTTCTTTTATTTTGCATCAGTTCATGTAAGTTGGTACTTCTCTGTTGCAATCATCTTTATCTTCTCTTACAGGACAGTAATATTCCGTAGCATTTATGTCTCACAAGTTAATTATCATTCTTCGATAGAGGAATCTCTACTTTATTTCCTGTTCTTTATTACCAGTAAAAGTGCTGCTATAAATGTGTTAGTGTATATGGAGCCTTTCATTTTGTCAATGGTCTACTATTGATATAAACCTAATGGAGGAATTTCTGGGTCAAGGGGTTTGAACATTTTAGCCACTTTATTTATATAATTCCAAATTACTCTGGAGAATGTTTATACTAGGGGCAGCTAGGTGATGCAGTGAATAGACCACTGGTCCTGGAGTCAGGAGGACCTAAGTTCAAATCCCACCTAAGACACTTAACACTTACTAGCTGTCTGATCTTGGGCAAGTCACTTAACCCCAATAACCCTGCCTTCCCTCCTCCAAAAAAAAAAGAAAGAAAAAAAATGCTTGTGCTAATTCCCAACTTCGTCAAAAATGAGTAAGCATGCCTGTATTTTGTGGAATGTTTTAAAATGTGAAATTTTGATCACTTTTGGGTCAGATCAAAAAACCAGGCACAAGGCATTTCTTCATTTAAACAAACACACCATTTGCCTTTGGATATATGCCAATGCAAATTCCAGCATAGTCAATTTTGAATCAGAGCTCCAGGACAGAGGCTTGTGATGTTTAACACTCCTTTGCTACAAGGGTGAATCTATCACCTGACTCTGGTCTATTTACTGGATGGAATTATGGAGGTGAGAATAACTGTGCCAAATTCAGGGCTCAGACTTTGGGTATCCAGCACTGATGTGCTTAATTCAGTGGGAAAACATCCACTTGAATGGTGGATATCACCAGGTATCCCTAAAGGACAATGCCATTTTGAATGGAAAGGCATGGAAAGAGTTGGGGAATAAAGCCTGCAGGGTAGGCACCTGTGATGCAAACCAATACCATACACAAAATCTGCCCTCCTCTTCTTTCCTTCTCATGTTCATTTGTCCCCAAAGGATAACAAACCAACGTGATTCATTTTGTGCATCAGAACAAGAAGTAATTGGGTGAGTGCCCTGAGAGATCTCGTGGTGAAAGCCAGGAGGCTGATAGATACACTTCCATTTAGGAGACTGCTTTGAGATTCAGGATAGTTTCCTAGTACCTCCTGTCAATGCATAGGAAATTGTAATAAATTTGTCCTATTAAAATCAACCTTGGATGAAGGTCTGTTTTAGATTTTAAAATGTTAGTGCTGCCGTGTTTGCAAAATGCTTCCTGTATTGGAATCTCATAGTAACCCTGGAGGTGCTGTTATTATTCCCATTTCACATACTGAGGAGACTGAGGCACGGGGAGATTAGATGACTTATCCAGGGCTATACAACTCATAAGGGCTCAAAGCGGGATTTAAAATGCAGCCCCTCTGCATTCCATGATCAAATCTCCTTACAGTACGCTATTGGGATGTGCTGGGAATTTTCAAAGAAGTTTGCAATTGTTCCATAGGCAGGGTCTGAACTTCAGGCTGTAAAAGTAGTAAGTGCTTAATAAATGTTTATTGACTGAAAATAAAGCTACCCTATCTGAGGGCTGTATTTTTTTTTTTAATCTGGATCCGCAGCTTAGAGAGCACAGGAATCCATGCTGCAGGTCACCATCTTATCCTGGGTTACAGCCATTAAAACCAAATGGTGTCTGAACTAGTGTTACGACTTGGAGAGTAAGCATAATGGAAACTCTTGTAAGAGGGAATAGGCTCTTCAAAGAATGTTTGGGCCTCAGGGAATGCCCTGCCATATGCATCGAGGTAGCTGAGGCTCTTGCTTTGGTGTAAAGATACTAAGATCCTGACCATTAATGATCAAGAACATTTTCTAGGGTCCTTTGGAGCGCATGGAAAGGATTATGACCACTGTGGATCAGTTCTGAGATGGGTGCCTGTTTTGCTCTCTGCATGTTCTTTACTCCCAAAAGTGTTTTAATCAGAGGGCAGGATGCCATATGTTGGAGGGTCTGACTAGTACCCAGCCATTCTTAAAAAATTAAATTTGTATATATATATATATTTGTTGAATGAATGAATAAGCTGTCAGGAAACTCTAGAATTGGAATTCCTTCAGAAAATAACTGTAATACATTGTTCAGGAGATGCCATGTTTGGGACTAAGTCATTATTTAGTCTTCTGGAATGCAGCCTCTCCTGAGCCATGAGGCAAGTAACTTTATTCAGCTTCTTTTTACCCACATGAGTTGTTGATTCCCACATTTGAATTTTATCAAGGCTCCCTATAGGATTGGCAAGATTCTTGTGAAAAGAATTTGCTGTATTTTAGATGGGAAGTATTTGTTTTTAACTGGGAAATTTTTTTCTTTGCTTTTAAACATCAGAGAAACTCAAAGGCAGCTCTGACCTATGCTTCTTCAGGCTTTCCTTCTCTCAAAACAGATTCTACTTTTACCTTATTTGGTGTAATGGTCCATGAGGGGCTTGGTCATTCACTTACCACTGTTAGATGGGAAGTGAGCTTAGCAAGAACCCCAAGGGACAAATAAAATAAAGGAGAGCAACAGCCTTTTAAATTGGTTGGTTTATGTAGTTATTTTGAGTATCAGCCTAGGGAATATCTTTAAGATGTCACTGCTTAAGCCTCATTGAGAGTGTCTACAGTGGCATTTCCATCTCATGTAACTGTCTTTATACCGACTAATCTAGCAATGAAAAGACGGATGGAATCTTTCGATTGGCTCACAGCTTATGACTTTCTGAGAAAAAAAAAGCACATGACACTCCAGAAGGGAGGCAGGTCATGGGATCATAAATTTAGGACTGCAAGGGAACATACAGGTCATCTAGTCCAAGAGTCTCATCTTACATATGAGACAACTAAGGCCTTGAAAGCATATGAATTCACTCTTGCTGGTGTAATCTTGTGGAGGAAATATTGTTATACTAAAACAAGTTACTTCTTGACTACCTAGTCCTAGAATAAATAAACATTGTGCCAATGCATTTAATTGTCCTAAGACATCCAAAAGCCACCATTCTCAGATTGATCCAAAGAATGCCAAGTTATTTAATTTTTCTCCCCAGGCAAGTCATCTCCTTTGATGGCTTACTGTGGAACAGAGATAACCCTGGACCCTTAAAGGCTATATCAGCAAAGAACAAACTGGAAGTGCTCTGAGTATATACTCAATAATAAACTCCATATTTTCAATAATGGAGAGAATATCAACATGGATTAAATTATAGGTCTTAAAGTAAGTAATCTCCACTCGAGGGAAAATATGGCAGGTTAAATTCACCTTTGATGATAAGAACTGGTTGGCTAGTAAAATTCTGAAAAGAATCAGCAAACCTGGGTTTGAATCCTGTCTTAGTCTCTTTCTGCCTGGGTGAATTTGGGCAAGTCCTTCAATCTCTCTGGGCCTTAATTTCCTCATCTGTAAAATGAAACTATTGGACGAGATGGCTCTAAAGTCCCCTTAAGCTCTAAGTTTACGATATCCATCCATCCATCCATCCATCCATCCATCTATCTACCTACCTATCTCTTCATCTCTCCATCTATCTATCTACCCATCATCTATCTATGTATCTATGTATCTGTGTATCTATCTATCTACCTACCTAGCTATCTATGTATCTATGTATCTATCTGTCTGTCTGTCTGTCTGTCTATCTATCTATCTATCTATCTACCTACCTATCCATCTATCTGTCTGTCTATCCACCCATCATCTATCTATCCATCCATCCATCCATCTATCATCTATTTTTTTTTTTACAAAGCTTCAGTAAACTAATACTTCTGCTTGGAGAGAATTCTCTTCCTATCAAAAGAAGAATCATTTAGAGAATGATTGAAGGCATATGGCATTTTGAAGAGGTGTCAATCCTTAGACCTGGTGCTCAGTCATTCTTTCTCTGATAACACCACCTCACGTGCCATATAAGCAATTTCCTAGGCAGTCACTTCTCTGACCTCTGCTCAGCACAGTACTGACCTCCCATGCAAGAATGGTTGAGAAAACTGTGGCTAAAAATAAAACTAAATGGCTCCAGCTTGAGCATTAACTCTGCCTTGAGTCACCATCAAATTCAAAATCATACCGTATCGACTTGCCAGAGTAGAATCTGATTAAAAGAAAAAAAAAGGTCCAGTTTTGACATAACTGCCTCTTTGAGAGAACAGAAAAGGAGAGACTAGAATTATCCATTCTGGTTTCATTGTGATTTGCTGCAGTGAAATTTTAAAACTAGAAAGCTAGAGCCTACTTATGTCTCGGTTACTCACCAAAATGAGCAAAAATCTCCTTGGCAGATTTCTCAAAGAAATGTCCCCTAAATAAGACGGAAATGCCACTAGACGTAGTTCATGCTTTCATTGCATTTTTGGACCTTGTTACCATCTATCAGATACATCTAATTATTACACTCCCTGGAGAGTTTGCACTTTGATATACATTTTTCATAAGGTTTGCCCAGTCAGCCAATTTAACAAGAAAATATGTTCATGCAAATAGATTTTCCCCAATGCATTCAAAAGCCACAATCCTCAGGCTGATCAAACTTTGACACCCAGGCCTAGTGAAGCTTTTAAATTACTTATTCATCCATCTATTCATCCATTCAACCAATTTTTAAAGCCAGTGTGTTTGAACTGTATATTAATTTGCAATTTGTTGGGGAGTCAGGAGATCTAGTTCTGCCACTTATTAGCTGTGTGGACTTGGCAAAGTCACCTAACCTCTCTAGGTCTCAGTTTCCTTATTTGTAAAATCAGGTAGTTGGATTAGAGATGGTCTTCACACATATATGGGCACTAAAGCACAATGAACGTGGTTCTGCCATTAATCAGGGAACAGGTAATTGATTTTGAGGTGGAGGGATTAGTTCCAATTCAACTTGGTTGAATTGAACTTTAATTTGAGGTGGGGGAATTAGGTCATATAGACCTATTCATTTCTTCTTAAGATTCAACCAGAGGCAATGTGGTTTAAAAGAAATAGAATGAGCAGATTTTGGTTTAAATCCTGGCTCTTTTACTTACAACCAACCCCTATGACCTTGAGCCTCCCCTTATTCATCTTCCTCTTTTATAAAATGAAGTTTGGTCTTATGAAGTAGGTGAGCTCTGAGGTACCTTCTAGTTCTAAATCCTCTAACTGGCTAATTACTTCTAGAATGCTAAATTTCATTTCTAGGGTTAGAAAGAGTAAAGGAAGAGACATTCACGCAACAAGCAAGTTGATCCCTGTGGCCCAACAGGTGGGTGCAAACCCAGAGAGAGAGGCATGGCGGGGCTATGTATAAATCCTGAAATCTTTCTTCAGTGAAGCCACTGAATGTCACTCCCTTTTTGAATCACACCAGAGAACGTTAACTTTGCACCATTTAGCAAGAAGCTAGTGTGCAATACCATGGTAAAATTGGCTGATAATATCTCATTTGTAATCCTGCTAAATGATTATTCCTGCATGAATAAGACAAAATCAGCATTTTCTATGGAGCCGTATTTTATAGCCTATGGATTTCTAGTTGCAAAAGCTTAAAGTATTTTGTTCCCTCTCACTATCAGTGTTCTGCTTATAGATTTCCTACTTTTGCTCAAGGAAAAGTACATGTTAGAGAAGGGGTCAAGTAAGAAGGGATAGTAAAAATCTAAAGAAAGGAGAGATGGAAGGGGGAAAGGATGAGATGAAAGGGATATGGGAATAGCATATTCAAGGGGTAATATGCAAGACAGACCAGCTTCCTACCGAAATTCCGGAGGAACAAACAATCCTGTCCCCAGCAGTTTCTTTGTGTGCTTCTCATGTGATTTTATTCCAGGCCTATCTCTCTCTTCCTGCAGCTGCTTCATAGACAGCTCTTTTAATATCATTTGGGCCTGGCAGTGTTCAGAAGTATAAATACTGTCATTCTATGTCTGGGAACAGGACTTTTAAGAGAAAGTAAAAGATAAAATAAATAAAATAAAGATACTTCCTAGGCATTTCAAAGGTATCTGTAAAGTGGATTATAAATTCTTATTGTTTCTAATTAAAAGCACAGCAGTAACTTGTTCTATTGTGAAAAAAAAATAAAAAGACTGTCTCTAGGGAGGAGTCTTAGAGAAAAGGTTAAGATTTAATTTAATTTCCCAGTAGTGCTGGTAATTTTTTTATTCCCCTAGGTATAAGTTATATATACCCCATAGGGGATATATATACAGGCATATATATCTGAGTCTATAACTTGAGTGAAAAACACTTTTTGAATATGGCACCAAGAAATCTCCTGAAAAGTTATCTGTAATGATAACTACAGGGAGAAGGGAGAGCCAGCAAAGAGAAAATGCCACCCTAATTAATCTGTACTGAGGAAACTACTGAGATAAAAGAGGGTGCACCATACAATAGCCAGGAGAAGCTACTGAAAGTCGGGCAATTAGTAGGGAGCGATAAAATCCTTACAGTCAAACGTGATGGATCTTCAGAGAGTTTCTGAGGCTTGTTCAGCAGTCCTGGGAAAGGACTCCCACATGGGCAGAGCACATAGATAACCCTGGGGCATAATTTCAGGTAGACAGGAATGTCTTGCTGATCCAGCAAGTAACTTCTACATGCTAGTGGATGTTTGAAATGCCGCCATGGCAACTTTTTCACCCTGTAGCTTTAGGATGTGTTTGCCTAACAGAAATAGAAATATAATTTTAATGTTTAGGGGCTGGCAGCATGAAAGTATGCCCTCAAATTATCTTTGTAATTCATTATATGAATATATGTACATATATGTATATACATACATATATATACATATATACACGCACACATATGTGAAAATTTTAAGATAAACCAGTTTGAGTGGGAAGGGGAACTAGTCACTAACTATAATGGCTCCCAGATGGGTGTTATTTATCTAGTAGCTCTTTATTTTAAATAATTGTTCTAGGGAACTAGCTGCTACATTCAGTTGGTTCTCAAGGAGTGTATTTGTTAAATTTTTTGCACCACTTAAATTTGGGGCAAAGTCATGATTGCTCCGTCCTACTCAATGGCTCTGCAGCCCTTTACAGTACAATAGCTCAGGGAGGGTGTACAAAATCTGGTAGAGTTTTGTGTAGGTACTTAAGAAATTTTTGTTGAATTTAATTGTATTAAATCAGACCTTTCCACTTCAGGGTGAAGATTTTCACATTTTTTCTTGGGAGCGGATTTTGACAAGTGGAAGGATCAAGAGGTGCCACTGTGGGCAGAAGGAGAGAACGGAGACTGAGAGCACTAATTCTGCCCACTTCCAGATATTTCTTGGAACTGTCCCATTCCTCCCATTTGGGTGGGAGAACATGAATCACTTCAGGCAAGGCTCTAAGCCTCTCTGAGACTCATTTTCCTCTTCTGTAAAATGAAGGTGATCTCTGGGAATCCTCATAGCTCTAAAGTTCCATCATCAAACGTGATGCTTAAACAATTTGACAATCAGGCTATGCGGAGACCTCATTGTACCTTGATGCATGTTTAAGGCCTTCCAGCAAAAATAAGGACTCATTTTTTTCTTTGGTTGAAGTCTGTAAAAATTTCCATGGCTTTCTCTCTTGGTCAGCCTTATTAAGCATGGCTCTGTCTAGATATTTTGATAGAATCTCAAAGTTTTCTTTGGCTTCTTATATGCGGAAGTGAGATTGGAGGTAAACGTTGGTTCTGAAGTCTTTGGTGTGAACACTGAATATATAAAATGTTAGTGAAATAGACTCTGTATGTGGGATAAATCAGGACAGAATAAGCTTCTTGAAATGTGAATCTGTATAAGACAAATGCAGATAGGAGAGAAGTTCAAGGAAAAAATTTGACAGATAAATTTGTATATATTGTTAGAGGCATCTGTTAAAGCTGCCAAACTGTAACTGAATATGTCTCTAGGGTCTGATACAGAGTCTGGAAAAATTTCACTCTATCTCCACATTCACTGGGGGTGAAGATATAAAGATGCATGATGCCTTCCTTTTATTTTGTTTTCAACATCATCAACAGCTGTCCTGACTATAATATTGGCTCAGTGCATTTTTTTTTTTGAGTATTGGACTTGAAGAATAAAAGAATATTTGGCTGGTTAATGTGAAGTCTCATAAACTGGAGGAAGACCTTGGTTTGAAGTAAATTCTTGCTCTGGTCATGTACTCCCTCTAGGGGCATATAGGCACCCCCAGATGAAGGGATGTCCTTATTCCTCTAGGCTTTTGGAACAGTATCTCAAATAATCTCATGCAATGGTGCAGCAGCTGTGGAAACACCTGGAACAGTGTTGCTTCTTCTTTTTGGGGTGAAAAATGGCAAGTATTGCTTCATCAAAAACTGTTTTAAGGCCTTTCTGGGTCAGGGCTGAGCATTCCAAGTAGCACTGTGCTCCAATCTGAAACATAAATGAGAAAAAAGAGAGGACGTGAAATCCCATGAAAGGTAAACTTATGGATAGAGTTGGGTTTGATAACCACTGCCTTTGGATAACAGCCTTTTGCTCTCTGTCCAAGCTATTGGTTCACATGGAAGGGGCTGGGAATACATTGACTTGGTTTTTAATTTTAATTCTTTGGAGTTTTGAAGGCATTTTTGAGCACCAAAAATGGCCCCTTTATCTTGTTATTTTCTTAGCTCCAAGTAGCATGGGAAGTGGATATCCAGGGATGTGTCTCGTACGTATTTAAGTTTATAAAAGTATTTAAAAATTAAGATGTCAGGTGAGCAACAATGAACATAAAACCAGTGAGGGATTACTTAACTAGTAATAAATAAATAAATAATGTTAATTTTAATAAATCAATTAATAAATTAAACTTAAAAAACCAGTCACATAACAAGAAAATAATAAAAAAAATAATTATAATAGATAATATATATCCTACTTATACATATAACAAATATTGTGGAACACAGCATTATACCAATTGTTTAGTTATGTCTGACTTTTCACCCCATGGACCATGGGGTTTTCTTGGCAAAGATACTGGAGTTGTTT
>CM053598.1:209084032-209095665 GCA_028646575.1 Pseudocheirus occidentalis
CAGTTCTGTCTCTCTGCCTCTTCTTTATATACAGCACACTGGCCTCCTGTCTCAGCTTCTGCCATGTCATCATGGGAGTTTACAACCCCTCAACAGGGGACAGAGCTCACACCTTCCATACTTAGCCCTAAGTTACTAAGTGCTAAGTGTCTGCTAAACTGATTGCTGTTACAGCACTGCAGTGCTCTCATGCATACTCCTAGTCACACCACATTCCCTATATCTACAAAACTCTCTGTCTGTCTCCCTATGCTGAGCTGGATGGACAAAGGACTCACTATAACTTTTTTCTGAAATCCCAATCAGAATTTGGTCTAGTGCATTTTCTAGATATGTTTGGAGTAGTTCTATGGAGGAAAGCTCCCCACACTACTTTCTTAGATTCCTCCATCATAGCATTTTCTCATAAGTATCTATTTCCCCCCCCAAAAAATATCACTAGTTTAGTCATCAGAACCCATACAGAGTGCAAACCCTCTGCAGTTTCACGGGTAGTTATACTGAAAAGTATCACCATATAGAAGTCAATCTTCTGGTCCTTAGTTGGCAGGTCACTGGTCCCTGCATTCCATCTCCACAGGATTTGCCAGAGCTCACTTTCCTCTAGCACTCAGAGTCATTTTTGTTTTGCTCTGAGTCATTACAGTAGACATTTAGAGAAGATACTTACCCCAAAAAAATTCAGGGCTGATAAAACTACCAAATTTAACTGCTAATTTTCACAGTACTGGCTGAACTACCTGCACAAAGTTTGTAATTACAATCATTTAGTCAACAAGCATTTAGTAAAGGCTGACTACATGCCAGATATAGTGTTGAGAGCTGAGGATATGAGTAAAGACAAAACACAATCCTATCTCTCAAAGAGCTCACATTCTGATGGGGAAAAAAGACCAAGACAAATACACAGTGCTGTTAATGGCCATTGTTAGCACTGACCCTGCAGGCATAAAGAAATCTCTCTAGATGTATATTGTAGAGTACTTCAGCTTCTTTTTCCCAGTCTTATTAATCATGTAAAATGTAAATGAATAGTGTAGAAGACACTAATAAGAATATTATGCCAAAAAGGTGCACAAATTTTATATGAGAAGATAGAAAAAATGGCTTTTACCACTATTGAGGTTGATGACAGTTCAATATGCCCTCAAAATGTCTTAAGGTTAGCTATGGTACCCAAATTTGAACATAAAAAAAATCTTCCTTACAAATATCACAAAGGTTGTTGTAAAGATAACATGAAATATTTCCATGTGAAAGCAAAGAGCTCCCCCAAAAGTGTGTTGAATGTAGTATTATTATTCTTTTAAAGAAAATTAATCATTCAATGGCAACTTTTAATTTGCCATAATACATACTAATACTTTTTCAAGAAACCAAGGGTTTGTCATTATCAGCACAAAAGCCATATGGATTAGACATGACTGAAAAAATAAAACTGAGGTATCTGCTTTGTTTTTTAATTCAATTCCCTTGCTTAGCCCAGTAATTACATTTTGAAGTTCCCTCGGATTTGAAGGTTAATTCAGTTTATAAAATGATTTGAAATACTGTCCCATTGTTTTTTTTATTTTAAAAGAGTGATTTAAAGTTACAATGCTTTTCTTCACACCATGCTTTCAGATATTCTAATTCTGGCTCCAAGAAAAGAAGCAAGGTCTTGGCCCAATTGCCAATATTCCCGTGCTTTCCTTTCAAAGCAATTGAATTGTATATTGAAAAAAAGATCACCCCCCCCCAAAAAAAAACCTCATCTTCTTGGTGCATTGTTGACTCTCAAAAAGCTTTTTTCTGAGTTTAGCATAAAAAAATAATAACAGGGAGGTGGAGCTAAGATGGCAGCACAGAAGCAGCAAAGTTTTGCACCTCCCACACAGCCACCTTAAACACCCATAAAATACGAGTATAAACAAATTTCAGGGCTCCAAAATTCACAAAAATACAGAAAACACATCTCTAGCTGAAGGCAGCTGGGCAGGCGGGTCTTATCATAGCAAGCTGTGAGCTGAAGCCAGCTCAGCCCGAAACCTGGGCCAGGCCCCAGGGCACTCAGGAGGAGCCTCAGCTGGAGTCTACCAAAGAGCAGATCTGCAGCACCTGGAGCAATCTCCACATTTATCAAGCCAGGAGAAATAAGGCTAAGAATTCAAGCTAAATTTGGGGGAGAAAAGCCAGTCCAGCCAAACTGCCCCCAGGGCAAGAAAGGAACAGGAAGCTGTGGGAAACAGCAGGAATGGCTTCAAGCAGCAACTGCTTCCACTGGGCTGCTTCAGAGCTCTTGGCGCACAGATTGCAGGGGGACCAAGACAATTGATCAGGGCCAAGGGCTCTTGTGTTGAGCGGCCCGGATCCAGATTGTGGTCTCAGGTGGTGGTCCTGGAGTGTGCTTTCAGCGAGCCAAAGCTTGTGGGGATGGTAGCACCCCTCTAATAGCTACAGCAGCTGTGAAAACCCCAAAAATTTGGGACAGAGCTTTCCCCCCTGGAAGCAGAGTTCCACAGAACTAAAAAATCAAGCAATTAATTGACTGGCCAACATGAGGAAAAGGAAGAAAAGTAAGAACCGCAATAAAACTCTAGAATCCTTTTTTGTAGATAAAAAGGATCAAAACATGGAACAGGAGGAAGACAACACAGTCAGAACTCCCACACCAAATGCTTCCAAGAAATATGAAGATTGCCACAAGCCATAGATCAACTTAAAAGGGACTTTGAAAACCAAATAAGAGAAGTGGAGAAAAAATTGTGAAGAGAAATGAGAATGATGGGAGAAAATCATGAAAAGAGAGTCAACAACCTGACTGAAGAAAACAACACCTTAAAGAACAAATTAACTCAAATGACAAGAGAGGCCCAAAAAGCCAATGAGGAGAAGAATCCCTTAAAAAGTCGAGTTTGCCAGATAGAAAAATAATCTCAAAAGCATTTTGAAGAGAGTAATTCCTTCAGAATTAGAGTGGAGCAAGTGGAAGCTAATGGCTTTATGATAAACCAAGATACTATTAAACAGTTCAAACAAATGAAAAAATAGAAAGCAATGTGAAATATCTCTTTGAAAAAAACACTAACCTGGAAAATAGATCTAGGAGAGACAATTTGAAAATTATTGGTCTACCTGAAAACCATGGACAAAAAGACAACTTGGAAAGGCTCCTTCAAGAAATTCTCAAGGAAAATTGCTCTGATGTTTTAGAATCAGCAGGCAAAATAGAATTTGAAAGAATTCACCAATCACCTCTTGAAAAAGATCCACAAAAGAAAACTCCTAGAAATGTTATTGCCAGGTTCTGGAATCCCCAGATTAAGGAGAAAATATTACAGACTGCCAAGAGAAAACAATTTGAGTACTGTGGAAACACAAATAGGATAACCCAGGATCTGGCAGCTTCTATATTGAAGGTTTAAAGGGCCTGGAATACAATATTTTAGAGATCAATGGAGCTGGGATTAAAACCAAGAATCACCTACCCAGCAAAATTGAGTATGATGTTCCAGGGGAAAATATGGTCATTCAATGAGGTGGAGGACTTTCAAGCATTCTTGCTGAAAAAAAACAGAACTGAACAGAAAATTTGACAATCAAACACAATAAGCGTGAGAAGGTAAACATGGGAAAGAAATCATAAGGAACTTATCAAAGTTGAACTATTTACATGCCAATATGGAAAAACTATAATAGTAACTTATGAAACTTTTCTTAGTATGAGGATAGGTGAAGGGAATACAAATGTATATATACATATACATATATATGTATGCATACACATATACATGTATACATGCATATACATGTACTTGTATACATATATGACTATGTGTGTATGTGTATACCTACACATGCATCTATATATACGAGGCTATGTATGTGTATGAATACATATCTGAGCATGTGTGTATATGTGTACATAGAGGGTACAGGACCATTTGAATATGAAGGGATGATACTTTAAAAGGTGAAATTCTGAGGTGGGAGAAGACTAGAATGAGAGGAGACAGGGAGAGACAAAATGGGGTTAATCATCCCATATAGAAGAGACAAGGGATAACTGTTACAAGTTTACTTTCATTTATTCTCATTTAATTTGGCTTAGGGAAAGAATGACATAAACTCTAAACTGGGTATCATGCCACACAGTAGAGTAGGGGGCATGGGGATGAGAGGCAGGATGACGGATGGGAGGGCAGGGTCTGGGGGAGGGTTGCTGGAAGCACACACTTCAGTAAAGGGACAGGGACAGGGTAGAGAACAAGACAAGGGGGGCAGGATAGGAAGGAGGGACGTATAATTAGCCTCTCACAGTAGGTCCACTCTGGAGATGTTCTGCATAATTACACATGTACAGCCTGTATTGAATTGTGTGTCCTTCCAGTCTGGGTGGGTGACAAGGGAGGAACCAAAAGAATCTAGAATTTAAAGCTCTACAATCCATGCAACTGGGAATTAAGATATACAGGGACTAGGGTAGGGAGACAGACCCTCCCTGCCCTACCAGAAAGTTAGAGGGGCATTGGAGGAGGGCACAAAAGAGAGCAGATGGGGGGAGAAGCTTTACAGTATGATTTCTGTTTTGGGGTTGGGGGTAGGAGAAAGATGGGGAGAAAATTTGTAACTCAAAATCTCATGGAAATGAATGATATAAACAAGAAAATAAATTTTAAAAATTTTTTAAAATACAATAACAGTGCCTAAAATTTCTAATGCTGTCTTCAACACACTTATCAGAGAGTTAACTTGTAAACAGGTTGGGTTGTAGGATAGATTGTAGTGGGTGGTTTACTAGGATACACTTTATGAAGCAAGCATAGAGATGGGCTTTTTATAGCCATCTAAAACAGTGTGTCCAGAATTATCTCTGACAACCTGTGAGGATAGACATGGCTCAGTGCTGAAGGGATTGGTGATTTGGGATAACACAGAAAACCTTGGGTACTCCATTCGTCCTCCAGCCCATGATGACTAAAGGAGGAGAGAAAAATTGAGTAAAAGTTGTATCAGAATGAAACACTGAGGCAGGATAAGTGAACCACTTTGTAGATCTTAGAGTGAATCTTCCCTCTGGTTCTCTCTACCCCCTTCTTTCCAGGTTGTCAAGATTCCTAGAACCCTCTCACTCTCCCATACCCTCAGGTGTAGAGTTTAGTAGCAATTCTGTGTTGTTACACAAACATTTGGCAAATAGTTCATGAAAAAGGTTATATTTCCTTCAATGAATTGGGAAGTTTTTCATTTACTTATTTAGGCCTCAGTTATATTCTTTAACCTGTGATTTTCCCACCTATTAAATGAGAATAAGAGAATCTTCCTTCTGCTTTGAGGGATCCTTAATGCCATTTCTAGGCTGAAGATTGAGTAAACATTGATATAAAGGCACTCGAAGCATTTTGGAAGAAAGGTACTACAGTTATCCAAGACTATTGTATTATATCATATTGCAATGCATAAGACTTGTCATGTTATATTATGTTATAATGCATTATATTGTATTGTATTGTAATGTATTATATCACACTGTGTTATATTATGTTATGTTATGTTGTATTAAATTATATTGTATTGTGTTGTATTATGTTGTGTTATGTTATGCTATGCTCTGTTATGTTATGTTGTGCCATGCCATGTTGTACTGTACCGTACGGTACCACACCACACCATACCATACCATACCATACCATACCATACCATACCATACCATACCATACCATACCATACCATACCATATCATACCATACTACACCATACTTACTATCCCATACCATACCACAACATACCATACCGTACTGTACCATACCATACCATACTATACTATACCATACCATATCACACCATACCATGCCGTACCATACCATACCATACCACACTGTACCATACCATACCATACCATACCATACCATACCATGCCATACCATACTGTACCGTACCATACCATACCATACCATACCGTACCATACTGTACCATACCATACCATACCATACCATACCATACTGTATCATACTATACCATACCATACCATACCATACCATACCATACCGTACTGTATCATACTATACCATACCATACCATACTATATCATACCATACCATACCGTATCATGCCATACCATACCATACCATACCATTCCATACCATACCATACCATACCATACCATACCATACCATACCATACCATACCATTCCATACCATACTATACTAATCATACTATATTACTTGAGTTAATCCTTTACCACAAGAACTTCAAAGATGCAGCTTAAAAGTAAAGGAATCGATTACTTTCTTTCCTCCATTTAATGTGTGGTAGCAACAAGACATGCAATTAGAGCAGTTCTGAAAGCTATGGTATATTTACTAGATGCCAATAGAGAAAAACAGAAATAAAGACAAAGTAGGGAATCATTCCACACAACACATAAAAGAAACCAACAAGAAAAGACCAGAAGGCTCAGTTTATAGTCTTATTAAGAGCTATTTCTACTGGGCATGATGGCACATCCCTGTAATCTTTACTACCTAGGAGGCTGAGACTTGTGGATCTCTTCAATTCAGGGATTCTGATCTATAGTAAACTAAGATCATCTTATGTCCACACTTAGTTTGGTATTAATATGGTGACTTGTCCCCACCCAGCCAGCCCCACCTGGAGCAAAGGACTACCCATCTGCTTAAGGAGAATCAGATACTCAGGTCAGAAATAGAGCAGGTAAATCTGTTTTCCTGGGCAAATCAGCAGTGGCATCAAGCCACTATTCCAGCCTGGAGGAGATTCAGTCCTTAAAAAAAAATAATGCCATTTCTTAGCAATGCACATCTAAAGACATTCCTTTGCTTTAAAACAACAGCAACATTTTAAGCGGCTCCTAAAACCCACAGGTTTTACATAGGTACAACTTCAAGGGCTCCCAGAAATTTTATACCTCATTTTTGTTTCCCAAAATAATGTCTCAAAACATTCTCTGAAATCTCAGCAGCAAAGATAAATGTGTGCCAGAAGCTACAGCATTTGTTAAAATGTTTGGTATAATCCACTCTGATTTATTCTGCCATGAGGCATGCTGATGATTTTAATCCTCATATGTAGTCCATTGTGACTGTTCTGGCCACACAGATAAGAAGAGGATTCCACAAATCCTTTTGTAAGATTGAGAAGCACAAAAAAATCCAATTTAACAAAAGCTTTTTTAAAAGAAAGTCCACGTGAGGCAGTATGTCATATATCCAATGGTCCTGTCACTGTGGACTAATAGAATCAAAAAGGATCTGCGGAGAAAAAAAAAATGTTGTTTTGAAAAGGTGGGTTGGCCCTCGGAAAATCTTCAAGCACAGGACTAGCAGTGAAATTAGCCCTAGAATCTTTGGAGGTTGTTTCTTTCCTTGCTCTCCTTTTTAAATTAAGCATCAACCTAGGACATAGAAATTCTTTCCTTTTCTGTCACTTCAGTAATCACACAGTTTTGTGTACCAGGATTTTTTTTTTATTGTGACAAGCTTCTTAATAGTTTCCTCTACAATTTTTCCTTGGCCACCATTCCCCAAGCATGGAAAAAACCTGAGATATCGCCTTTCCTCAGCCACTAGCTGTGTGACCCTGGGCAAGTCACTGACCCTCTCTGAGCCTCAGCTTCCTTATCTGTAGAATGGAGTTAATGATAGCACTCAGCTCACAGAGTTATTTTGAGGATCAAATGAAAATTATACATATAAAATGTTTTACAAAAATAAAACTGCTATATAAATTTATCATTACTATTTTTATTATTAGGTAATAGTCATATATGCCATTTGAAGACTACTCTAATAATTTTCAGCTTTTAAGCTTGCTGCTTTATGCTTATGGCATTATCCAGATTTGATGGGGAATTTTTTTTAATGTAATGGTTTGCTGACATCTGAACAGATAAAAGCTGTGGATTCTCTGGCTGGCGAATTTTAACCAACATTATTTTAATGACCTGTGTTATAAAGCAAGGTAATCATTTTCTTCTAAATCTGTCACCCAACTATCTGTACCTGCTCCTAATATCTTTTTATTACTTGTGCTGTTTCTCTTTGTATGCAGCTCAGTTACTTTGGGGTTAAGGCACTTATAGGTGTTGGTAAATGAAGATAAACCGTACTAGGAGGTTTAATACTGTACTATTACTCACAAATGAATTCTACCATAAGCAGAGTTGGATTGTTCAATAACCCAGCTAAACATATCCCTGGTGGCTCTCCAGATTATAAAATCATATTATTTTGAGCTTGAAGGGACCTTAGAGAACTTTTACTATATTTCACTTGTTTAACAGATGAGGAAACTAAGGCACAAAGTCCCTCAGTTAGCAAGCACAGAAGCAAAGGTGTGAATATAGATCTTTAGTCCGCAGCTATAGAATTCTAGCAGGAGCCAAGACCTAACCATAGTCCTTACCCTCTCAGGCTAGAATTTTTCTCTATTGACAAATCGGTGATGCCAAGAGTTGGAGCACTGTGACAGAGAAAGCAACTCTCTTCTGCACCACTTCTCCACTTGGGACTCTGGACCAAATTATTTCTTAAGGCCAAGGGAGGAAATGATGACCACCGTGGGATTAGGGAGAGCTGTGCTGATACTCCTCAATAAATTAAAGAACTAAATGAAGGAGGAAAATGGAAGAAAACTTCAAACAGAAAACTCCCATTTCCTTATCTCCCATAATATATTCCTAGATACTCAAAACCATTCAATATAAATTGAAAGTGGTATGTAAATTTCCTAGGAAAAAGCAAAATAATTAAGTTTACTAAATTATACAATAAAATTTACAGCTTTTTTACATCTTTAAATTTTAAATATGCAATATGCCCTCATTTTGTCATAATCACTTGTTTTACATGATCAAGAACTGAGTTCACAAGATTTTGATACATTCTTTAATTTTTCATCATGAAACCACATCACATTGGATATTTGGCATACTTTTGAAAAAACAATCCTTTTTTCCTTGATTATTCACCAAAGATTTTCTTTCCTTGTCTTTTTTTCTTACTTTCCTTGTTTCTTTTTTCTTTATTCTTTCTTTCTTCCTCCCTCCCTCCTTTCTTTCCTCCCTTCTTTCCTTTCTCTCTCTCTTTCTTTCTTCTTTCTTTCTTTCTTTCTCTCTTTCTTTCCTTCCTTCCTTCTTTCTTTCTATGGGTCTATCTTACCTAGACTGGAAGTGCAGAAACCAAGTCCTTGTATAATTAACATGGGAACTTTGATGTATTCCATTTCTGAACTGAGTTGGTTTACCCCTCCTTATGGAATTTAGTGATCCCCCTCTCCTGGGCGATCTCTATATTGATGCCAGTCTAGGAGAAACAACTAATTGCACAGACATAAGCTCAGTTTAGCCCACCTCAGCTCAGAATCCCTGTACTCCAATGATTTACCAGTCTCAGCTTGCTCAGTAGCAGAGGATTACAAGGGTGTGCCATTGTGCTCCATATATCCCATAGATTTTCTATAAGGTTTAAAATTGGGCTAGATCTCAGAGTGATAAAGCATGTTTATCTTCAGTTCAGAAGCAAATTCTTAAACTGTCATAATGTGTGCCATAATTCAAAGTTGTATTGCATTCTTAATTTGAGAATTCTGATAATTCTGGAACAATTTTATATCTCAGTTTATCAATATATTTATTGGACGTCATTGTTTCCTCAACAGAGATAAGACTTTCCACTAGAAGTCAAAAACATACAAAATATATTTGGGTATATTTCTTACAGTCTTATAAGAGGTCTTGATTCTATAGGTTCACTTGGACTTCTCTGGCAGTGGTTTTAGTATGTTGTCATTGTCATTGTTGTTGTTGTTGAGGCATTTTGTTCAGTTGTGTCCAACTCTTTATGACACCATTTAGAGTTTTCTTGGCAAAGATATTGAAATGATTTGCCAGTTCCTTGTCCAGCTCATTTTACAGGTGAATAAATGGAGACAAACAGAGTTAAGTGACTTGTCCAAGCTTACACAGCTGTATAAGGCTAGATTTGAACTCAGAAAGATGAATCTTCCTGGCTCCAGGCCCAGTGCTCTATCCACTGCACCACCTACCTGCCCATGGTTTTAATATGTAGCCTTGAAAAAAAATTTCCCTTGTAAAAATAATCTTTTCCAGTCTTCATTACTTTAGTCTTTGTACTGTCTTGCCCATGACTTCCTTCTCAGCAATAGTTAAAAGATTTTTCTTTTTCTCACTATTTTTCTTGCTATTCTTCCAGCTTTGAGAAGTTGATTCTGTATGATAGAAGAGTCCATAATAATCACTATCCTTGCTACATTCATCTTAAAGTTTTAGCTTGTTGTCTAGGGATTAATTAGTATGTTTGGTGGCAATAGGCTCCATCAGTGTCACTCCTTGGTGTTGTTTTTAATTTTCTAACAATGTTGTGCTTTGGTGTGACTCATTTGTTTCATTGTGGGCTTGAATGATCCTTGAAATGCTTGACTTCCCCACATCAGGAATCAATGCAACATAGACCATTATCTTAAACTGTATACCAAAATAAAGTCTAAATGGGTGCATGATCTAGATATAAAGGTAAGCAAACTGGAAGAGCAAGGAATAGTTTACCTGTCAGATTTATGGAGAAGGGAAGACTTTATGACCAAACAAGAAATAGAGAGCATAATAAAATACAAAATGGATAACTTTGATTACACCAAATTGAAAAGTTTTTGTACATTATAACCAATAGAACCAAGATTAGGAGGGAAGTGGAAAATTAGGAAAGAATTTTTACAACCAGCATCTGATAAAGGCCTCATTTCTAAAATATAGAGAGAACTGAGGCACCTTTATAGGGATACAAGTCATTCTCCAATTGATAAATGGTCAAAAGATATGAACAGGCAGTTTTCAAAGGAAGAAATTAAAGATATCTATAGGCATATGAAAAATTTATCTATATCACTATTAATCAGAGAAATGCAAATCAAAACAACTCTGAGGTTCCACATCTCACCATTCAAATTAACTATGATGGCAAAACAGGAAAATACAAATGCTGGAGAGGATATGGAAAAATTGGAACAATAATGCATCATTGGTGGAGCTGTGAACTGATCCAGCCTTTCTGGAGAAATTTGGAATTATGCCCAAAAGGCTTTTTTTAAGTGCATACCCTTTGACCCAGCATTACCACTTATAGGGTCATCTCCCAAAAAAATCATACAAGTGGAAGGAGGACCCATATGTACAAAAATATTTATAGTAGCTCTTTTTGTGGTGGCAAAAAATTGGAAATCAAGGGGATGCTCATTAATTGGGGAATGTCTAAATAAGTTATGGTAATGTAATGGAATGTAATGGAATACTATTGTTCTATAAGAAATTAGGAGCAGCCAGACTTTGTAATAACCTGGAGAGACTTATATAAACTGATGCTGAGTGAAGAGAGCAGAAGCAGGAGAACTTTGTACACAATTACAGATACATCATTATCTATGACAACTAACTTTGATAGACTGGGCTCCTCTCAGCAATGCAAGGTTATAAGACAACTCCAAAAGACTCATGATGGAAAGGGCTATCCTCATCCAGAGAAAGAACTATGGAGTCTGAATGCAGATTGAAGCAAATTACTTGTTCTCTCTCTCTCTCTCTCTCTCTCTCTCTCTCTCTCTCTCTCTCTCTCTCTC
>CM053598.1:209101785-209117041 GCA_028646575.1 Pseudocheirus occidentalis
AGCTCAGAAGGCTCCACCACAGATCGGTCACGAATAGTAGATATAAACATTTGGAATAGAGACATCTCTAAATCTGCACATCTCATGTTTCATTTGAGCTACTGCATCTCTGTTTTGCTCATAAAGCACAGGGACTTATGAGATGCAGGCACACCACGATGGGAGGTCCTGTACCAGTGTCTCCCATGTCTCTAATGCTTAATAAATACTTAGTGAAGGAATAAATTATTTTCTCTTCAAAACATTTTAAAACATTGATGTTTTCATAAGTAATCTTTTGTTTCCATAAATACAGGTCAACTTAACAGGATCATTGATAATAGGCAACACTTTTTTTAAATTCTCATTTAATTTCCCTCCAACGGTTTTAACATCTAGTTCCTCAAAGTTTGTTCCAAGTGTCTTATTCAATAAAACATTGTTTTATGGTTTTAAACCCAAGGATGATAACATTATCTAAAAAAAATTGTAAAGTCATCTGTTACAGTTCCAAAGCTTTGGATTGAAGTTATGGGGGGGGGCGGGGAATATGGATTTGCTGCCCACTTAAATGTTCATTACGTATTTCTGATATAGTACATTTTGATGGATATTTTGATGGATGCAGGAGACATTAAAATGGATACTCCTCTGTTTCCACAGAGTATTACCCCCTCCATCCTATGAGGTTCTAATCTAAGTCTTTCTGTAATTCCTACATGGAGGAATCCTCCACCTTGCTTGCTAGCTTTCCTCTGGTTCTTTTGATATCATAGCAGTGCCAATATTTGGATAGCCCCATTTGGTCTTTCCATTCACTGTCTCATTCTCATTACCTGACCAGCCTGCTTCCTTTTCCCATTATACCTACTCTTGATACTGTCTTTTAGGCCACTTTTTGTATACTAGGAATCTTTGGTAAGATGTTCCTCTCAACCATTCATCTTTCCATTGTTCTTTGAGTTAACTGTAATTTTGATTCTTCTATAATCCTGATTTACAATTATTAAGCATCATCAGGAGAATATTATAAATTATGTTAAAATTATGAATTTTGTGTCAAGGAACAACCTTAGAATCATTTGTTATTTGTTGAGTAAGTAGTTTCTGATCTTTTTTTCTTCCTAAAAGTTCATCTACAAATGTTGTCAAGATGATTTAATGTAACTCTACCTCCCAGCAAACACTCTGAAGACTCCCTGTATTCTCCACAGTTTTTTACTGTTGTTGAGGGGATATGGCTTGAATGTTTGCATCTTCCATTATGTTCTACAAATTAACTTACAGATTAAGCTGGTATTGCCCTTGGTTGCCATGTCTCTCCTTTGGGGGAGGAGATTAAGCTTTTGTCAGAGCTAAAACAATTTCTGGGCTCTGTCACCTCATTGTAGTAACTTTTACATTTGGCTAAACTTCTCTAAGGGATGATGTTAAGTGAAATGACTGTCTATATTTTTGTCCATTACACACTTTAAGTGCCAATAATGTGTTTAAATAGTCTAGGTGGGAGTTTCTGTACTTTCATATGCAGTATAATATCTTCTTCATGCTTTCTTCTCATTTGGGATTTGCTTTTACCTTTCTTCCAATGAGTCAATTATCTAATTATATCTGACAATTGATTCTGAAATAACTACTATCTACCAGTATCACAGAATCTCAGAGTTGAAAGAGACTTCAGAGTTCAAAATCTAATGACCCACACCCCCCCCCAAGATATACCCAACACTGGTCATACAAGCTTTTCTTGATGACCTTCAAAAAGGTAGAACCTACTAACCTACTACCCACTGGGGTCAATACAAAGTGATCTCATTCCTCTTCCATTATACTTGTATATCTTCATATTGGGACAGCTAGATGGTACAGTGAATAGAATGCCAGGCTTGGAGTCAAGAAGATTCCTCTTTGTTGTTCTTCAGTCAATCAGTAGTGCACAATTCTTCATGATCCCCTGGACCACAACATGCCCAATCCTTCTACCCTCCCCTATCTTTTAAAGTCTGTCCAAGTTCATTTTCAATGTTTCCATGACACTCCCCATCCATCTCTTCTTCTGCCATCCTCTTCTCCTTTTACCTTCAATTCTTCCCAATATCAGGATCTTTTTCAATGATTCCCACCTTCTCATTATGTGGCCAAAGTATTTCAGCTTCAGCTTCAGTATTTGACCTTCCAGTGAACAGCCTGAATGAATTTCTTTAGCTATTGACTGGTTAATATATGTACATGTATAAATTTTACATTTAAACATAAATATATATTATGGATTCTCTTTGTATTTATATATTTAAATCCTTTCTTACCCAGATTAAACCATCCTTCATGACAAATAAAAACTATTAATCAAATGCATGTAATACTGAGACAGTGTGGCACAAATTACTATTCTATTCTGTTCTCTCTTCTATGAGAGAAGTAGGCTATGTTAACTCTACTCCAGGACCTTCACTGATTTTTCCCCCATTACTCAGAGGTAACCTTCCTTTTAATGACCTTTTCATTTACACTCTTCATTACGTAGATTGTTCTCTCATTCTGATTGTTTCACTCCTCATCAGTTCAGACAAACCTCCCCATATTTCTCATATGTGTAGTTTCTTACTGCACAATAATATTTTATTAAAATCATGAGGGCATTTCAAGCAAGAGTAAGGTAAAGGCAAAAATGCATAGGTTATATTTATTGATCGAGGAGAATTTGGAAGGAATTGGAGAGAAATAAAGGTAGAAATCTAACTTAGTACTAAATTATGGAGAATCTTAAATACCAAAAACCAAGGAGTTTGGATGTTGTTTTGTAGACAGTAAAGAATCACTGACATATTTTAATAGTCTTCAAATATATCCATTCCATATTATTGCCAGTTAAGAAGAAGAGATATAGGGGCACAGGAAAAAAAGAGAATAAAAATAAAATAAAGAAATAAAATAGAAAATAAAAAAGTTGACAGGAGATAGATATTATCCAGAAATGGGGGATGACTAAAGGAACAAGAGGGAGAAGAAGATAGAGAGACAGGAGGAAGAATTTAAGGACCTGAGTTCAAATTCTAGCTCTGCCAAAGTTGTGATATTAGGGAAGTGTAATATTAGGAAAGTCATTGGAACTCGCTGAGCTCTAGTTTCTTCATCTACAAAATGGGGGTCAGGGGAAGGGTTGGACTATATGTCCTTTAGGGTCTCTTCCATTATTCTACGACCCTTTGAGATACCTCATCAAGCTATTAGCCTTCATTTGGTAAAGTATATTAGTACAGTATTGATGCCTGACTTGGAGAAGTTTTTGTGTTTTAGTTAAAGCTACTGATCAAAAAAGGAAATTACTACAAATTTGACTTTGGGTTGTTCTAGTTCTCCATGTCTACAGCTAATGACTTTTTGTGGGGAGGGCAATTGGGGTAAAGTGACTTGCCCATGGTCACATGGCTAGTTTTTTTGTTTTAAGTGTCTGAGGCCACATTTGAACTCAGGTCCTCCTAGCTCCAGGGTTGGTGCTCTATTCACTGAGCCACCCAGCCACTCCTTATAGTTAACGGCTTTCAAGGCACTTGTGGAACATCATGCTAGAAGAGCAGGTACATATTTTTGTTAAGACTATTACCTCTGTCAGTTTTTCTTCTTTTTTTTTTTTAATCATCTGACCTCAGACACTTACTTAGGTATGTGACCCTGGATAAGTCTGCCATTTCCCCAAATGAAAAATCTTAATGAAACAATTACTATCTCTCTTTAAGTGTATGTGTATTGTGTTCAAAATGAACAAACTCCATCAGTCCCCTCTAGTGTGCCATAGAGCATCAGAAGATAAGGTGGGGGCAATAGCAGCCCTATTACTCCTACCCATCCAACCAGCCAATAGGAATTTGAATAATAGATTCCTTGCATTCAGAGATTTTCCACATGAGTCCTTGACAAATGATACTTATATGAGGAAAGAAATTTTTCTTGCCACTTAAGCCTGGCTGCTCTACTGCCTTACTTTGCCCTGCTGTCAACACAGATGTCAGCCATTGGCAAGCTGTATTTCAGACCAGCTTCATGCATGGTTTAGGCATTTATTCCAGTAGGGATCATCTGCTGTTGTCTTGGCTTCTGCCACCAATTTATCACACTGTTACAGAGAAAATCCTTCATGGAAGGACAAAAGGTGCTCCTGATAACTCATTAATAGAAAATAAGAAAGGAATTACTTTGCTCATATATTTTGGGTTTCAGAAAACTGATTCTAAAAGCACATTGGGAAAAATTTGCTATTGTATGAATGTTTGTGAGGATGGGTTATAAAATCAACTGTTCTCCTCTACCCTGTAAAGGAATATGAATTTAAGCTGAAGCAAGAGAGAAACCATGTAAACATGAAGGAATAGATAAATTCATGAAAATTGAGCAAAGGTCAAGGAATCACCTTCCCTTTGGCTCTTTTTTACAGTAAAGAATTATTTGTCTTGAATAATATTTTTGGAAGTAGAGGGTAGGACCTCAAGGTTCTGTCTATGTGATTTTATTTGCCTTCAGGTCTGAACATTTCTCTATAATATAAAATTGTTATTGTTGTTGGTGGTGAGTCATTTCAGACATGTCTAACTCTTTGTGATTACATTTGGGGTTTTCCTGGCAAAGATATGGGAGTGGTTTGTCATCTCTTTTTCCAGCTCATTTAAAAGACGAGGAACTGAGGCAAACAGGGTTAAGTGGCTTGCCCAGGGTCACGTAGCTAATGGGTATCTGAGATCAGATGTTAACTCAGATCTTCCTGACTCCAGGCCTGGTACTCTACCCACTGTACCACCTAGCTGCCCTATAAATAATTATACTAATCAAAATAATTAGTTTAAGTGATCCTTGACAGAATCACAGAAATTCAGTGTTAGAAAAGACCTTTGGGGCCATCTGTCTTATCTATCACATACATAAAATGAATCCCTGCTATACCACACCTGACAGCTGGTTATCTACCTTGTGCTTGAAGACTTTCAGTCATAGGAAACCCACCACCTCTAGGGTAGCCTGTCCCATTTGGGGGATGATTGTTAGGATGTTTTTCCTGATATCAAACCTAAATTTGTTCAATGCAGCATCTGCCCATTGAAACAGGTTCTTCCCTTTGGGACCAAAGCAAACAAACCTAATCCCTCCTTCATATTCTAGCTTTTCTAGCATTTGAAGACAACCATCATATTTCTCCACCCCTACTCCCACACTCAAGTCAATTCTTCTGTATGCTATGCTGATTTCCTTCAACTAAGCTACATATGTCACAGATTCAAGGTCCTTAATCTTCTGGTTGCCTGGTTTACCTGTTTTATTTGTTTATATTGATAACATTCAGTGTCATAAACCCTCATACAATGGCTCCATTAACTGGTGTTGCCAGCCAAAAACATGCTTAACTAATTGAATTTGTCTCTTCTTCCCATCAGCTGCTTGTGATCAGACTCCTAAATCCATTATTCACTACAATAATCGTTCCAGTATTACCATCCTATAATTCACAGATCTTGAGCTCCAAGGAACCTCTAAAGCCATATAATCCAATTACCTCATTTTACAGATAAAGAAATTGAGGCAGAAATCCAGTGGCCTTTCCTCAGTCCTTATCATCTTCCTTGATCTCTCTGCTCTTGACATTATTTACCATCCCCCTCCTTCTGGATGGTCTTCCCCTCCCTTGACAGTTCTCCCTCCTGGCTCTCTTTTTTGTCTAATTGTCAAAGAGATAATAAAGGAAGATGATAAGGACTGATTGCATTTGTGGAATATATCATTCCACGTAAGCAGTCATGTTATAACAGTTCTATCATAGTTTTCAATTTTTTCAAAAAGATATGGCAAGCAATGTCAACTATAAATGACATTGTCCATGAAAGGTTTGTTCAAACAATAAGTTTTAGAGGAATTACGGTCAGAAACTGGAAATCCAATTCCTGCCTCAGGCACTTACTTGCAATGTGACCTTAAGCAAGTCATCCAGTCTGTTTGCCTCATTTTACACATCTGTAAAGTAGGGATAACAATAGCACCTACACCACAAAATTGTTGTGAGGATCAAAATCATCGTCTATAAAGCACTTTGCATACCTTAAAGTGATACAGAAATACCAGCTATTATTATTATTATTATTATTATTAATCACTATCATTATTATTGAATCACAAAATTACATACAAAAAAGGTCAAGAATAGAAAGAAAAGACCATTAATTACATGATCATTGGGATGACACACAAAACAAAAGCTGTTAAGTAATGAGTCAAGAAATTCATTGTCGGGGCAGCTAGGTGGCGCAGTGAATAGAGCACCGGCCCTGGAGTCAGGAGTACCTGAGTTCAAATCCGGCCTCAGACACTTAACACAAAAAACTAGCCATGTGACCTTGGGCAAGTCACTTAACCCCAACTGCCCTCCAAAAAGCAAAAAAAAAAAAAAAAAGAAATTCATTATCAACAAAAGACTATTTCCCTTTGAGGGGAAGCCTAAAGTGAAAGTCATTCCCACTTAAGTCCTTGGGGTGACCTAAGGCGCCTAAGTGGGGTATAGGGCAAGAGGGGAAATGACTGGAGAACTGAGATTTCTAAACCTGTTATTACACTTTGTCATTTGTATTTGTCCAAATCCTAAAAGTAAAAAGAAGCCCTTTTCTCCCTGTCTTTGTTCGTAAGTAGGAAAGAATAATGGCTGTGGCAGCTCCAGGGTGCAGCCTAGGATTTGTTGATGCAAAGGAGAAGAGGATGGGTTAATTCAAGCACGTTAACTCACTTTATGAGTTTTCAGCTGCTTCACAAATGATAGGGACATCAATATTCAGCAAATTTTACAGAGTAGTTAGTCATGTTCCTAAGAACTATGTAGAAAGTAGGACAGCTAGACACCAAGGACCAGCTAAGAATCTCAGCACCATAATGTGGGGTTTTTCATCTGCAGATTCACTGGTATGTGAAGCAAAATGTCAAGCTAATTCTTATTTTTAAATGTAGACAGACACATGAATTAAAGGGTAGGAAGGTTATGCTAGAGGTGCATTTGGCCAAATTGGTAAAAGGACCAAAGATTTTCTAGAAAAAATGGAAACATTACTTTTTCCTGTAAGTTTCTGTATGTTCCCTTTAAAGCAGTGGTTCTCAACCTTCCTAATGCCACAACCCTTTAATACTCATATGTGGGTATATCTGCATGTGGGTGGACCCACCTGGAGACAGATAGAGGAGCGGTGTCTCGGTTCCTAAGACTATCGGAAATAAGTGTTTTCTGATGGTCTTAGGCGACCCCTGTAACCCCTATGAAAGGGTCATTCAACCCCCAAAGGGGTCACAACCCACAGGTTGAGAACCATTGCTTTAAAGGAAGCATCTTCTATACTAATACACTTTTAGGAGAACTGTGAGTAGGCTCAACCACTCTTGAAAGTAATTTGTAATTATATAAATAAAGTCATTAAACTATTCATAAGAATTAACTCAGTGATCCCACAACTAGGTATATATTCCGAGGTCAATGACAGAATGAAAAGTCCCACATATGAAAGAACATTCAGAACAACACTTTTTGGTAGCAAAAACCTTGGGGGGGGGGAACTTTTTGGTATAGTATTTTATTGTTTCCAATTGCATGTAAAGATTGTAAGTTCTAACTCCTTCCCTTCCCCCTCCCCAAGATGGCAAGCAATCTGATATAGATTACATGTGTACAATGAAGTTAAACACATTTCTACATTAGTCATGTTGTGAAATAACAGAACAAATGGGGAAAACCATCCCAAAAAAAGTGACATTAGTATGCTTCAATCTACATTCAGACTCTATAGTTCTTTCTCTGGACGTGGACATCATTTTCCATCATGAGTCTTTTGGAATTATCTTGAATCATTATAGTGCTAAAAAGAGCTCAGTCTATATACTTGATAATCACTCAATGTTGCTGTTACTGTGTGCAGTGTTGTCCTGGTTCTGTTCACTTCACTCAGCATCAGTACCTGTAAGTTTTTCCAGGTTTTCTTATAGCACAATAATATTCCATTGCATTGATATACCACAACTTGTTCAGCCATGGGGGGAAACATTTTTTAAAAGAAATCATTTTCCAATAAAATGTCATCCCAGAGTAGTTAAGTACATTATCATTGTCTTTAAAAAGGGAAATAATAGCCTAACATTTCTTTTACATTCAGATTTATGACCAAAAACACTTGAAGGCAGTCATTACCATGAATGAAGACTCTCTAAGTATGGCCTAGAGTATTCAGCACACTATCAAACAAGCACACAGTTTGAGCACTGAAATCTTTGAAATGCCAAAGGAAACGAAATCCAAAATTGTAGTGTTAATGACTTCTGCTTGGAAGAATAGATTACTGGAGGATTTCTCTCAAAACAAATGATTTTTAAATATGCCTTCCAGACATCATGAACAGCAACCAACACTCCTATCTAAAAACCAAACAAAGAACAACCAGCCTTTCTCATATCATTGAGGGTGTCCAAGTTGGCAGCTCTTTTGTGAACTCATTTCAACTGGAATAAGCTCACAAGAACCTGGGGAAGTTGAGCCTGTTCATCTTGTTCAGTGGAAGGAAGCATTGACATAGAACTTGAGGTGTTTGCTGTGGCTCTGAGGACCAATATTCCCCTCTGCTTGAAAGAGGGGACTAATTTATAAAGTTATATGATGGCAGAAATTTCCAACTAGCAGAGCACTTTGAAGTGCTTAAGAACAAAGTCTTTTGGGGAAGATATATTAACAACTCTAGATGTTTAGAAAGATTGAGCTTTTGTTTATCCCTTTAAACTAGGGCTCTTCACCTGGGGTCCACAGACCACCACCCCCAAAAGGGTTTGCTACTAGATTTCAGGGGATCTCCAAATTTGAGGAAGAAAATAATATTAATTATTTATTTCCACCAGTCTTCAGTTTCCTTTGCAACCTTATTTATTTTATTCATTTACAAACATTATTTTGATAAGGAACCCATAAACTTCCCCAAACTGCTAAAGGGGTCCATGACACAAAAAGTGATAAGGACTCCACTTTAAACAATATACAAGTGAGCCTCTGATGAATCCATGAATCTTGAAGTAATGACTTTCATTTAGCACATTCCATGGGCAACCATTTTGTTAGCAAATCCAAAAACTCCCATCAAGAGCAAAAAAGGGCCAAAGAAAATATTATGCTACAGGCCACTACCTCAATTGTGAGTTCCAACTCAATTGCCAGTTTAAATGGAAACTTAAATTGAGGGTGTCAAAAAAAAATGTTTATATATGGTATCTTACCTGATTTCCTACAACAGGCTAAGTATGGTGATTACCAGTGGCAACTAGGTGGTGTAGTAGAGTTCTGGAGCTGATGCCAGGAAGATGAGTTCAAATCCAGCTTCAGACTCTTACTACCAAGTCATTTAACTTCTGTCTGCCTCAGTTTCCTCAAATGTGAAATACGGATGATAATAACACCTCCCAGGGTTGTTTTTAGAATATTTGTAAAGAGCTTTGTAGGTGCAGAGTAGGTGCTTCCTAAATGCTCATTTTCCCCCTTCCCCATGCAAGCTAAGATTCAGGATGAGCTCTAGATGCAGAGTTAAATAACCTGGATCCAAATCCTATTTCTACTACTTAACATCTATGTGAAATCTGAGTGGACTGAATTTAATGATTTCTCAAGTCCTTTCCAGTTCTTTGCTATACAAAAATCAGTACCGATGAGTATATATGGACCATTTTATTCCCAATCTAGAGACTTATTTACTGAAAAATATTATTTGACACCAAGTACTGTGATCAGTGCTTGGGGAAATATGAAGTTTAGATATTACTTGGTCCCTAAATTCAGTCAGTGTATGTCTAATGGTAAAGGAATGGTGAGATTATCTCTCCAGTTTCCCTCTGAAAAAAAAAGCCTAAACCACAGGGTAACGCAATACATCTGGAAGACTTTAGAACCCTGAAGGGAAGTGAACATCACAGGAGATGAAGAGTCGTATTGATTATTTATGGCTTTCTACAAGTTATATGCCTTTGCTACATTTCCTGTGGGATAGAGTAAAGACTGTCCCATCCCCCATAAACACTACCTTGAGTATTTATAAGGGAGTTGAGAACCTTGTTACTCATGTCTATAGAGACCTAAACATTAACTATATTTAGAGATTTTCCAGAGCTGGGGATATAATGAGCCAAAAAGAGAGATGATTGAGGTAGGGCAGGGTTCAGTCCCCCCAAGATTGGACCCAGTCCATGTAATCCAATAGCTAAAACTATTGACTCATAGGTTATATATACATGAGAATATAGATAGCTTGAACCTGTAATTTCACAGATAAAGGGAAATACTAAATGAAGAAATTCCCTTTATAAATGTAGGTCACACACTGCTATTTTCTCTATGGTCTCATGGATAGGTTAAGTGACTCACCTTTCATGATCTCCCTTAATTCTAGTGACTTCCCTCTGTTGACGATTTTTTTCTCATTCATCCTGTATTTAGCTTGCTTGTATGTTGTCTAGATCATTAGTCTCCGACCTCCTTGAGAACAGGGACTGTTTCACTTTGTTTCCAAACTCAAAACTTAGCACAGTGCCTGAAACATAGTAAGAATTGAATAAACATTGGCTGACGCAGTTGTTATTGTTAAATGTGAGACTTGAACCCAGATCTTCCTGTCTCTGAAGCCAGCTCTCTATCCGCTATCTCACAGCTGCCTCTCATTGCATATGCATTTGTTGATTAAATATCAAATATTTCAGTTCAGAAAAAATCCATTAATCATATTATTATGTGATAGGCACTGTGCCAGGAACTGGAATGCAAAGATGAAAATAACACTGTCTCCGCCTTCAAGGAGCTTGCCATCTAGTGGATAAAACACACAAAATTTGATAAGGTCGAGTTTATATTTACTATAAATGCAAAGAGTACTAGACAAAGTGCCATAAGAAATAGGATGTTGAAGAGTTCTGTTTCACCTGGAAATAATGAAGGCTAAGGTGGTACCAAAGCTGAGTATTTATATTTAAGTGGGGGAAAAGATCTCAACTGTCAGAGATGGGGGAAAGTGTGTTCCAGATACTAGGAATAATTTGTATGGATATTAAGGAGATTGGAAGGCAGCATGAGGTCAAAGAATAACTTGTAGTCCAGTTTGGCTAGAGTATAGAGTGTGTGACAGGGAGGAGAATGAAGTGAGAATAGAACCATATTGTGGATGATACTAAATATGAGGCTAAGGAATTTGTACTTTATGTTCAAGACAGTCAGAACCCCTGATGGCATTTGAGCAGAGGAGAGAGAGGATCAGCCATGCATGGTTTTGATTATTAAGACTGTCTTAGCAACTGTATGAAACATAGTTTAGGGAGGAAAGAGACTAGAAAGAAAGAGTTCAGTTAATAAACTATGCATTATTATAAAGGTCTTGTAGTGAAGGAGGAGGGATGGAAGGGAGGACATTACCAAAGATAAGAGAGTAGTATATATGGGTGGGAGAAATTTTGTCAATGTAAATCTGAGAATACCATAGATGTTAGAAATGTGAACATAGAAATAGTTATTAATAAAAATGGTTATACTATTGATGTGAGTATAAATATAGTTATGTCTGGATAAGACTGCTATCATCATGGAGTAGATGTAGCTAGAGATATATAATATTATACAAATTATAAAAGCCAGTCAATCCATCATAAAGCATTTACCAGTCACTTATTATGTATTAGCCACTGAACTAAGTACAGGGGAACAATTAAGAAGCAGAAGTGACAAGGATGGGCATTCTAGGTATGGGACACTGCCAATGCAAAGGCAAAGAGATGGGAAATGGAGTGTCATGTATGAGGAGCAAGAAATAAGCCAGTGTCATTGAATAATAGAGTGCATAGAAAGGAATAAAGCATAAGAAGAACAGAAAGGAAAATTATTAACTCATCATAGGCTTTGGACTAGGTGTGAAAAATCCTTGGAACAGAAGGGATGTTTCACAAGTATGATGTTCAGAAAGGTCAAGGCTATTGGTCACAGATAGACATCATCTCTAAATTATCCAAAAAAAGTTAGAACCAGGATCATTCCAGAAATTGGGGAAAGTATGGCATTCTTGCTAAACATCCTGAATGCAGAATCCCATGGGTGTGGAGGATTCTTAGTTTAATCTTTGGTCTCTTCCTCTCCACCCCCCACTTTATGAGCTGTAAAAGATTTTTTATGTCATGGATCCCTTTGGTAGGCTGGTGGATACTATGGACCTCTTGTCAGAATAATGCTTTTTAAATGCCTAAAATAAAATATATATATAAAATATACAAAGGAAACAGATTATATTGAAATACAATTCTCAATTTTAAAAAAAGTTCACAGACCCCAGGTTAAGAAGCCCTAGTCTAGAATGTACTGGATTTCCTATCTTCTAAGCAGATCAGCTGCTGCCATGTCTGCATTGAGAACCAAAGACAGACTGGTTGCAGATTCATCATGCTTAAGGGGAACTTGCTGAGGACCCTACAAATGTGAGAAAGACTTTTTTTCAGCAACCAGTTGTGAATGGCCTCTTTACCATATATGCTCTCTAAGGCTGAGCCCACTCTCTCGAAACTCAGTAGGCACTTCTGGAAAAGTATATCATAGACTTGGGGGGCGGGGAGGAAGGGCATGTAACATTTTGTACAAATTATTCGTTACCATACAATCTAAGTAAATGTCCCTTTCTAAAAGCTCCTTAGGCTGGCTAACTAGAATGATTCTCAATAAATAGTCTGGGAGGAAGGAAATATACCTTCTAGGGGGTTCTAACTAATGATAATAGAGTTATTCCCTCAGCTCTTCCAGGAATACTCCTAGAATCCTGATATAAATATGGATAGAGATACAGATATGGATACGGACATGGATATGGTTATGGACATGGACATGAACATAGACATAGGCATAGACATAGACATAGATATCCTTGCTTTAAACTTGAGGTTCATCTATGAATTGGAATTTGGCTAAGGATGCCTCAGAGTTTACACAGGCTACATATGATTTGAGAAATCACTTGAAGCAGCTGAATGAAGGATGGATTTGAATTGATGGATTTGAAGGATGGAAGAAACTTGAGGCAGGAAAACTAAACTTGAGGACTATTACAGTGGTCAAGGCAAGAGGCAATGAGGGTGATGGCTGTGTGAGTGGAAAGGTTGCATAATACAGGGATGTTATAAAGGTAGTAGTAACAAGATTTTACTATGTCATGTGAGTGACAATGGGGAGTCAAGAACAAGGACAAGGTTGGAAGATCATGGTATTCTCAACAGTTAACAAGAAACTTTGGAAGAGGGGGGAGAATTGGCGGGGAAAGATGAGTTCTGTTTTAGGTATGTTGAGTTTGAAATGACTACAGTCTGTCAAATTCAAGATGCCGAAAAAGTAATTGGTAATGTGGGATTTCTTAGCCCAAGAGAGAGACTAGGGTGAGATACATAGATCTGGTAGTCATGGGGATGATAATTTAACCTGTGGGTACTGAAGAAATCACCAAGTGAGACAGTACAAAATAAAAAGAGAAGAGGGATCCGGCCTTGGTGGAACATCCACATTTAGTAGGCATGAAATGGATTCCAGCCAAGGAGAATAAGAAGTGATTGGACAGATAGTCATGAAAACCCAGAGAAGGTATGTAAGAGACAGTGTCCAAGAGAAGGTGAACAACAGTGTCAGATGTTTGCTGCAGAGAAGGTAAGAAGGATAAGGATTGAGAAAAAGCCATTTCAATTGAATGATGAGGTCAGAAACCAGAATGCAGAGGTTTTTAGAAGACAGTAAAAGAAGAGGAAGAGGAGACATAGAGAAGTATAACTGATGTTATTGAATGGATTTCCTAAAACAAAAAGCAGAAACTAATCCACCAAATCCCACTTAAAAAGGAAAAAGGAAAATATACCAATTGTGAAACTAAAATTAAAAGTAATAAAGAAAAAGAAAAAAAAGTCATTCTCTTCCTGTCAAGGGTTGTTCTGATCATTTAATTAATCTTTTGGGTTAGAGAAAATATTTTGCTAATTATTTTCACAGACATAAAGATAGGCTATTTTCACATCAAAAATAAACATCAAACTCTCTTGTTTTCAAAAGAAATACTTCCCATTTGCCATAATAAAAGTATATCACTATCAGTTTAATATATTATGTTCTGAATTGTCACTAAAACAAAGGGTATTAATTCCTTGGCTGCTCCACAGAGTTGTAGAAAATGGAAAATGTTCATCTTCATCCCAAAGAAATAGAAAACCACAGAGCAATTCATTTAGTTGTACTAAGAGATCAAAACTTGGATTCTCTTCATTTAATGCTTCAGCCGAGAATCTTACCCTGAACTTACCTGGAAAACAAGCATGTCTTAGTATTTGTGAATTATTGGTACTTAGGTATTTCAAAGGAAATTTAAAATTATGAGCAATCCAGTCCTGGATGCCTGCAATGTGGTATACTGGAAAAGAATCAATTTATTGCAAGGCTGCAAATAACACAGCTGAGCCCTTTTCAGTGACATCTGCAGAAATGCTAAATGCAACATATTTCCATCCAGGTCTAAAGGACTTCTTCACTCAGTCCTCTAATCTATATTGGCATTGGCAGGCAGGGTCACCTGAAAGGGGATGGGTACTACTCTTAGGGTTCTAGCTGCCTGTGTGCTTCCACTTAACAATCTAAGTTCATTGGCAAAAGAATTTACTGAAATAGCAAAACAAGAATAGTAGTTATTAAGCATTTTACCCAAAACCAAGATCAATCACCCATCAAGACCATGGAGAAAAGAATCAGGTATTTTGCAAAAATTTAGACAAACTATATCACTTGATCTGCTAGGTTAGTAACCCTAAAAAAAAAGGAAATAACAATATAATGGGCACATTTTTGCTTTTTTATTCCGAATTCTCTGTATAATAACAAACTCTTCTGGCTTTTCTCTCCCCAGAATCCTCTCTCTCTCTCTCTCTCTCTCTCTCTCTCTCTCTCTATATATATATATATATATATAATATCCAGGACTGGATTGCTCATAATTTTAAATTTCCTTTGAAATACCTAAGTACCAATAATTCACAAATACTAAGACATGCTTGTTTTCCAGGTAAGTTCAGGGTAAGATTCTCAGCTGAAGCATTAAATGAAGAGAATCCAAGTGTCGATCTCTTAGTATAACTAAATGAATTGCTCTGTGGTTTTCTATTTCTTTGGGATGAAGATGAACATTTTTTCATTTTCTGCAACTCTGTGGAGCAGCCAAGGAATTAATACCCTTTG
>CM053598.1:209117141-209139235 GCA_028646575.1 Pseudocheirus occidentalis
ATGAAGATGAACATTTTTCATTTTCTGCAACTCTGTGGAGCAGCCAAGGAATTAATACCCATTGTTTTAGTGACGATTCAGAACATAATACATCAAAAAAATATAGAGAGAGATACATATATATGTATATATGTATACGTATATGTGTGTATGTGTATGTACATATGTATGTGTATAACTGATGATCTCTGTGACAGCATATCCTTTCCATAGCAGCAAAGTATTTCAATTATTTGATGAGTTAAATAAGCTATTGTGGAAATATTTTTATAATATAATTATATATTATATTATATATAATTATATACATATAATTATATATTCTATATAAATAATTATATATAATAATATAATATATAATTATTATATATAATAATATATAAAATATTAGGAAATTTTTCTTAAAGGAAAATATATTCAAAGTTCCAAAAAGCAACTTCCAAACCAACTTTTGGGATACAATCCAACTTCTTGAGGACTACCTACTTAATTTGGTGCACAGGCTGGGACTTCAGTAGTCACAGCTGAAATAGACTCACTAATTTAGCTACACCTAAGGATTTACTCAATGACAACTAATCTCTAAATTAGGCATTGGACTTGGGTGGGTGGTGGGGAGGGAAGAGTATCCAAAGTAAACAATATGAACTCTTAGGAACTATAGAGTATGAGTCATTACAGACAATGGGGTTAAGCAGGTAAGGCCTTGCTCTTGGCCTTCTCTTGCCCCCAACATGCCACGTTGGGAACCCATGGGGGTTTCATATGGTCGGGGTTTGGTTTGATTGCAGTGTGGTTCTGTATCTATGTAGACCATCAAGTGGCACTTGAAATTTGAGCTATGCCAGGATGTGCAAATTGAGGATGTACAAAATTAAAAACAAAAAACCATAGTCAGCTGAGCCTCTAATTTCTCCATTTATATATGCAGGCGTATAGATAGTATATACAGGTAGATGGCTCAGTGGATAGAATGTTGCACCTGAAGTTAGGAATATTCATCCTTCTGAATTCAAATCTGACCTCTGACACTAGCTATGTGACCCTGGTCAAGTCATTTACCCCAGTTTGCCTCAACTTCCTCATCTGTAAAATGAACTGGAGCAGGAAATAACAAACCACTCCAGTACTTTTGCCAAGAAAAACCCAAATGAGGTCATGAGGAGCTGGACACAAGTGAAAACAACTAAACAATGATAACAAACGGATTAATTTCCACAAACAATTCTTACCTTTCTTTTCCATGCGCCCTACTCCCTCCTTTATAAATTTTATCTCATTACTTTACAAATATTTTCTCATTTTATTTTCGCAATAACCTTAAGAGCTAGGTGCTATTAGTGTCCCCATATTACAGTTGCGGAAAGTCAGGTAGAGGTTCAGTGACTTGCCCAGGACCACACCACTAGCAAGCGTCTGAGGTCACATTTAAACTCTCGTGTTCCTGACTCTACATCTATCACTCTCTCCACTGTGCAACCTGTAGTTTAATATTGCTTTCCTTCCCAGCGTAGTCCAAAAGAATTTATTCACTCAGATACTATCGGTTAAATGGAATTTACTAACAAGCCGTTGAGAATAAAACATGTTAATATATAAAGCAACTGGTACAAACCTCTGTGCCCTAGATTCTAACAGATGCATCCAAAGCCCTTTCTCTAAAAATAAGTGCTACCAAGCATCCTCCATCTCATTGCGCAGCAAAAAGGTCAAAGAGCCTGGCTTTGCTCGGCTCACCGCACTCCACTTCACTCCTGCTCGCTTCATGTCTTGTGGCGATCACCAGCCAGCGAGCATGATAGCCTGACCGGGAACTCCAGCTACTACACTAACCTGGGAATCACCCAGCCTTCCAGCTTCCTTCTCCGCATCTCCTCCAGACACGCCGCAGAGCGCTAGAAACTGCCCCAAAGGGGTCTGCCCAAAGCTCCGCGTCTGCGCTCCTAGCATGAGTCTCAGGTACCCTCGACTTTGTCCTTGTTACTTCATCTTTTTTCAGTCACATCTGACTTTTTACGAACCTGTTTGGGGTTTTCTTGGCAGAGATATTGGAGTGGTTTGCCGTTCTTTCTCCAGCTCGTTTAACAGATGAGGAAATTGAGGTGAAGTTAAGAGACTTGCCCAGGGCCACACAGATAGCAGGTGTCTGACGCCAAATTTGAACTCAGGAAGATGAGTCTTCTTGACTTCAGACCTGGCATTCTATCCACTGCAGCGCCACCCAGCTGGCTTCTCCTACATGCTACATCACATTGACTTTCTTAATGGCCTTAAACTATGATTTTAAATAGGCAAAACTGTCCCTACAGGTGTTAGACCTCAGAACCCTAGAGATGCTTTAGATTTCTTGACCAATACCTCCAAAGGAATCATCTGCTCACAATACTTCCCTGAATACAAACACACACACAGACGTGTGTTTATGTATATACATTTATGCATTTTATACATTTATGTTTATACATATATGTGAAGATAGATAGATAGATGATAGATAGATAAAGAGATAGATGGATAGAGAAGATAGATAGATAGATGATAGATAGATAGATAGATAGATAGATAGATAGATAGATAGATAGATAGATAGATTAGGTAGATGGATGGATGGATGGATGGATGGATGGATGGATGGATGGATGGATGGATGGATGGATTTGATAGATATCACCTCATTTGATCATCACTATGAAGTAAATGCTATTATAATACAACCGCCTGAGGATCCTACTTGCCACTACCAATGTTGGCTAGAGGAATGGACTAAGAAGACATGTTACAGATAAATAAATTGAGACAAACAAAGGTTAAGTGACTTGACCAGGATCACACAGATAGTAAGAATCTGAGGTCAGGTTTTAACACAGATCTTTCTAACACCAAATTTAGCACTCTATGTACTATACCAAAAAAAAAACTGTGAAGGGCTTTAAATACTAAACTGAGAATTTTATAATTTGTCATAAATACTGCTAAAGTTTCTTTAGCAGAGAGTGATATGATGGGTTTTATGCTTTAAGGAGATGATTTTGCCAGCTGTTCAGAGGATGGGTTGTAAAGGAGAGACACAGTCAATTGGAATTCTACTTAGGAGATTCTTACAATAGTCCAGGTTTGAAGTATGAGTAAAAGAAAGGAAACAGATGTGATGGATTTTACGGAGGTGGAATAAACAAGATCGGCAGCTAATTGGATGCGCTGAATGAGGGAAAGATTCTCCTGTGAACGTAAAGCCCTTGAGGATGAGAAACTGTTGTTCATTTTTGTCTTTGCATTCCTTGAGCAAATGTTTGTTGATCTGAGCTGAATTAAACTAAAGTGAAATATTTCACACACCTGAATCAGTCCTTTGGACCGTGGAGTGGAGATCATTAGTAACACGTCGTCTTTGGGAGGAAGTGGGGTGCAATGTAAAGAGGCTAGATTTGTAGCAGAGGCCGTCAGCTCAAATCCTCCTTCTGCTACTTCGTATTTGGGACCTAAGTTTCCTCATCGTCAAAAGTGAGAGGTTTAGAATAAATTACCTCTAACATCCCTTCCAGGTCTAAATCTATGAATTCCTGTCCCTGCTTGTTTCACTGAAGTATTATTAGTATCCCTGATATGCTGCAATAATGTTAAAACATAGCAGAAAATCCCCTGAGTAGGTGTTTTGGCACCTTTTGCAGGTATGAAAACATATGCAGATGTTTGTTTTTGGTGATGGAGTGATTCCACAAACATAAATTTCATTTAATTTATGACAAGGTAAAAATGATTCAAAGCAGTAGAATGTTTGGAAAGCTAAAGAAAAAATAAAGCCCCACAGTTTGGGAACTCACATTCCTTGAGTCTGAGTCAGCTTCCCTTACACTTCACTGTTATGGAAAATATGAATTTGCTACATCCGTTTTAAGGCCAGAGGAATTCCTTGCTCTTTCCATTCTAACTGCTATCCCTCTGCCCTTTGCTTCTGTCATATCAAGGTTACAAAAGCACATTCTCTCTTTTATGACCCCATATATGTTTCAAGAGAAATGGGAGTGTTGGAGCATAGCCTTTACTTCTGAAACGACAGAATTTCATTGCCAATTTTTAACGCTGCTCCCTTTTCTCCAATACCATAATGAATAGAGAACAAGAATTGGAGTCAGACCTGGATTTTAATCCTTCCTTCAATCCTGGATTGTAATCAGAGACATTTAAATAGCTGTGTGGCCTCAAACAAATCATTAAGCTACTCTAAACCTCAATTTCTCTGGCTGTAAAATAATGATGACAATATTTATAACATTCAGTTTATAGCATTGTGATCATAATCAATTGGGGAATAAGAGAAATACTATTAGTATTGAACCTATAGAGTAATTAAAGTATCAGACTGTGGTGAATAGAGCATTGACCCTGGAGTCAGGAGAATCTAAGTTCAAATCCAGCCCAGGCACTTGACACTTAACTAACTGTGTGACCTTGAGCAAGTCACTTAACCCTAATTGCCTTACCTTTCCCCCTCCAAAAAAGAAAAAGTATCAGCAATACTCAATGTATTGATAGCTTTGTCTGAGTCTCTGTGCTAATATGTTGTGGATGCAAGCAAATCTCACAGCATTAAAATAAAGACTCATTTCACATAAAGGCCACTAATACCCATTAATATTTTTGGCCTTTTGGTCAAGATGAAAACAATGACTTGGAAATGAAAACCTTAATTCCTCACATCATGCAGTTCCTAAGAATTAATCTTTATTTATGAAATTTATAGTGCAAGACCAACTTGAGGCATGCTTTAGAATGTAAATGTTGATAACAATCACACATTTTCATCATATTAACATCTGCCTCACCTTCCCATACATTTGTGGTTTCATGAAAATGAAACCATTCTTACCTCATTTAAACCTGATATTGTAAGGAATATTCATCATATAACTCCTCTGTAGCCCTTGTTGTAATTTGAAAGAAATGATAGAAAATGCCGTTAAAGAAAATAACAGTGAAACCACATATTAAACATTTTGAGATGCAGCCAAAGTAGTCCCTGGGGGAAAATTTACAACTCTAAACATTTTCAACAACAAAAGAGAGAAAAACCATATCAATTAATTGACTGCAACTAAAAAAAAGGCAGAAGAGTAAGCAATAGAAGAATCAACTAAATAAAAAAGGAATATCTGAAAATCAAAATACAGCTCCACAAAATTGAAAACAAAAACTATTAAATTAATAAGTAAAACTAAGGTAGCTTTAAAAAAAACTACTGGAAAAACCTGGTTTTTTTTAAAGGCAAGCTAAATCACTGATGTAAAAAGGACAACTGAAAAAAAGATAAATAAGGAAAATTACTCCAAAATATTTTGTTAATTTATCTGCCTGCAAAAAGGATAGTTCAAATGAAATGGATAAATATTTATAGATATATAAAATTTCCAGGATACTGGAATGTCAACATTTGAATTTAAATAACTCAACCTCAGAAAAAGAAATTGAACAATCCATAAATGAATTCTCAAAGAAAAATTTAACAAATAAAAAAGCGGATGGATTCACAAGTGAAATAACAATCAAAACACTTTTACAATAGCAAGGATGTCCATTTCACTACTGTCATACAATACAGTTCTAGAAATATTAGTCATAGAAGTAATCAGAAAAAGGGAATTGAGAGAAAAACAATAAGCAGAGGAGAAATAAAATTACCAATTTTGTTCAAATGGCATGACGACTTGTCTAGAGAACCCTGGAGATTCAACTAAAAAAGCAATGGAAAGAATTATTTTTAGCAAAGTAGCAGGATATGAAACAAAAATAATCACAAAAATTAAGTCTTTATTTATATTTCCAACAAACTCAGAAGAAATTGATTTTTCAAAGGAAATTACATTCAAAATTACTACAAGATATATAAATACCTGGGAGTCTACTACTTACCAAGATTCACACAGGAATCATATGACTACAACTACAAAAAATACCATAGAGAATTAAAAAAAGGGGGCAAAGCCAAGATGGTGGCATAGAAGCAGGAAAACTGCATGAGCTCCCCCTATAACCACCTCAAATACCTATAAAATATGATTCTAAACAAATCTTAGAGCTACAGAACCCACAAATGACAGAGAGAAACAAATCTCCCTCTGAAGGTAGCCCAGCAGGCCAGGAGGAAAAGTCCATCACAGATCCCTGGGAGCCGAGCCCAGCCCCACATGAGTCTGTGGTTTTAGTCTCAGGGTGGCCCCAACCAGCAGTGGTTGGAGTGGACTTTGGGAGAGTGCATCACCAGCAGCTGTGGCAGTTGCCAGAAATATCAGCCCATAAACGCTAACAAAGTAAAAAAGGTCAGTATAGAACTCTCTTGGAACTGGAGGGAATGGAAGCACAGTCCAGTCTCTGCCCTGAGAGTGAGAAGTGGCAGAGGCATGGCAGCTGTACAGCCACTTCTACATGGCTGCGTCAGAGCTCCCAGCCTGCAGACTGTAACTGTGCCAAGTGACCATTGAGAGGGTAATCACTCTTGCTTTAACCTGCCTAGATCTGGATCATGGCCTTGGGTGGTGGTCCTGAGGTGTGTGACCAGTGAGCCAAAGCTGGTAGGGCCTGTAGAGACAGCGCCCTCCCAATAGTTCCAGCAGCTGCAAAAAACCCAGCAATTTGGGACAAAGCTCCCCCCTCTGGAAGCGGAGTTCTACTGTGGCAAAGAGCTCAATAGTCAAGTAATTGAGTGGCAACATGAGCAAGCAAAGGAAGCAAAGCAAGCACAGCAATCCAACTTTAGATTCCTTTTTGGGGGACAAAAAGGATCAAAGTATGGAACAGGAGGAAGACAACACAGTCTGAACTCCTGCACCAAAAGCTTCCAAGAAAACTAGGAACTGATTACAGGCCATGGAGGAGCTCAAGAAGGATTCTGAAAATCAAGTTAGAGAAGTGGAGGAAAAATTGGGAAGAGAAATGAGAATGATGCAAGAAAATCATGAAAAGAGAATCAACAACCTGACTAAAGAAAATAGCACCTTAAAAAATAGACTAACTTAAATGGCAAAGAGGCCCAAAAAGTCAATGAGGAGAAGAATGCCTTAAAAAGTTGAATTTGCCAGATGGAAAAAGAATTTCAAAAGGTCACTGAAGAGAATAATTCCTTCAAAATGAGATTAGAGCAAATGGAAGCTAATGACTTTATAAGAAACCAAGATACTATTAAATAGGTCCAAACAAATGAAAAATAGAAGGCAATGTGAAATAGCTCATTGGAAAAACCACTGACCTGGAAAATAGATCCAGGAAAGACAATTTAAAAATTATTGGACTACCTGAAAGCCATGATCAAAAAACAGCCTAGAAATCATCCTTCAAGAAATTCTCAACAAAAAGTGCCCTGGTATTTTAGAACCAGAGGGCAAAATAGAAATTGAAAGAATTCACCAATTGTTTCTTGAAAACTAGGAATATTATAGCCAGGTTCTGGAGTTTATATTACAAACAGCCAAGAAGAAACTATTTTAATATTGTGGAAACATAATCAGGATAACACAGGATCTAGCAGCTTCTACATTAAGGGATCAAAGGGTTTGGAATATGATATTCCAGAGATCAGAGGAGCTAGGATTAAAACCAAGCATCATCTACCCAGCAAAACTGAGTACAGTGTTTCAGGGGAAAATATGGTCATTCAATGAGCTGTAGGACTTTCAAGCATTCTTGATGAAAAAACCAGTTGAACAGAAAATTTGACATTCAAATACAAGAAGCAAGAGAAGCATGAGAAGGTAAACAGAGAAAAGAGGATTAAAAGATGAATAATCCAACATAAATCAATTTGTAATGGTTGTGTTGTGCTAGTAAAAAAAATTTGCTACTTTTTAACATGATTGATCTATTCAGTGCAATATCAATAAAACCTTTAAACTAGAGGAAATAATTTTTAAAAAATTAATGTGAAGGAACAAAAGATCAAGAATCTTTTTTTAAATGACTGGAGGAGGCCTAGCAGGACTAGATTACAAATTATACTATGAAGTAGTAATCATGGGGTGGGAAATTTGATAGCGGCTTAAAAAATGGAGAAGTTGATAAAAATAGATGAAATATATGAGATAAAAAAGTAGTTGAATAGTATTATGTACACTGTGTTATATATTTATTTAATTTTTTCCAGCTACATGTAAAAAACCATTTTTAACATCTGCTTTTTAAAATTTGAGTTCCAAATTCTCTCACCTTCTTTCCCCTCCCCTCCTCATTGAGAAGGCAAGTAATTTAATAGAGCTTATATTTGTGCAGTCATGCAAAACATATTTCCATATTAGTCATGTTGCATAAGAAAACACAAAGCAAAAAAAAAACAAGAAAAATAGAGTTTTGAAAGGCATTCTTCGATCTACATTCAGACTCCATCAATTCTTTCTCTGGAGGTGGACAACAGTTTTCATCATGAATCCTTCAGAATTGTCTTAGATTATTGCACTGCTGAGAATAGCTAAGTCATTCATCGTTGATCACAATGTTGTTGTAACTGTAAATTATTTGCCTGTTCTGCTCATTTCATTTTGCATCAGTTCATGTAAGTCTTTGCAGGTTTTTCTGAGAGCTTCCTGTTCATCATCTCTTATAGCAACCATAGTATTCTACCACAATTATATACCACAATTTGTTCAGCCATTCTTTAATTGAAAGACATCCTTCAATTTCCAATTCTTTGCCATCACTAAAAGAGCTGCTATAATTTTTTTTATACTTATAGGTCCTTTTCCTTTTTATTTTTTTTTTGTTTCTTTGCAATACAGACCTGGTAGTGATATTGCTAAGTGAAAGGGTATGCACAGTTTTGTAACCCTTTGGGCATAGTTCCAAATTGTTCTCTAGAATGGTTGAATCACTCTACATCTCCACTAACAGTGCATTAGCAACTAAATTTTCCAACTTTTTCTCCAGTATTTATCATTTTCCTTTTCTGTCATATTAACCAATCTGATAGGAATGGGATAGTGCTTAGAGTTATTCTAATATACATTTCTCTAATCAGTAGTGATTTAGTGCAGTTTTCATATGACTATAGATAGCTTTGATAACTTCATCTGAAAATTGCTTGTTCATATCCCTTGACCATTTATCCACTGGAGAATTTGTCCATTGGACTTGTATTCTTATAAATTTGACTCAGTTCTCCATATATTTGAGAAATAAAGTCTTCATGAAACTACTGTAAGAAAAAAATTCACAGTTATGATTACTAACTGTGTATTTCCCTCCATCCTATTTTCCCACCACTTTATCCTACTATCTCCCTCCTTTTACCCTGTGCACCCTCAAAAGCGTTTTGCTTCTGACTACCACCTCCCCAAACTGTCTTCCCTTCTTCTATCAACATACCCTGAAGGACAAGATAGATTTCTATACCCCATTGATTGTGTATGTCATTCTCTTTTTGAGCCAATTCTGATAAGATTAAGATTCAAGTGCTATTCACCTCCCTCATCTTTCCTTCTACTGTAAAAGCTCTTTCATGCCTCTTTTCTGTCAGATTATTTAGCCTATTCTACCTGTCCCTTCTCTCTTCTCCAGGACATTTCTCTTTCCCACACCTTAATTTCATTTCTTTAGATATCATCCCATCAACATTCCACTCACACCCATGCCCTCTGTCTATGTATACTCCTTCTATCTGCTGTAAAAATGAGAAGTTCTTAGGAATTACAAGTATCATCTTCCTATGTGAGAATGTAAACAATTTAACCTTACTGAATCCTTTATGATTTCTCTTTTCTGTTTACCTTTTTATGCTTCTTTAGTGTCTTATATTTGAAAGTCAAATTTTTTATTCAGTTCTAGTCTTTTCATCAAGAATGCTTGAAAGTTCTCTATTTTATTAAATATTCAATTTTTCCTCTGAAGGATTATGTCCAGTTTTGCTGGGTAGATGATTCTTGACTATAATTCTAGCTCCTTTGCTCTCCAGAATATTATATTCCATGTTCTCCAATCCTTTAATGTAGAAGCTGCTAAGTGCTGTTTTCCTGCTGTGGCTCTGAGATATTTGAATTGAAAAGTTTTTGCACAGACAAAAAAATTGTGCACTTAGAATTAAAAGAGAAAGAGTTAATTGTGAAAGGAAATTGCAGCAAATTTTCCTGCCAAAGTCTGAAGTCCAAGATCAGATTCAAATGCATAAGAATCATAACCATTCCCCCACAAAGAAATAGTCAAAGGATATGAACAGGTAGTAGCCAGTGGAGGAAAGCCAGGTTATTAATAATCACATGAAAAAGAAAAGTATCCAAAAGATTAATAATAAAAAATGCAAATGAAAACAATTTTGATGTTCAATATTACAACCACAAGAATAGCAAATACAACAAAAATGGGAAATGACAATTGACAATTGGATGTGATTTGGAAGAACAGGCACACTATGCATTATTAGTAGAGCTGTAAATTAATCCAAACATTCTGGAAACTAACACCATACCATGCATGGTGTCTATGCGACAAAATGCACCATGTAGGAAGTAAATTCACTCACACCTTGAAGCTTTCTCCTAGAATTAGCTGATCAGCACCAAGAATCTGTCTGACATATCTTCTTTTATACATGGCCCTGATAATCCATCCATATCTCAACTTTGGGGGAACACATGATCCCCTAATTTTCCTGGTCTAGGCCTATGGAAGTCCTTCTTCCTTTAAGTCAATTAGTACATGGTTGAAGCTTTTCCAAAAATGATTTTTACTTGGCAATGAAGGAAAGAAATGAAATCATTAAGTAAAGCATAGACTAAGAAGAAGGGTCATGTTACTACAACCAGGGAGGAAGAACAGTTAAGCTGCAAAAAGAAAAGGTTACCCCTACTGCCAGTCACAGTTGGTGAGGACATCAACCCCTGTCCCATTATGAGCCTGCCTAATGGAAGCAGATTTATCCTAGGAGAGACCCTACCTCTGGCCAGATATTCCCTACACTGGTCTTTGCGCACTGCCTGTGTCCCTAATTGTACTGAAAGGTGGATAGGCAGAAAGGCCAGGTGAAATATTGTGGGAAAACAAGACAAAATGCTAATCCAGTACTAAAACCTGCCGGCAACAAGAGTGTGCTGCTCTCGGCTCTAATCAGCTCAAGAGAGCCCAAATTGTTAAATCTGAGCATTTATATCTCATTAATCAATAATCACTTCAAATCACTGCGAAGTTTGTCATTTTGTTGATTGTCTAAACTTAGAGTGTTAATAAGGCAAATTAAACTTAAAAGTGAATACATTTTTCCCTAGAGCACCTGGTTGTTAAACATTTAGCAGCACCCCTCTGTCTATTCCGCACAGTAGAGCTGCTTTATGTCCTTAAATGTAAAAAACAAGAGAAGCCTCCATTGCTTTTCTTTGGCTGTAGTCCTGTCTTATTTCTCTCTGTCAAAATTGGCCAGAAAGTCATTTACCTAACTCATCCACATTTAAATTAAGTTTAAAATTTTTACTTATTGTTCTAGCTTGCTACCTAGGCTTTGTCTCTTGATGGCCTTCAGTCCCAGAGCCTCCCTCAGGCATCACCCCACACCCCACCATTCAGGAGTCATTGTTCCTCTTTTCCTGTTTTAGCACCTTATGTTGGAATTCCCACTAAGTTGCATTTTCCACTTTCTGATAATGGGGATACTCTAGTCATCATCTTACTGCTGGAGCCCAGATGATAGATACAATGGTTGCTATGTCCTGTGTCCACTTAAATGTTCAATGTCCTTCCTGAATCAGATTAACAGCCCCACCCAGTTGCCTATGTTATCTTTTCTGACTCATCCTAGGAAACTCCTAGGGGAGTGGTCTTTTTCCACAACTCCATTGTACAATTTTACAATATCACAAATGATTTAAGCATACAATGAAAAACAGAATGTAGGATCAGAGCTAGAAGATCCATTGGAAATTAATTAGTCCAACCCTTTTATTTCTCAGATGTGAAAACTGGTACCCAGAAAGGTTGTGACTCGCCTAAAACCATTATAATGCAGATTGTATCCACCCACAGTTAAGAGAAGAGTCATTTCATCACAGGCTGTTCAAAAGATATTTCTTTGTTACTGATTGTGTGAGATGAAAGAGTTCAGAGTCTGAATGTGAGGTCAGAAAAGGTCTTTATTCTTTCTCATGAGAAAGGACTCTGCTCCTGTCACTGAAATGGCATCTGCCAGGGAGAGAGTAACAGGTAGAAGCCAGCCCATGGTTATATAACCTTCTAATGCAGAAACCCAACCCCCTAACTGGGCTTCACCCTCATTGGTAGGGAGGCTGACCCACTACCTAAGCACAAGAATCTATGTCTGAGACAAAGGACCTGGAAACATGTGAGTTTCCAGTTCAAGGCTGGGAAAGCAGTTTTATCCTTATTTGGCATTTCTTGTACTGAGGTGGCACTGGGGAGGGTCTCCATTGCTCTAAGTCCCAGATTCCTGTAAGGTCGGGTGACCTCTACACTTAGGCCTAGTGGATGCTGAAGCCACTCTAGATTTGATTTTTCAGAATGGGGAAAATTCACTGCAAGTTATCCCTCACACTGACGATGACCATCTGGCTTTCGTTTATCTTTATGTACTGAATCCTGATCTGCTAAAAAAAAAAAATTTACTTGCTTGATTACTAAAGTATGCAGATTTTAAGTCATAGATAAGAGGTTTTTGACATTGTTTTAATACTGTCTTTACTGATAAAGTCCAACATCATATTCCCCACCCCCACACAATTACTGAAATAAGGTATGTAATGAAACAGTGATATACAGGATAAGGTTGCCCAAATCAAGGTCATTCCATAATACTGTCATTTATTCATTATAATCAAATAAGCTCCAGCATAAAATCATGGACCCTGGCCTTCATGTTGTTTGAAGAGTTTCCAATTTGTTCTGTGCAAAAATAACTGTTCCCTGCTATTTCTCCTAATATTTATTTGCATAGGACCAATTAATCAGGAAAGGTCGGGTCTACCCAATACTGCCTATATAAGGGATATAGAATTTAAAAGTCAGAAAAGGACCTCAGAAGTCATCCAGTCCAACCCCTAAAAAATTATTTTCCTCAAGGATAACAAAAAGGTATGGTAGAGACGAGTTTAAAACAATTAACTAAAAATCAGTTTTTAAGAATATTGTTAACCGGGGCAGCTAGGGAGCACAGTGAATAGAGCACCGACCCTGGAGTCAGGAGGACCTGAGTTCAAATCCGGCCTCAGACACTTGACACACAAGTTGTGTGACTTTGGGGAAGTCACTTAACCCCAATTGTCCTCCAAAAAGCAAAAAAAAAAAAGAATATTGTTAATTTAGGAGATATGAACTTGTTTCAGGGTATAAATAGTTCCCTCTCCATTTGCACCTTAAATAGATGGCTGCATGAATGAGATAGGCTTCAGGGATAATGAAGGATGAGAAGAAACTAATGGTGCTGTCTCGGGTTATAGAATTCTTATTCTGACTTCTGGAATGGCCAGCTGTTGAGATTTCTCATTGGGCTGGTGAGGGGGAGGCTGAGATGAGATAATAGATGTACTTTGTGAAGCCTTCAAGTACCATCATAATACTAGCTCTTCCTTGTTGCTGTTGTTGCTATCAATACCACCAGGCCTACAGTCTGGCGATGACTTTATTCTCTGAGCTTTCTACAACATTCCGACTCAAGCAATGTTTATCAAGTAATACAGGGGGTATGATGGTAAATGTTTAACAAACAGACTCATAAAAGAAAATGTATACACACTTTTAAATTTAATCTGCATTAATAGCTCTTTTATCTTAAGTCCAGAAATTAACAAAATAAATCAAGCCTTGATCTGCAATGCTTGCAGACTTCTGAAGTATAAATGCTCATACTGAAAGTCTAGCAATAGGTTCTCAGAAGCTGGGTAGAGCTGACTCCAGCACACCTCTAGTTGGAAGGGACAGCTAACTTCTATTGGCATAATTTTCCATTCTCTTCCACGATTATAATCTGTGATACCGAGACAGAGTCCTGAACAAACACATCCACCCCTCATTTTTTTTCCTTTTTTCAGGAGCTATGAGTGCAAGTAGTTCAAGAATTTCTTCTGTCCCTCCAAAGATCTTGGAAGGAAAGCAGGCCAAACATTAGGAGATGGCTGGAGGCAATGGTTCTATATAGAGACGCTTGGCTTATTTCCTTTTGTTTTTTGCTAAATTCAATAAACTATGTGATCTGTGTCTTCTGGTCATGAGGGACATCCCAGACACACAGAGTAGTGACTCATGGACAATATTTTCCCTTAGTTCTTTGCTAAGACCCAGTCAGTATCACCTACATAACTATTTCATTGATGCTACTTTCTTTCTATTATTTTTTTTTGTAATTTATCAGCACCCATGAACTTTTACTCCTTTTAGCAAACTTTTCCCCCAAAACTCCTATAGTATAGTCAAGCAAAACAAATTCACACATAGATCCTGTCTGAAAAAGTGTTTCATTTTGTACCTCTAGTCCAGCGGTTCTCAACCTGTGGGTCACAACCCTTTGGGGGTTGAACAACCCTTTCACAGGGATCTCCCAAGACCATCAGAATACACATATTTCCAATGGTCTTCATAACCGAGACTCAGCTCCTCTATCCATCTCCAGGCAGGAACACCCACATACAGATACACCCACATACAAGTATTAAAGTGTTGCGGCGTTAGGAAGGTTGAGAACCACTGCTCTAGTTTATCACCTTCAGCCAAGAGATAGGAACCATCATTCAACATCTCTGGGCCTCAGCTTCCTCATCTATAAAATGAAGCTAGACTAGATGTCCTTTAAGGTTCTTTACATCTCTAAATATATGATCCTAGTGATATCAAAAGGTATTTCACTTTCAGTGATTTTCACATTATTATTCCAAATTACTTTCCAAAATAGTTGGACCAATTCACAACTTCATCAAGAATAGATCCAGGTGCCTATCTTCCCACAGCCACTCCAACAATTGTATTCCTCTTTTGACATTTTTTGTCCAATATGTAAAAGGAGGGATTTGGCGTAGTTGCCTTCTGATATTGCTTCCAGTTCTAGACAATGATTCCCTATGAGGTAGAACCTCAGAGTTCTTTCATTTTAACTTCCTCTTATTATTAGTGATTTGGAAAGTTTTGCATGTAGTCATTCTTATTTTTTAAACTGTCTTGTTTGCCTAATATGCTCCATTTATCAACTTTTGTGTTTTCACTTATCAACTTTCGTGTTTTTAACCACTGCCATCTGATTATCAGTGCTTTATCAGGAAACTGATATTGCTAGGTCCTCTTCTTCCCTACTACTTTTTTTTATTGCCTTTGACCTTTTGACCAAGGTAAATTCCCCCAAGTGCATTGTGTTATTATTTTATCTAGTTTTATAACACAATCCTTTGGTAAGTTTATTGGTTTGGCTCTAATTTTTTAATTAGATTAGGTATTAGTTTTATATTTATTATATTAGCCAGGTTCAACCATGAGCAATTAATCTCTCCAATGATTTGTCTCCCTTTCCTTCTATAAAGACTGTTTTATAGTTATATTTGTTTAAATCTCAAGTATGTTTTGGTAGGTAGAACAATTCAACAAATATTGTATGCATGTATAGTTATTTTTGAAAATTAATTTGGGGGTGGGGCCAAGCAATCAGGGTTAAGTGGCTCACCCAGGGTCACACAGTTAGTGAGTGTGAGGTGTCTGAAGCTGGATTTGAACTCAGGTTCTCCTGACTCTAGGGGTCTGTGCTCCATCCACTGCACCATCTAGGTACCCCGACAAAAAACTTTTCAAAGATTTTATTCCACCTCTTCCTGCTGAGTTTTTCCAGTAATTCAGAGAAAGACTGATTATTTTTGTGAATTTATTTTATATCCTGCTACTTTGTTGAAATTATTGATGGTTTCAATTAATTTTTCAGTTAAATATGTTCTCTAAGCAAACTGTATCACCTACAAAAAAAGTTGTAATTTTGCTTCTCCTTTGCTTATAGTTATTCCCTTAAGTCTGTGATTCTCAACCTGTGGTTAGTGACCCCATTGGGGGTTGAATGACTCTTTCACAGAGGTCACAGGGGTTGCCTAAGACCATTGGAAAACACATATTTCCACTGGTCTTAGGAACAGAGACATGGCTCCTCTATCCATCTCCAGGGGGGTCCGCCCACATGCAGATATGCCCACATACAAGTATTAAAGGGTCACAGCATTAGGAAGGTTGAGAACCACTGCCTTAAATCCTTTATCTTACAACAACTAGCATTTCTAGAATTACAGTAGTTGATCATCAAATCATACCATTGTTTCACAAGTAATGGTCATGACAGTAGACAACCTTGCTTTGCAATTGATCACATTGGGAAGGCCTCTAGCTTTCCTCCATTACAAATACTGCTGGCTCTTAGTTTTAGATAGATACAGTTTACTGTATTAAATTTCAATTTATTTCTGTGCTTTTTATTATTTTTAAAAAATTCTCTGTTTTATTAAAGTTGCTTTTCCCCATGGAAGAATATATTAAGTTTTTCAAAAGGTTATTCTTGGTTGTAAACTTCTTCATTTTGACTTTTTCCCTAGCATATTTAAAGATTTGCTCTCTTTGATCGTACTTGTTGCTGAGTCTAATGTGATCCAGACTGTGATTGCTTTATACTTGAACTGTTTCTGACTATTTGCAATATTTTTTTCTCCATCCCAGAAGCCTGGGGTTTTCATTTTGACATTTCTAGATGTTTTCAATTTGTAGTTTCTTTCCAGAGGAAATCCATTCTTCCCATTTTCATTTTTGCCCTCTGATCCTAAGAGTTATGGGTAGATTTCTTTTATGATTCCCTGCTATGTGTACGTGTGTGTGTGTATGTGTGTGTGTGTAAGGTTAATTTAGTCTTGTGTTTTTAAGCATTTTAAAATTTTTTCTCTTCATTCTGTTTTGCAAGTGAGTTATTTTTGATAACAGATATCTATCTCACATATTCTAATTTTTCCCATCCTATTACTTCATTCTTTACTAACTTACTTCTTACTTACTTCTTCATTTAGTTCTATCTGTTCCATTCTGTTTTTCAGGAAGTCAACTGCATAATGCATCTTTTTTTCTACCTTTTATTCTAAATAGTTTACTCTCTTTCCAGTTTTTACCTCAGTAAACCTACCTCAGTAGCTGTAATTTTATTTTTTTAATCTCTTGCTTCATTTCTTCCAACCATCCTTGGAGTCATTATGATCAGACCATTCTTTTTTCTGAGGTTCAGTTTCTACAGATTTTGGATATTCTCTCTTATCTCTTGGACTTGTCTTAACTGTTAGAATTTCTTCATTGTATTGGGAGCTTTTGTCAGCTTTCTCATGTCTCCAGTCTCAGTTCCAGAACTAGGAATTTTTCCAGACCCAAACTCTGCCCACCTCACACTCCTGAACCCTGATTATAGTCTCACTGCAATCTGGATACCACTGCTGTTGCCTTTCCACAATTCTAGATAGGATGGCTTGTTCTTGGTCTCACTTCTTGCCTTCTACTACAGTTCTAGATTGAAACTGGGATCTCAGAAAGAGCTGCCTCTAAGTCCTACCCTTTGTTTCTCCCTTTGTCTCCAGTTGGCTCAATGGGGGCATCAGTCTTGAACCCATCTTTATCTCTTCTTTGTACTTAGTCAATACCTGGCTTAAAATTGCCTTTGTACCATGCTGCAGAACCTAATAGGTCCAGACAGTATATTAAAGATCCAAAAGAAATCAAAGAATGAGGAAAAGGTGTTTTATTTTTTAAAATACATATAATAGTTATTTTCTGATGCCAAATACCTGGAAACTAAAAGAATATTCAACAATTGAGGAATGGCTGAATATGTGATGGTGTATATCTGTAAAGGAGCACTATTTTACTGTAAGAGATGAACAGACAGCTGATTTCAAGACATGCAAAGACATAAGAAATGAGGTAGAGTGAAGTTAACAGAAACAGAAGAGCATTTTATTCTATGAAATTAATATTATAAAAACAAATTATTTTAGGGCTTTACAGATGAATAAAGAATTAAATGAATGAAACTAGAACATATTACATAATGATAATATTATAATAATATTATAAAAGCAAACAATTTTGAAAACTGTAAGAACTATAATCAATACAGTGACAACCATGATTCCAAAGGACCAAGGATGAAACATGCTCCCATTACACATAAATGATAGATTTATATAAATATAGATAGATGATAGATGTATTTTTTTTTCTTTTTGGAGAGGAAGGTAGGGCAGTTGGGGTTAAGTGACTTGCCCAAAGTCACACAGCTAGTAAGTGTTAAGTGTTGAGGCTGGATTTGAACTCAGGTTCTCTTGACTCCAGGGCTGGTGCTCTACTCACTGAGCCACCTAGCCACCCCTAGATGATAGATTTATACAGAGATAGATTTATATGCACACGTATCTCTGTGTGCATGCATGCACACAAACACACACAGTAATAAGGTGTTTCAGTCATGCCCAACTCTCCATGACCCTCTTTGGGGTTTTCTTGACAAAGGAATGATTGGCCATTTCCTTCTCCAGCTCATTTTACAGATGAGGAACTGGTACAAACAGGGTTAAGTGGCTTATCCTTAGTCACACAACTAGGAAATATCCGAGGCTAGATTTGAATTCAGGTCCCACAGACTCCATGTTTGGCACTCTATCTGAGCCACCTAGCTGCCCTGTAGAGCCACAGGAAGAATTTGTTTTGCTTGAATTTACTTATTTATTTGCTACAAGAAATTGGGTGGGGAGAGCAGTTCTTTTCATTCTTTTTTCAGTAAGATGGGGTAGGGAACTGAGAAAATAGATTTCTGTTCAATTTTTTAAAGTAGAGAAATAAAGGGTATTACATGCAGCACAACAGTCAAACAAACTTTCCATTAAGGTCACTGTATTGTGAGTTTTACTTATTTTACTTTGTTGTAAGAGACTTTTCTTGAAGTGGGAGTAATTTGTAAATGTCTCTAAAGTTTAAAAACAAAACTTGTCAATAAAATTGAAAATGTAACAATAAAAAAATTTCAAACACTGGCTTCAGGTCTTCTGCTGGGTCACAGTGCAGACTGACTAAGTGTCTTTACCCCCTCTCTACTTCCTCATCCTAGGAGCTGGCTGACTCCTGTCATGGCTTTGAAAGTTTCCATCTGAATATTGAAGATCATACTGACTTCAAACCTCTTGGAGGGCTTTACTGTGGGTTGGCTCAGTGTTTCGCTCCCACCTGTCCCCTTGTACGGTCACCTACTAAGAGTTGGCTTTCTCCTTTGCTGTAGCTCTGACAGTCTGAGATCCTCTTGGCTTCAAACTTCATGTACTGGAGATTGCATGGGCTTAAGTCCCCCACCCCCTTGGCATTCTCCTACCCAGAGCACAGGTAGGCTTCCTGCCATCTTCTTTAGAAACCCTAAAAAAGTTGACTAGGGTTTTCCTTTGTTTTTTTTTTAATTGGATCATTGTATTATCTGAAGACCTTTGAAATCTTTTCTGGGGGGCGTTTGGAAGGAAGCTGGACTCAGCCAGGAACTGTCCATTCTGTCATCTTTGCCCACTTTTCCTCGCATTCACCATGCCTGCATTTAGCAATATTCCTAGATCCATCCATAGTTTTTTCTATCTCCAATATGCTGAGGATTACACACACACACAGAGCTAACTAAGCTTAGTAGAATTGTCTGTAAAACAAAAAATCAATTCATTCTGGGTGGAAGTCTGATGACTCTTCACTTGAAGCAAAGTACATGTTTTAGTGCCTCACACAACCCCTTGAATGTAACTTAACAAATATTTGCATTAAAAATGATTGTAAACTTCTCAAACACCTTGTCACAAATCTGAGTTGTGACAATTTTCTAGGTAATTACAGTTGCTAAAAATCAGAACTTTTGGAAAATGAGATATAATGAAAATGTTAGCCTTGAGGGAAGAAAATGCAAGAGCAGGCTTAGTTTTCCTGAAGATACCACAGGATCACATATCTCAGAGCTGGAAGGAACCTAAGAGGTCATCTAGTCCATCTTTCTTTTGAACACTAATGCCCTCTACAACATCTCTGAATACAGATCATCCAGTCACTGTTAGAAGACCTCCAGAGTCAGGAAACTTACAACCTCCTGATGCAGAATTTTCTACTTTTGCATTATTCCAAGTATTAAGTAGTCTTTTCTCATATTGAGTCAAAATCTACCTGGAATCTGTTTAATTGAGACAAGTAGAATCTATCTAATTCCTCTTGAAGATAGCAATCATGTCTTTCCCTCAAATGTTTTTCTTCTCATCCACATTCCTTCCACCCCATTCTCTTATGGCATGGTTTGCATTCAGTCCTTCTGCTATTTGAGTCACCTTCTACTGGATATGTGCCATTGTGTTAATGTCCTTCCTAAAATGTCACACCCGAAACTGAACCATATTCTCCCGATGTAGTCTGAAGAAGATAAATAGGACTCTCAATTTCCTTGTTCTAGATATTATGGCTCTACTGAGGCAAAATAGTTCAGTAGAAAGAAATTCTTTGAAGTCAAAAGACCTGGGCTTGAATCCTGGCTTTTTAACTTAGCATCTGAAGTAAGTCATTTAGTCTCTCTAAACTTCAATTTCATCATCTATAAAATTAGAAAATTGTATTATCTGATCCATAAGGCTCCTTCCACTTTTGACTGTATACTGTGGTGCAATCCAACCAGCAGTGTGCTTGAACCACTTCAAACCAGCTTGAGAGAACCAATTGTTAAGTTTTCAACGTGAGCAGACAGAATTCAGCAAACACTGCAAATCGGGACTCAATTTATAGTTTTGTTTATTGTCTTGAAAGCGATGAAGAAAATATTGGAAATGCAGATTAATCTGAAAGGTGTGCCATTTTTGCCCCAAGGAGACAATTGTTAAACATTTATTGAATCCAACTACTGTTGCATTGGTTTTTGAGGCTGCCATGTACTCACACTGAATTTATATTACACTAAAACCTGCAAGCCTTTTTTTAATGAACTGTTACCTAAACTTCCCTTTCCAATCTTAGTGTCAGTGAAGTCATTTTTGTTTTAACTCAAATGTAAGATCACTATCTTATTAGATTGAACTCGTGATCCTAACCAGTATTATCTTTTTTTGGATCTTGATTCATCTAACATGTAAACTATCCCTCCCAGCTCTATATCATCTTCAGAAATGATGGGCATGAAAGTTATGCCTTTATTCACATTATTAATTAAATGCTAAACCGGTCAGGATCAAGGACAGATGCCTGGGGTACCAAAATTCAAGGCCATCCTTCAGGCAAACAGTAACCAATTAATCACTGCTCTTTAGATCTAACCTTTCAACCTGTTCTGAAAACACCATCACTTTTCCATAATCTGGTCTATCACCACATTTCATCCACAAGGACCATGAGAGATTGTCAAATATTTTGCTGAAATTGAAGTATACTCCGCCTCTACATTCCCTTGGTCTTTCATTCTAGAAAACCTATCAAAAGAAAAAAAAGGAAATTATAGTCTGGTAGGGTCTGTTTCTGATGTATCTCTATAGGATCACACCTTCCCTTTAACAATATTCACAAAGCAACCCATTAGCAATACATCAGGGAAGCTAGCTGGTGCAATAGAAAGAGAACCTGAGTTCAAATCCAGCCTCAGACACTAACAGCTATGTGACTCAGGGTCAGTCACTTTACCCTGTTTGCCTCCATTTCCTCATTTGTAAAATGAGCCAGAGAAGGAAATGGCAAACCATTTTACCATCTTTACCAAGAAAACTCCAAATAGGGTCACAGAGAGTCAGACACAACTGAACAGCAGCAGCAGCAGCAAGACATAATAGAATTTTTCGGGAACTGAATTCAAGCTCATCAGTCTGTCATTTAAAGATCCTACTCGGAAGGAACGAAGAAAGAAAGGAAGGAAGGAAGGAAGGAAGGAAGGAAGGAAGGAAGGAAGGAAGGAAGGAAGGAAAGAAGGAAGGAAGGAAGTAAAGAAGAAAGGAAGGAAAGATGGGTGATGAGATTGGAGAGGTTCTTTCTTCCTCTGCTCCCTTCTCTCTCTGTCTTTCTGTCTGTCCCTGTGTCTCTATCTCTTTCTCTGTTTCCGTCTCTGTGTCTCGGACCCAAATGTTAAAAATAAATAGGGA
>CM053598.1:209139735-209180242 GCA_028646575.1 Pseudocheirus occidentalis
ATGAACAAAATTTGTTTTTTAGGTTTTTGCAAATGTAGCAAAAGTTCGATTGGGAAGTGATTACTTTTTTTCACTGTGACTTTGGGGAGGAGGAAATGGGGAGGAATGTGTTGTTTTTATCTTCTGTATAATATAGACCATAAATCACATAAATAGAGGTGGAGGAGGTGACTTAGATGATTGTTTATTTCTAGAAAAGAGGCTACTTCCTATGGAAAGAGGGCTTTAGTTGGTCATGGAGCAAACCAAACAATTACTCAGGTTTCCTGTTGGCTATTTCCCTTTTGTTAAACCTGACCCAAAGCCAAGGTGCACATAGATGAATTTTTCCTATTGCAAAATCCTAAATCTCTGAAAAAATGTTATCATGAGAATATTGTTCAGAAATAGCATCCTAAGGAATACAGTTTGAAGGATTTTTGCTAATCTGTTTTGGAAGGGTCTAATGAGAACTAAGGTTTCTGGAAACTCCTGAATCCAAGACACTATGACCTGCTACAGAATACTAAATCATGAGGAAAAGTAAGCATCTCAATGTAAAAGTTTAGATAACACTGTAGTCATTTCTGATTTAATGAACTGTTCATATTCTCACTTCAGAACATCCTGGAAAGAATAAATCAGTTAAAAGAATGACATTTTTGACTCAAGTACATTCAGAATATAGATTCAGAAGTGAAAGGGCTTTAGATTGGAGACTGGAGGATTTAGATTAGAGATTGGAGGCCTGGAGACATTGAACACCTTGCCAAGGGCACACAGGAAGTAAGTGGCAAAACCAAAATCTGAGCCTAGTACTTTCAGTTCTAAATCCAATACTCTTTCCATTATACAACTTTGCAAATGACAAGGCTTTGTAATCCTCTTACGCCTTACACAGTGTGTCCAGCTTAACAGATCTTCTATTAATTTTGAATTGATCTGCTCTGCTTTTCCCATTGGACATCCTAGGTTTTTATCATAGGATCATAGATTTAGATTTAGAAGAGACTTTGGGGACATTTAGTACAGTTGCTCAGAAGGAGAAATTAGGTTCCAGAGCTAAGTGACACCCAAGCCATTTTGGTAATAAAGGGCAGGGGCAAGATTTGAACCCAAGTCCTCTGACATGCCATGTGTCTATTAATAAAAAATAAAATAATGAAACTATTTCTTTTGCTTCAAGATACATGGTAGCTAGATGATAACTGTAAAAATATTTTTATTCTTCTTATACACCAATTCACATGACAAAAAAAAAGTTTTGGGTTGTGGATGAGTGTGATAAAAACACAAGTCCATTCAGTGATGGTGTTTATAAATTTTTGCTTAGCACCCATGGACAAACATTTGAATGGTACAGTATATTACGAATAATATTTATATTGTGGTTTGCAAAGTGCTTTACACACATATATCACTTGAAAAAAAGTTGCAGGATGAACGTTTTTATGCAAAACATATGGATAAAAGTTTTTTTTGGGGGTGTGTGTGTATGAAATGCTGCTGAAATAATGCTGGGTTTTTAAAGGATCCCATTTAAAAACAAATGACCGTTCAAACTCAGGTCTATAACCTAAGAAACCAAATGCAAATTAAGGTTAATTTTTCCAAAACTATAGAGCTGATTAAAATTTTAAAGAAAGTGACATAAATGGATTTACCAATTCTCCTTGGTGTATCAGACTAAAGGATCTGGCTTACTTCCTTTCTCAAATCTCATAACAATCCGAGAAGACTGGTTTCTTTGAACTCTGATAATTTGTCTGTCTCTCCTTTCTCCTCTTTATTAAGTCATCAGTTAGTTATTAGATAGCTATCGGACAGTGGCTGAAACACACTTGTTTGAATAAGGAGCATTTCCCCCTTTTCCGCTAATTTGAACCCATTGATGGCCATTGGTATATTTTCTGCATGTCATCTAAAGTTGCCCTTACCTGCATAGTGGTCAAACACGGTAGGCACGTATTCTTCTGGGAAGGCGTCGTTGGCATAGCTCATCAGCAAGCAGGTTTTGCCCACTGCCCCATCTCCGACCACCACACACTTCAGCGGTTTCTTCACGTCCTCCTCGCTGGGGCAGCCACTTGGCCCTCGCTCCTCTGTGCAGTTCATTCTTACTGGGGCTCTTCCTGATTCTCCAAGTTCTAGGAGCGCAGTTACCCTCACTTAGCTGGGCACTTTTGGCTCAGACTTAACATTTTCCAGGTTGCTGCTGTCTGCTCTCTCACTTTACCATGCTGGTAAAGAAAGGGAATGTTCACTTTGAAAGAAAAAATAAAATAGCTTGTCTTTCCCCTGTCGTTTGAATCAAGACACCCTCATTTTCCTGGAGATCTGGGTGTTTACTGTGATCTTGAGAGATAGCAGCCTGAAGCTTTCTCTCTTTCCTCCCTTTCTCCAACTTGGCTGGAGACACTAGGGATTTCTTCTAAATCCTTCCCATTTTCCATTTCACATCTAACATGGAGGAAAGCCGGGATTTTTTTTTTTTCAAATGGAGTTTTTCCTTTCTTTCTCCGGCTTGCTAAGTGTCAGGAAATCATGGGTTTCCTGCTGCATTCCATATTAGGATGAGTGGGCTGGTGAAGGGCTCCAAACAATGAGCAGTCTGTGTGTGTTTGTACTTCTGAGGACCGTGCCAGGACAGAGAGTCAACACTAGAGGTCCCACCGCGGCCAGAAGTGGAGACACTTCCTTTTTTCTTGCACTGCTGGAAGGGGCTGCTCACGCCGGCTGAAAAAGAAGCTGATGAGAACACGCAGGGTGGGGAGTGCCGTCTATGCAGAAAACAAGGGGATCAGCTTAATTAAGCGTGAGTGAGCCACGCCGTCAAGCATGAGATAACAGATGACATCACCCCAGTACTGACTTATCCTGAAAAGTTTGGCGAGTTAAAAAGGGGCAGTCAACTCAGAAACCTTCAACTTTTCCTCTCCTTTGCCATAGAGAAGAAAACTGTCCAGGGTTATAATTGTTTTGAAGGAAAACTCCATTTTCCCCTCAAGCGTTATAGCTGAGGGTGTGTGTGTGTGTGTGTGTGTGTGTGTGTGTGTGTGTGTGTGTGTGTGTGTGTGTGTGAATCAGCTTTATAAATGGCCACATTTGCACTAGAAATTCTTCCAGATACAGTTTTATAATCATCACACATCAGAAATAAATCATTTAGCTGAACTCATCTGAAAAGTAGTTGGCATTTACTTCTCCTTATTAGTGAATAATGAACATGTGTGTCACACTCATTTAACACATTTGGAGAGCGGGTTTTGGATTGTTTCAAATTTCAGATGTTAAGATTTGTGCTTTGGCACATTGATTCTGGATTCAGTTAGAAACAAAAAGCATTTATTTAGTGCCAGGAGCTGTACTAAATGCTAGGGAATACAGAAATGAAAAGGAAACATTTCCTGCCCTCAAGGAGATTATATTCCTTTGGGAAAACAGCACACATATTGATAGTCAAATGCAAAACATGTGCAAAATAAATACAAAGTCATTGTGGGAGGCAGTGGGATGCAGTGTTAAAAACTAGGGGTGAGAGGAGGGATCAGGAAAGGCTTCATAGGAGCTAGCATTTGGCTGGAACATGGTAGGCACTTAATAAAGGTTAATTGATTGAAAACACCAAGGGGCTGGAGATGAGGAGGAGGAGCATTTTGGCTATATGAAACAGTCAATGTAATGGACAGAAGATGGAATATCTCATTTAGGCAACCCTAAGTCAGCCAATTTAGCTGGAACATAGAGTTCATGAGGAGAAATGTGTGAAGTCATTTTGGAAAGATAGATTGAAAGTAGATTGTGAAAGCTTTAAATGTTAAGCACAATAATTTGAGCATGGTCATTGTATACAAGAGTTTGTATTTTAATCTGGAAGAACTGGGGAGCCACTGAACTTCTTGAGCAGGGGAGTGATATATGCTTTAGGACTGCCAATTTGGCAACCATGGCGGGGATGAGAGAAAGAAGAGACTGAAGAATAGGAGACCAGTTAGGAGAATATTGTGGGAGGTGATGAGGGTTTCAACTAGGGTGGTGGTCAATGAAATGGAGAAGAGGGAATAAATGTGGGAAATGCTGTGACAGTTGTATTGGAAGGAGATGGGCATGAGTGAAGAGAATAGGATAAATCCAGGGTTGTTAACCTTAATGTCTGGGAGGAAAGTGGTACTTGTAACAGGAACAGGAAATTTGGGAGGTGGATAAATTTGGAGTAAAAAAGAATGAGTTACTTTTCAGACATATTGAGTTTGAGATGTCAGTGGGACATCTAGGTGAAGATTGGAGGGCTCATGTCCCCAACTTCAACAGAGAGTTGGTAATATGTGCCTGAAGCTTGGGAGAAAGACTAGGGCAGGATATGCCAACTTTGGAGATGCATAGAGATGTTATTTGAATCTATGGAACCAATAAGATAGAGAGATAGAGAAAGAGAAAGACAGAGAGAGGGAGGATCAGAAACAGAGGCAAAGACAGAGAAGAAGAAGAGAAAATTGAATCACACACATAGACATCGAGAGACAGAGACAGACACAGACAAAACACACACACACACACACACACACACACACACAGAGTAAATGTAGATGAGGATCCAGCCAAGAAAACTGAGTAGCTGTGGTCAGAGGAGAACCAGGATTGAGCAGGGTTACTAAACTTGAGAAGAAGGATCCTTTGGTGTAGTGTTGCAGAGAGGTCAAGAAGAATAAGGCCTAACAGAAGGCAATTGTACTTAGCAATTAAAAGATTATTGGTAGTCTTAAAGCACACCTGCACAACTTGACAATAGTTAGGGGCCAAAATTAAAATACGCTATTAATGGCTCACTTTCCAAGTAAAGGTATAATTAACGATTAAACTATTTTGCAAATAAACCATATTAAAAAGGGAAATTTCAATTAATATAAATTAATTATACTTATTGCTTAAGGTTTTTATTTATCATGAAATTGCTGCTCTTTGACAAGAGACGGATTGGTGATGATTGGTTGCTGAGCGTCACATAACAAACAGGAGTGTGTGCACAGTGGCAACTGACCTGCCAAGTTACACGATGGGCACAGTAGTGACTAGTGGAAGGCTGGATTAAGTGGGCACGGACAAAGCACTTGTTCCATCTTTATTCTCTTTTATATACTTTACATTTTTTGCAGACCACTGGAAATCCTTTGATGGGGTGCAAGTGGCTTGGGGGCCGTATGTTGTGCAGTGGTTCCCTTAGAGCAGCGATTCTCAACCTGTGGGTTATGTTCAATTTGTAACAATTTCAATACATCCTGCGTATCAGATATTTACATTACGATTCATAACAGTAGCAAAATTACAGTTATGAAGTAGCAACGAAAATAATTTTATGCTTGGGGGGAGGGTCACCACAACATGAGGAACTGTATTAAATGGTCATGACATTAGAAAAGTTGAGAACCACTGCCTTAGAGGAAGCTGTTTCAGTCAAGTAGTGAGGCTGGAAATCAAATTACAAGGATTTAATCCTCTTCTTTTCAGGTGAGCCTGGGCTTTTACTCCTAGTCAACTTGGTAGCTGATCGGGAGATCTGTGGGAGTATATTAAATGATGTGTCCTTTCTCTCAACATGAAGCTAATGTACTTGATCTCATGTGAGAAAATAAAGAGAACTCAGGGGATGACTTCAGCAAAGAGTTCTGATACCTTCTTATTCTTTTGTACTTTTCTTTGAAATTTAATTTTTAATTTAGTTTTTCTTTTATGTTTGTATATAAATTATACATACATATGTATGCATATATGTATGTACATAGATATATATCTGTGTTCTTATTAGTACCTATAAACACTGTCATTTTCCCCTGCTTTTGATATCATAGTGTGGCAGAAACTATTAAAAATAACAAAGCATTATACACTTCTTAATATTTTGGCCTGAAAAGTTCAGCATGCTGATTTATGAGGTTTTCTTTAAAGTGAATTATATGTACCATTTCAACATTAATCTTTTGGAATTAATCTCGGTCACCATAAGAACAATTTTCTTTAAGTGAATGTTAGGCAGTATGACTGTTAACTAAACTAGCCGACCTTAAAAACCAGAAGAGTAATCCTAATTAGTCAGACTTGCTTTACCCAAGGATAGCTAGGTGGCACAATAGATAGAGTGTCAGGCCTGAAGTCATGAGTTCAAATCTGGTCTCAGACACTTTCTAACTGTGTCATTTAACCCTGTTTGCCTCAGTTTCCTCATCTGTCGAATGAGCTGGAGAAGGAAATGGCAAACCCCTCCAGTATCCTTGCCAAGAAAACCCCAGATGGAGTTATGAAGAGCTGGACATGGCTGAAATACCTGAACAACAATGACAAGAACACTCATGAAAGTTTGCTTCAGCAGAGCTGGAAATAGTGCCCAGGGGCACTCATTAACATATCATGGACCAGGTAGCTTGCTTTTTTTTGGCCCTCGAGGCAATGAGGACAGTTACTTATGATTTATGTACTGTGCACATAGTTGTTCTACCAAATTCTTTTTTTTCCATGTCATACACAGTGCTGGGGTTGCTCTACCTGTTTCTCTTTGTACATACTTACCCAATCTATGAGGGAAGTCTTAGTTTCCATTTTTCTGGGGTTCCAGAGTAATCAGTTTCCTTAGTGACCTCTCTCTCTGAATTTTAGCTTCATTTGAACCTCTCCAAAGACCAATCATATATTTTTGCCTGGAATACTGCTTCCAGTTTTGATAGGATACCATTAGAGGTGACATGCTATTCTTTTGTCTCCTGCTTTTGCACCTCCATTCCAAAGTCTAACACAGAAATAAGACAGCTAGAGTAGGTTCACATTCTTCTTCAATTTCTCTCTTCTAGGGGCTACTTCAGGTTCAGACCCCGTGTTATTGGCCCATTTTGAGATATCAAGAAGTAGATTTGGGCCAAGGCAATTCTGGTGATACTGAGGAGCTTCAAGTTCTCCCATGTGAACTTGTGTGATCCTTGGAGTACTTCATGGACCCATTGGTGTACCCTAAAGTAGGCCTGAAGCTCAAGTTTAATTGTGAATCTTCTTTTTTTAGACATATAAGGGGGAGCACAAGTTGGAACTAAGTTATCTTCCTGGTAGCAAATTTCACTGAAGTATGCATTTTCTGTGACATCAGATTACCTGCACTCAATAAAAAGATGAATACCTTGGCTCTGGTATGTCTAGACTTAGACAAAATATCTGCTGTTTTAGTTCTGATTGGAAGGAACTGCAGTTCACTTAAGATACTACCAGTATAATGCAGACAATTGGTTATTGTCCTTTGTTCTCGAAAAGGACCAAACTGATATCACTATGCTAGAGTCAGTTTCAGTGTTGTTGAACATTGATCACCTGTGGTTGATCAGACCGGTCCCAGCTCTGAATGCTCTACCACAGGTCAGGCACAAATAGTCTGTGTAAACATTTGGGGTGGATACTCTAAATTTCCTTTGAGCAGTTTCAATTCTGCTTCATAGAGTATAGCACCTTCTTTGATATGAGCATGTAATTCTGAGCAGTCCTGTACTGGCGTCTCCCATGTCACACAATTAATTTCAAAATTCTTAAAAGAGACCTTGAGAGTGTCCTCGTATCACTTCTTCTGACCACCACATGAACACTTGCTCTGTGTGAATTCTCCATAAAATAGTTTTTTTGGCAAGCTTATGATTTGCATTCAAACAACGTGGCCAGCCCATTGGAGTTGCACTGTTTGAAGCAGAGTTTGAATGCTTGGCAGTTTATTTCAAGTAAGGACCTCAGTGTCTGGAACCTTATCCTGCCAGGTGATGTTCAGAATCTTCCTAAGACAATTCAACTAGAAGAAATTTAGCTTCCTGGCATGGTGCTGGTAGACTGTCCAGGTTTCACAGGTATACAACAATGAAGTCGGCACAACGGCTCCTTAGCTCTTCAGTTTGGTAGTCAGTCTGATACTTCTTCTTTCTCATACTTTCCTTCAGAGCCTCCCAAACACTGGGCTAGCTCTGGCAACATGTGGTTCAAGCTCATTATCAATGTGTACATCCCTGGAAAGTACACTACCAAGGTCAGTGAACTTATTGACAGCATTCCAAACTACTCCATTTGCTGTAACTAATGGTTCCATGTATGGATGGTGTGGTGGTGGTTGATGGAGCACCTGTTTTCTTGGTGTTAATTGCTAGGCCAAAATTAGCCCAAGCTATTCCCTTCCTACCTTGACTATTCATGTAGCCTTTGCAGAGGTCTACAAGGGAATTGAAGCAAGTAGTAACAGTGAACATTATCAGAACACTGGCTCTTCATCTTCAGAGATATATACTGAAATATTTGACTCTAGTACCAGAAAAATGGAAGAATTATTTAAGACAAATCTTAGCTAGAGGACAGATGCATTCTTACTGAGTAGAATAGGAGATATGAGTTATTTGTGAGATCCATCTCTCCAACTCCTGGATATTCTAGGAAAAATCTCAAGAGATTCCTTTATCTGTGATATATGATCACAGAAACAGTTTCAGAGACCCAATTGTCCATGCACCATCACAGAATCCAGCAGTATTATACATATCAATATTGTTCTTGTTCGTTCTTCATTTTCCAAGAAGATTGATGACAGCATTGAATGATAACTTTTACATGAATTGGATGTGAGGCAGAATTGCACAAAGTTATCAGCTTTACTGTCTCTTTCAGAGTCATCAAAATCCAGTGACAAAACAAAGTCAGAATGAGTGGTGATGGCCTGGGGTGCAGCCTCTTCCATGTCTGATGGAGCTCTAAGTACTCCATAGTGCCTGCTTCAGCTGTCTTCATGGTCATTGTTCTCATATACCCATTCTCCTGGGGAAGCTTCATATATTTGGGGTAGGCACCCTAACTCACCAGTGGGACTGAGACCTATCAGTTACCCTCAGCCTGGGGTATGGTTGCTGTGTAAGCTACAACTTTTTGGAGCTGCAGGTGAGAGTTGGTTGACAGGTGGGCACCAAAGGGTGGATAAGCATCCCTGAAAAGGACTTTGGAAGCCCTCACACCAGAGGTACTAGTACTATCTGAACACACCATACATGCTAAATTTTAAAAAAGGCTCTAAGTGGATTGTTACAACATGAAAGGAGTTCAAAGTGTCTTGGAATATCTATGCCTGTGGTTTTCAGTACTGGGCATTTGCAACATCTACTACCAGATTTCCACTTCTGGTGACTAAGGGAGAAAATCAATGAGATAAAGGGAGAGAGAGGGAGACAGAGAGAGAGAGAGAGAGAGAGAGAGAGAGAGAGAGAGAGACAGAGACAGAGACAGAGACAGAGAGATAGACAGAGAGAGAGAGAGAGAGAAAGAGAGAGAGAGAGAGAGAGAGCGAGAGAGACAGAGAGACAGAGACAGAGAGAGACAGAAACATAGAGAGAAAGAGAGAAAGAGAGAGAGAGAGACAGAGAGAGAGAACGAGTGAGCTGATAAAAGTGTTAGAGACATAGATCTATTTGACATGTGGTCCATCTGACCTAGGGGAAACTGGAGAAGTGTTACATAAACAGCCCAATTATAATATTAGTGTTTATCTATGTAAAATGTGCCTTGTATATTATTGCCTCTACTCAATGATTAATGTGCTAATTACTGCACATTTGTGTACCATACTCATGTTTGTTTATTGGCTATACATAGTATTTCCTCCATTTGCATGTGTATTATTGTTTATACGTATTCTGTTATTATATAAATCTACTTATGCCATTCATTTGCTTTTTAAAAAATTTATTTATTTTTTGTAATAAATTTTATTTGTTTTCTTGTTTACATCATTCATTTTCATGAGATTTTTGAATTACAAATTTTCTCCCCGTCTTTCCCCTACCCCAATCCCAAAACAGCGATGCCACTGTAGAAACCTTCCCCTGGTCTGCTCTCTAACTTTCTGGTAGGACAGGGAGGGTCTCCCTTCCCCAACCCCTGTATATCTTGCTTCCTAGTTGCAGGTATTGCAGAGCTTTAAATTCTAGATTCTTTTGGTTCCTCCCTTGTCACCCACCCCTGCTGGAAGGATAACCAATTCAATACAGGCTGTATAGGTATGATTATACAGGACATCTTCATAGTGGACATATTGTGACAGTGATCATATGTCCCTCCTTCCTATCCCTCCCCCCTTATTCTATTCTCTACCCTGTCCCTGTCCCTTTATTCATTTGCTTTTAACGTATGTTTGCTTGTATGGATATCTATGAATTGCTGCAGCATATTCATGTAATACATCCTGCATATAGTTTAGACATGTAGTCACTAAGAGATATCTAGGATTTGAGATGAATATGCACAAGCATGTAGCTGATTTTCTGAGACAGCAAGTATTTAACTAGAGGGAGAAGAGAAAGCAGAGGAGTCGATCTTTCACAGACCCAGTCACAGAAAAGACAACCAAGGTTTTATGTTATAGATGCAACCATGCATGCCAGGTATTACTTTTGTGTGGTACAAACAAGTCCATTGAATGGTTTAGAAAATAAATGACACCATTATTTAAACAATGGCTGCACATATCTCTGCGTGACTTTTGAAAGACAGTGGAATGGTCTGATAGTGAGTCAGTTGTCGTGAGTTTAGGCTGAAGTGCAACTCCGAAAGGAACAAAGAGAGTTGGAGAAAGGGGGTTGCAAGAAGCTGCATGAAGTTGGCAAAATGGAAGCATAGGAATGGGACCAGGATTCTGGAAATGCATCTTTATGAACCAATCAGGCCTGAAGAGTGTTGGGACAGATGCTGTATTCTAAAAGTCTTCTACCCTTGGCTACAGAATCCCAAGATGATAACTCTGTGTCTCTTATTTCACCTTGGATTACCTCATGGAAGACTGAAACCTTTCCCTCTAAGCGTTGTGAAAATTTGTTTATATTTCTTTGTTTTAAACATCTGTAAGGACTGCTAACCACCAAACATTTTCTAGTCTGAGGGTACTTATTGGGCACGCAGTTGGAAGGAGGTAATTGAGGAAACACCCTTAGAAAAGAGAAACATATAGATCTAACACTTAAGTGTTTTTGTCAGAGCACTGTCTCTAAGCGGGGGCTCAGAGTAACAACAACAACAAAAATATAGAGAGAATAATAGATCCTTTTATTATAACTTCCAAGAGCAGAGAAGACACATTTATAATGGGAAAACTATGTTGATACCAAATCAGTAGTAAGTATGTATGGGAATCAAATAGGAAGGATCAAGCAATTTTACTCATCACTCCACCACTACACAAATGCAAAAGTTTGGATTTCTCTAGCATTTTATAATTCACAAAATTCTTTGTATCCATTATTGAATTCGAGTCTCAGAATAACCTTAATATTGAATATCACTATTATCATTTAACTTTTGAAAAAAAATGCCACGACTAGTTAAATGATTTGCCCAAAGTCACAGTTTGGCAAAGGGCAGAGTCAGAATTTGATTCCAAATGTTCTTTTTTCAGATCCAGTGCCATTTAGAACTGCAAGGGATCTCATGCTGCTTCCTTAGGACCTTAAGACCTGTGTTCTTTACACGGCACCATTCTATCTCCCCTTTCTTAGCACAGTTCTTTTCTTGACTAGGTTTTGACTTTGCTCTTTGTATAATCTGACTCTTTTCCCCAGTCAAAGATGGTGCCATTAGCGACCTCACAAATGGGCCCATTTCAAGTCCACTATTTGGAAGGGTAAATGTTCTGTTCTGTTCCTCGAGGAAGCCCTATCTGGTGGGGTCATATGGTTCACCTTTGATCCCTTGGTGCTTTCTACTATAGCCTAGACCAGCTGGCCAGGTAGGTGTAGATGTTTTGGGAGCCTAGTTACAGATCTGGTTGCAGCCCATGTCTGAGATACTCCTAACCCAATTCCCAGTGTCCACCTGGGAAGGGGAACACCATCCTCCTGGCTGATTGATGCAAAGGAGTTTGTCAAGCAGAGGTACCATATCAGCTTTACACACACAGCAGGGTATTTACATCAGGGTAGGAACACAGTTAGAGCAATTGAAGCGGATCACTTATGTGTTGGCTCAAGGTGAGAAGGTGGAGACTTAGGAACACTCTGCTAGCATGGATCCAAGGATCTGGAGGGGGGCTCAAATGTGGGACTGATAGGAAGTCAGGTCATAGGGTTTTTCTTGACTGGCAGCCCACTTATCATGAACCACATGGAATTTCCTTTGCTCCCTTGGGTCCTGTCTATGCATGCATGGCTCTAGTTTTAGTTACAAAGCATGGGCAGAGTGAGAACTGACAGTGATTCAGCCTGTAGCAGGGCACAGAGTGAGGTAGGGTACAGTTCTGAGTGTCCACAGTATCCCTTAATATTAGTTCTTAAAGAGCCAGAGTGATTCTAAGACGGCATAGTCAGTAAAACCACAGAACCTGGTAAGCAAGATCATTGTAAGTGCATCATTTACTACTAGGAAAAAATTAGCCAAAAAGTTGTGGGTTTTTTGGTTTGTTTTTTGCTGAGGGTACATCAGGGGTAGAATCATCGTATCTGGAAGACTGGGATCATAAATGGGACTATTTGACAGAAAAAAAACAAACCAGGGTTATATCAACAAAGAGCGAGGCTCCACTGCACAGAGATATTGTGGCAGCTGGTTATAGTGGTTATCTTAGGTATAAATTTGAATCCTCTAGGGAACATAGGCTTAAGAAACAGCTTCCTGGTAGTGAAATGCTATAAAAGCTGAGGGTAACTTAATTTGCCTCCTATATGCTAATTAGTTCAGTTCTAACTATTTGAGTAGCAGCCTATTAGCTAATTAAATTACAAGGCTTAAGCCTTAGTGTTAGAAGAAAGTGAAAAAGAAAGAACATTGGAGTTTAAATCAGATCAAGTCTCTCTAGATCTAGATATGGTGTTTACATATGATAGAATGGATTCTGAAAAAGGTCTGGGAAGCTTAAATTCAAATGCATTAGGATTTGGATTCAGACAGGACTTCAGAATTAATCTAGAAGGAAAAAAGAGTAGTCTAGAACACCTCTCATATTTTTCAGATAAGGAAACTGAGATCTAAAGACTCATTCAAGATTATAGAGATAATAAGTGAGAAAACTGAGATTCTAACAGGGCTCCTGACCCAGGGCACATTCCTTTATTAAATAACTTTGGAAATAAAAGTGAAGCCTTTACACTTTGCCCACATTTTTAACAAGTCTGACAATATGAAGGTGAAAAAAATCCTTTATTAAAGGATAAAATCTTTTAGCTCCTCATGTCTTCCTGGTTTGGTGACCTAGGAAAGAGTCTTCATCTTGCTGGCAAGATGGAAATCTGCATCTTAGAACTTCTTATTTTTTGCCTTTTTGTGGGATTGTATCATTTCCTGATGTTTCATTTTTCCTTGCTCAGGCTTTAGGATGTCAACTTGATCAGAGTAAAAAAAAACATTGTGACTGGGTAAGCAATGTTAGATATGGTATAAAATTTATCTTGTTTAGTGCAGAATTTCAAAACAAATTGTTATGTGGACATATTTGCTTTCTATGTTATGAAAGTCTCTGTTATTGAATTTTGCATAATAAAACAAGAAAACCATTTCCTAATAGCTTGAGAAAGAAAAAGAAATTTGGTAATGTTATCACAAGGACTTTGTCCTTTCAAAGATACCACTTAACCCAACCTTCACTTTCTCTTTGCAGTATGAAAGGAAGACCTCTTCTAAAATGTCTGCATATATAAAACATTAATGAAGAATTCATAATCCATGTCAACCCAAGCACTCCTCTTTATATGTAATCTTGAATGGTAAGCTTTCACTGGCAATATCTGCTCACTCTGTGGTTCTCCAAAGAACTACTTCAATTGTAGTCTCATTTTAATTTTTGAATCAACATTTAAAAACCTTGTTACATGTTTAACTGTGAACACTTCTTTTGTTAAAGCACTTATGAGACAATGGAATGGATAGTCCCCTCATCAATGAGTCTCAACCCATTCATGGCTTTTCCTTTTCTGTAATTCTTATTTATGTCTTTTCACAAGTCCTCCGTAGTGGATATACAGAATTTACTAGATTCTTCTGTCTGATTCTTTTAATATTTTGTAGGTATTAGATTATCCATTTATCATGCATCAATTACATGACTTGGTATCTTTGCTTATATTCATCCATCCATCCATCCATCCATCCATCTATCCATCCATCTAGCCATCTATCTATCTATCTATCATCTATCCATCTATCCATCCATCCATCCATCCATCCATCCATCCATCCATCTATCCATCTATCTAATCCATCCATCCATCTATCTATCTATCTATCTATCCATCCATCCATCTATCATCTTTCTCTCTCTCTGTCTCTCTGTCTCTCTATCCATCCATCCATCCATCCATCCATCTATCTATCTATCTATCTATCTATCTATCTATCTATCTATCTATCTATCTATCTATCTAATCTATCATCTATCTGTTAATCTGCTCCATAGATTACCATAGCCAATGAATAAACACGTTGAATGGATAAGCAGCAACATGTTGGGGATATTTTTTTCTATATTTAGGCTAATTCTTGGACTGAGTTTCATATGAACTCAATATGCTGAATTTCACATTGAAGTTATTAAAATAGATTCCAAACTGTTTGAATATTGCCATTTGTACTGTACTAGCATAATCATAGAGAATTCAAGGTCATTTCTAAGTCTCAATAAGCATTAGAATAAGATTTTTGTGAGGATGTAGATGACTCAAAAAGATGAACCAAGTGATAAGGAATAATATGAATGAGGAATAATAAAAAAGAAAGTCTGAGGGTTGCAATGGTATCTCAATAAAAGACATAGTCCTTTTGGTATGTGGACTTTTTTGTTGTTGGAAAAGAGAGAAAAAGAACACCTTGTGAATAAAACATTGATAGAACTGGCTTGAGAACAGATATTCTGAGAAAAGCAGAGTGAGAAGGGTTTCTCTCAAAGACAAAAGCCCTGATTGAAGGTAAGGATGATTGTATGACATGCATATCATGCTTTTCAAGGTATGATATAACTGATAAATTAAAAACCACAGAGTTTATTGTGGATTGTAGGAAAACATATGTATTATTTGTTTATGCCACTGCAGCTTTGGATTTTTTTCATCCTGAGTTAGAAGCTCATCACAAGGCTCTCATTTGAGGCATAGAAGAATGGAGAAATTGGAGAAAAGCTCAGCACAGAAGCCATCAGAAGAATCCAGGTACTAAAGACACGAAATGTATAATGAGAGAAATTGCTTACAGAAGATTTACAACAGAAACTAAGAGGAACTGAGTACAACTGACAGTCAGGCTTTGTAGCTGATGCAGGGAATGGTTTGCTTGTAAAAGAAAACTGTACTTGCTGATTGTTGGAAAAAAGAATTCTTTGCTATTGAAAAGGTTTATTGTCTTTTAGCCTCATTTACAGCTCGAAAAAAAGAAAAATTTTCCAGCAATGATTGTATTGCCATTTATTGCTCTTTATAGCTTAAGAGAAGGTAATGGAAAAGGAGACAGGTTTTGCAGCTTTTTGGTGGAAGCTGTGTTTATATATTTTTGTTACAATAACATAACATTTTCTTAGGACCTTGCCAAGTGTAGCTTTGTGCTAAAAGAGCATGACACTGTTTCAGTAGCCTGAAAGTGGCACAAATGTGACTTTTCCTTAGGGAAATTTGAGGAACAGAGGGAAACAGATAGGAGAGAAATATTTTTTTTCCCTCTTGTGTATATTATTTCCCAAAGAGACAAATGATCTCTAGGTTTGCAGTCAAGATTTATGAGTTGTCTCAACTACTACGTTCATGTATTAATGGGCATCATTGCTAGGTTTCTATATTTATATGTCCACTCTTCCTTCCAGACACTGCTTGTGTTAATGAGAATGTGTGGCTCAGATTCTTAGTGGACTGTTATATTTTTATTTTCCTAATTTTGCTTTCTATTTGGTAAATGTTATGATTATCCTTGCTTTTTCTTTCTCATTTAACAAATGATATATGTTTAAGAGTTAATATCATTGCAGATGATTTTGTATAAATGGAAGTATATTGATGAGAGTTCAGAACTATAATGATAATAAGAGTGTATTTTCTTTCACTTTCTCAAAAAAGCCTACATACCAAATGTACTAGGATCCTGAATGTGAGTGGAAGCAGCTTGATCATGGTCATGACATTGGCTATTCTTGCCCTCACCTTTCTAACCTTTTTTTTGTTTTGTGTTTAAAAGTCAGTGGACAGATGTTGAATGGGAATGGGTAGGTTATAATATATTATAAATGAGAAATTGAGAAAAGAGAATTGGAGCAAAAAATATCATCAGTGACATGAATGAGCAAAAAAGAAGATGGGCTGATCAGTTGTGAGAGCAAGAGGTAAGGATTGTTTCTGTGCTCCAACATTAATACTTATGTAGGAAAGGGAAAGCTGGAAATGACAAAGACCCCTAGTATATTGGATGAATGCCTTGTGGTAAACTTATGGGATAATATGAAGAAGAGTTGTCCAGGATTAGCAGGCAAGATGACTTATGATTATCATTGTAGGGAATATCTACATTGATGACATCACAAATTTGAGTATTAAGTGTGTGTCCTTTGTGTTAAAAAAAAATCATCACCTGTATGGTGGAAATGAATGATGTAAACTACAAATAAACAAAAGTTAATAACAATAAAAATAATAAAAAATAAAAAAAAAACCATCACCTACTGGGCAAGTTTCTGGTGCTAAATCTCTCCTTACTTATCTAGGCTATTCCTCAGAAAATAGAGATAGGACCTATTTATATTCTGTAGGTATAGCCTTTGAATTTTCAAGGCTTCCCCTACTACTATATGACAGTGTAGGAGGTTGCATCCATCTGTGTATTTGTATATAAGAGATTGCGTGAGCAATTACTGTTTTAATTATCTTGCTCTTTGATTTCTGGCTCTTAGTTGGTTTACTATTAGATGGTGTTTCACTGGATTAGGACTTAGCTGCAATTTGCATAGTTGAGTAGACAACACATTCCCCAATGACATGGAGACAGCTGGGGGCATTCTCCCAGGGCATGGGAGAAGCCATCAGGGGTGTGGCTCTGGAAAACGAATTGTTAAATTTTCATTATGAACATCAGAAACTGACAAACATTTCAAATCATGACTTTGATTGGCTGTCCTGACTTAATAAAGTGAAGGAAATAATAATAATGATATAGATTAAACTTCAAAAATATATCCTGCATTTCTGGAGAACAAGTTGTCAGACATTTACCAGCATATCTCTTTATGTGGTCCAACCCATATCTGAACAGCATGATTCTCTTGATGTAACCTAAGATTGCATTAGCTTTTGTTTTTTTGGTTTCCATTCTACATTATTAATTCATGTTGTGCTTATAGTGCTATAAATAGTCAGATCTTTTATAGATTAACTTCTCTCTAGCCATTTTTCTAAATTGTTTAGTCTATGAAATTGAGTTATTGAACCCAAGTGAAGACAAAACATAAGAACTTTCATGATATAGATGCATAGTAAATGGATAAATCAACGTGATAACTAGCACGTTACCCTAAAGATATATTGTCTTCTGTAGTTGCTTTCTTCTTCCACTAAATGACTATGCCATATCTTTACTTTTATCCCATTGAAGCAAGGTCTAAACACATTATTCTATTGCTCAAAAAGGTCAACGACTCTTTATTCCCTGTAGGATAGAATATAGAGTCCTCAGTCTTGCATTTTCAGGCTCAGCCCACAATTTCTGTCCAAACTATTTTAACAACTTCATTTCATATTCTTTTGATTGATGAACTCTACATTCAGGTGAAACTATTCCTTATCTTCCTATGTGTTTCTATTCCTCTGAACACTTTCATTGTCCATCTCTCTTGCCTTTAATGTCCTCTCTTCTTATCTCCACCTGTTGAAATCCTTATTTGTCAGGGTGTCACTGAGCTTGTTCATGGTGTCTCATGTGATCTCCCCCACATGAAATGCTCTATATTGACATTTTTCTAGAGAACTTTGAATTATTACTTGTGCATTACCCATTCTACTTTGCATCATGCTAATTTATTACATGTCATATCCAGGGGGTTCCCAATTATCTCCAGTATCCAATATAAACTCCTCTGTTTAATATCTAAAGCTCTTCATAATCTGATCCAAGTCTTTCTTGCATAATTCTCCCTTACACACACACACACACACACACACACACACACACACACACACACACACACGGGTTTACTCAAACTGGTCTTCTTGCTAGTCCTCATACAGAGCTCACCAGTGCCTGTAACGTACTCCTTCCTCAACTCTCTCTAAGAATTCCTAGGTTCCTTCAACACTTAGCGTGAGCACTACATTTTACATGAAATCTTTTTATAAATAATTATTTAATTTATTTTCTTGTTTACATCATTCATTTCCATGAGATTTTGAGTTACAAAATTTCTCCCCATCTTTCCCCTACCCACAACCCCAAAATAGTGATCCCACTGTAAAGCCCCTCCCCCAATCTGTTCTCTTTTATGCCCTCCTCCAATGCCCCTCTAACTTTCTGGAGGAGCATGAAGTCTTTTCTGTTCATCTTCCCAAAGCCTTCCACCTTTCCCTCCCACCTACCTTGCAATCATCATATGTATATGTATGTATTTATGTATTCATGTATGTGTATGTATGTATATATATATATGTATAGTGCATAGTTATTCTCTGGCAAGATTGTAAGTTATTTAGAAACTGGTATTATTTTTACTTGTGTGCCTTGTACATTGCCTAGCACAGAATAGTCACTTACTAAAGGCTTAACTGGTTACAAATTCCTTGAGGGCAGAGTCTATGAATTTTCATCTTTGTATCCCTAAACCCTACCAGTGCTTTGCTCATACTAAATACTACATAAATGTCGGTTGAATTTAACTTGTTATTATTTTAAGACCATTTATAAGAATACTCAAAATCTTATAGCATAGAGAAAGACTTTTTTTCAGTTAAATACAAACCTTCAAGAACTGGTTTCAGGAAAGGAAATTTGTGAATTTGTACACTATTGTCTTAGGCTAAGCCTCTCTGGGAGAGCCATTCCTTCTGGGATGAAGTGACAGTTCTATTGGTCTGATAAGGCTCTGTGAAAAATGCACTTTATCCTGTCTTACCTTAAGCTTTTTTGTTAACTTTAGAAATAATGCTACTTTTTTCTCTGTTATAAAGTTCAGTTCTTCCCATTTGATTCTGAAAAGTCAAAGGATTTTATTTGGAAGGTGGATATGTGTGGTAGTGGTTTTTCTAAAGTCAAAAGGGGATTGATAATTTCAGATTTCATTATGTTATTGTTGTTCAGTTTTGTCCAACTATTTGTGCCCCTATTTGGGATTTTCTTGGCAAAGATACTGGAGTGATTTGCCATTTTCTTCTCCAGATCATTTTACAAAGGAGGAGACTGAGACAAACAGTGTTAAGTGACTTGCCCAGGATCACATAGGGAATAAGTGTCTGAGGCTAGATTTAAACTCATAAAAATGATTCCTCCTAACTCCAGGCTTAGAGTTTTATCCATGGTGCCCTCTAGCTTCTCAATATTCATTATAGAGGGTAACAAATCACTTACCTTTACTGTGATGCTCTTTTCAAAATACAGAGAGATTTCTCTAATTCTTAACAACGAATAATGTCAGTCAATTAGATTAATCTGCTTCTGTAGCTTTTTCTCTTCAGGTTCAACATTTGTGACTTATTTTCCTTTGGGGAATGATTTTCTACCTAGAACATTTTTATATTCAATGACCTTCTGTAGCACCAACGCAATATTCACAGTGTTGACAGTGACTGTAAATATGCCAGCATAGTTCTCAATTGCAAAATATAACAGAATCTCACTATATAAGACAGAAGCAAAACATTTATTCAGACACCAGAAAACCAAATCCAAACACCAGGTAACCTAAACCATCATAGGAACATAGAAGTTAATACACTATAGCACAGTATGAAGCCACACTATTGTTTAGCCTTTCCATAAACAAATACAAGCCTAGCTCTCACATTAGGGGGCAAATACAAGCATAGCTGTCTCCCTGGGTGAGTCCTCTCTCTCCCACCATCTAACTGCTCTGACTCCTAGCTTCCTGTGGGGTTTGCTCCACCCTTCAGCAAACTCCTCCCACCATAGGCTGCATGTGATTACATTCAGCCTATTGGGGACAGGGAATATATTCAAAGCTGGGAAGATCTTCAAATTTGCTTAGCCTTATTAAGGGTTATGAGATCTTCAAATTCTCATTACCATTACACCTTCCTTTAAGTATTCTTGATTTTCCAAGTTTGTTTTTGGATGATATGATTTGTGTGTGTGTGTGTGTGATAGAGGATCCTTAATCATGGGATCATACATTTAGAACTGGAAAGGAAATCAGAAACCATCCAATTCAATGCCCTAATTTTACATATTAAAAAAGCCAAAGCCCCAAGAGATTAAGGGACGTAACCCTGGTCAAATAGGTAGCATAATGATAGAGCCAAGTTTTGAATTTTGGTCCAGATTCTGTGTTCTCTTCATCTACTATGAGTTTAAAGGAAAATGTCAATAATTATAAATGTGCATTTTATAAAAAGATAGGCCATTATTCTGGCAAGATGAAAGAACATGATAAATTTATATGGCTAAGAGGAACCACCAATTCCATTCCTTACACCACTGCACTGAAGCACCTCTGCTAAAACAAACACAAAAGCAACCAAATCTCAAACAACAAATAAAAAACGTTCCTCCAGAATATTCCACTAAATCCCACTTCTAGAAGATTAATCATTTCTGCTTAGTGCATAAGACATAATTGCTATTTGATTAAGCTGTCAGTTTTAATTCTTGGTGATTTTATTTTATTATCATAGCAGAGCTTTTTTTTCCTGCTCTGCAGGAAAAACTTATGGTTGTATTTAGGTCAGTCAGGGGGTAGTCAAATCAATGCAAATATTTTCTCAACATTCTGTCTTAAATCTTGATTGTCTCATGTATAAAGGAGCACCCTTATTATTAGGTAAAACCTCATTTTCATGATGATCAGAAGGCAGGCAGAACTGCCATTAAGATACCATTTCCCTTTGCCTCTCCTTTGTCCCTGTCCCAATTCCTGAGCAGCCCAGACCCAACTGGGATGACTGAGTGGGAAGAGGGGCATGTCTGTATTTGATGAACTAGGAGTCATCAACTGAAATCTTTCTGGTGAGATGAAGGAGTAGCAGCCCTTCTTTCCATTGTCCCTGCCATTACATCTTGTGTTTTCTGGATCTTATTAATTACACTTATGCTAAACCATCTAGACCCCTGTGCACTACCACATAACCTTCTAATGCATCCATAGGACTTCCAGTACTTGTGTAAATCCATGCATGAATAGCTTTCCAATTGGATTGAGATTGTAAAACCAAGGATCCTAGAAGGGGTGCAATGTAATGGTAATGGAATTTTAAGATCTCTTTTTATTGGAAAGCTGACAGGTACTTAGCATCTGGTTTCAAATTAAGCCTTTGTAAAGAAACAGGACGTATGAACCCTTGTTGCTGATGTAACAGGAAAGGTCTGAACAGGGAGGAGCTATACCATATTTAAGGAAGAGGACAGTCAGAATTTCCTGGGGTAAGGGTCGTGGAGGCAGGGCTGCTGCTACTGAACTGAAGAATGAACTGAGAAAACTGAGAAAAGGAATGAAAATTGAGAACTGAGACAGAATTTTTTGGAGCAAGCCATGTGGAGGCTGGATAAAGTGACTTTGATTTTAAAAATGGAGCTTATGGTACTGAAAATTTCTGAGGGCCAGCCAGAGCTGCCAAGGATTTCTGAGGGTCATCTGGAGCTGCAGAAGACTGAGGAAGCATGACCGTGATGCTGGTACTTTGTATGAATGTTGTTGTGATTTTGTTAATGTGTATAAATGTTATTGTGGCTTTGTTAAGCCTTGTCTTCCCAGGAACAGATACTGTGAGAGATTTGTGGTGTACTGGACCCTGTGAGCTTCAATGTGGAGCAGGAACTGCATGGAGAGCTGGAAAAGGAACTGGGAGTTGTCTGCCTTTGAACCCAGGTAACAGAGCTTGGACCATGGAAGAGGAACCTTGGAAGCTGAGAGCCAGCCTCAAATCAAGTTGAAAGGAGACTTTACTTGAATGTCATGTACTGACTGAGAAGATTATGATTTACTGTGACTTAGGGATGGAGAACTTTGACTTCTGTACTTTTTGATTGAATTAAGGATTTTGTGATTGACTAAATGAATTACTCTGTTTAAAACTATGTGACCACTTTGGTGAAAACTATGTGGCTATTTTAGTGCTAAGTTGTTGAGTTGTAGCATTGCAAATGCTGTGCCTTGATTTTTTGTGAATGTTTTGCTCTGATTTGTTATTGAATAAATAAAGAGTTTGCTATATGATGTAATCAGAACCTTGAAAGCTGTTCACAGCAGCAGTCCTCTGGAGAGCTGCTTGTGTGTGGCTTTACAACTTGATCTCTCTTTTCCAGCTAAACCCTCTTATAAATGTTGTCTCCCTGAGTTTGTGTGACCTACTTGGAAGCAGGAAATATCTCGCCTTTTCTATTTGTATCCCCTGCAGTAAGCTGTATTAAACACAGTATGTGACATATGGTACATGATACATGCTTAATAAATATTTTTTCTTTCACTTTTATTCATCCAACTGTTGCCATAAAAAGGAGTCTCCATGGTCTCATCAGATGGTTAGGAGTTTTCCAATTGGCTAGTTGCATAATGCAGAGGGGAAGGAAACAGAGAGAAGCCAGGAACAAGGTTGATTGAGTCTGGAGAAGGAAATGACAAACCACCGTCATTGCCAAGCAAACCCCAAATGGGACCATGAAGTGTTGTGTATGACTAAAATGATTCAACAATAAAGTTCATGTTGATGATATTGTAAATCTTTGATTTTTAAGCATTTTAATTTATCTTTTGCTTTTATATCAACTTCATTTCTGAGTATATTTCTTCTATGTAGTTTGCTATCACTTAAAATAAAGATTAAAAATGAATGAGACTAAAAAGGAGTTCAGAATCACCCAGCATATCTATCAAATCTGTCAAGATATTTAATGCTCTAAACTAGAGATGTCAAACTTATGACTGGTGGGCTACATGCAACATTCAAAATTCACAAGTGTGGCCCAAACCATGTTAAAATGTAACTGGTAAATATTTACCAAACCAATAAAAATACAATAAAACACAGATAACATTACACTTTAACACTATGTGACCCCCAGACATTCTATCTCTGGATTAGTGGCCACATTTTCTATTTGAAGTTGATAACAATTTTCTAAACCATAGTCCCCATATCTGTGAAGAAGCTATGGACATGGACTTTTTAATCTCTTCTTAAGAGCCAACCTTGATCATTTTAATAAAGCAGAATTCAGTTCCCTTTTTGTTGTCCTTTGTAATCACTGTGAATATTGTTTCCCTGGTTCTTACTTTACTGTGTATCAGTTCATATAAGTTATTCAAAGTTTTTTTGAATTCTTCATGTTCATTGTTTCTTATGACATGGTAATATTCCATTATGTTTGTTAACCAAATTTGTTTAATTGATGAATGTCTATTTCATTTCCAATGTTTAATTGCTGCAAAAATATATCTTTTTTTATGGTGATGAAGAACTGAAAACTGAAGGGGTTCTCATCAATTGGGGAATAAATGAATACATTATATTTTATGAATGTCATGATAAAAACTATAAATCACAAGCATTTGCTAGTCTGGGTGTACTATAGTGCTTCCTGAAGAAAGTTCTAATCATTCAAGGTCTTCTACTATCTGGTATCAGGTTAGCTGTCTAGTCTAATCTCATACTACTCCTTTCTCACCTGGATCATTTACTCTTCTGTGAGCACACTCCATACTTTTGTTCTTCCATTTTGTTGCTCACATTGCTCCTTAAGCCTGGGACACCTGGTCTTTTCTCCACTTATTGCATATCTCTTGACACTTTTAAAACTCAATTCAAAGGCTACCTCCCTCATGAAGTCTTCTTTTATACTGTCAATTGGTCATGCTTGCCTACCCTCTTGGACTTCACATAGCAGTTTTATTATAAAACTTCTGCATTTAACTTATATTCTTCTGTTCATACATGTATCAAATCTGCTTATTACATTATAGACTCTTTGAGGGCAAGAAGAATATTCTATTTAGGCATTGGACCTTCCCCAACACATAATAAAATACTTTGCATGCTATATACCCTTAATAAATATTTCTTAACTTAATGAAAGGGTTTCATACAATTGAACATTTTAATAAAGACATATATTTTATTTAAAATTCACAGACTGAACAGTTTCTTCTCATAAAATATTTATTACCATAACCTGTATTCACCTGACATATTTCTGAAAATCCTTTTAAATTACAGAAAATTTTCCGTAATCTCTTCTATTTCAAGGCAGAAGAATGAGTCACAAGTTAAACTCAAGGTGCATTTTGATGCTGTTCAGCTGGGTGGCAAATTTGGTCAAAACAGTCCCATATCAAACTTATTTTAGAAAAGAAATAAAAAAGGAAAATTGCAAGTACTAAATAATTGAATTGAGGTATAGATTTTAGTTTCTTGATAAAATATTCATTCTGGATGTTTTAATAATGGTATTGTTTAAATAAAAACGGACCTTCACAAAACAGCAGCTTAAAACATCTTTGTGAGATTCGAGGCTGTTGGAATTCTTTACCCTTGGAATTACAACACAAAGAGGCATATTGAAAACCTCGAAGACACCTTTTGTGATGAGTTACTAAGGGATGTGCAACATCCTGAATCATCTTCCAGTGGACCACATGAGCAAGAGCTTGTTACTGAGGGGGAAGTGCTAAAGTGCTTCAGTAATTTGAAAGCTTTTCCTATTATTTTCATTTTGTGAAAAGAACATTGATCAATTTCAAAATGATTTAAGACATCATGGAACAAATTTTGATGACTGCATTCAAGATTATTTTGTAGAAAAAGAGGAGAAATTTGAAAAGCTTTTTCTAAGTGTATGAATGTGACCCTAAGCTCTTCAGAGAGGCAGGGATGATAGAGTGAAAAAGTGGTAAGTTAGGAGAAACTGAGGCTCATTATGCTTCCAATAGTTATTAGCCTTAGGACAGTAAGTGAGTTATCTCTCTGAACTTCAGTTTTCTCATCTGTGTAATGGGAAAAATAATGTTTAACTCACAGAATTGTTGTGAAGATAATATGAGAGAGTACATCTAAGATGCTTTTCCCTACCTTAAATGCAGCTATTGCTGACTTAAATGTCAGGTAGTATTATTTAACATAGATAATCTCTTAGTAGGTTGTTTGTGCTGGAAAGAACTTTAGAGTTTATGTAGTCTCAACCCCTTCCCCTCAGCCCCATTTCAGAGATGAGGCACTTGAGACTTCAGAAAGGTGGAATTATTCGTTTTACTATTGATTTTAGCTGTTTTCTAAGACTGGATAGTGGAGTTTGATTGGATTTTCAAAACTGTTATACCAAACTAAAGTTAGATAAATGAATGAAATTCATACAGTATTTATTAACCTCCTATTACATTAGACCTGGTAGAAGAGTAGTTAAAGAAGAATAACATAGGGACTTCTTTGTTGAGGCACCATGGAGTTTTATATTCTCTTCTAAATCCTTTTAATTCTTTCTACCTATCTGTCAGACCCTTGACACATTTTCTCATTCCCTTTATTTCTGTCCTACTTCTCATTCTTCTTTGTCCATCCCACCTGCCTCATTGCTTTATAATGTACTTAGGGATGTTTTTTTGCTTGCCTCAGTCCACATTAAGACTAAATTAAATCACTGGTCATGTGACTACCCTATTGAAACAGGGGTAGCTATAGATTAATGGATGTAGATATGTAGATAAGCATATAGTTAAGCTGCCATTCCCAAAAGCAAGTTCAGGCAACTCAAAGACCAACCTAGAACTATGAATTAGAAGTGAAAAAATTATTCAGATTTCCTGTGGGCTCTGCTCAAGGCTTGAAACCTGTCTAGGAGTGGACATTAGTTCTGGGGTTTTCCTTGTTTCTAGTCATCCTTAGTTAAGACTTGGTGAGGAGATAGCAATAGTCAGGATCAGGGATGTATTGTTTTCGAAAAATACGGGGCAGCTTTGTAGAGCTGTGAATAGAGTACCTGCCCTGGAGTCAGGAGGACCTGAGTTCAAATCTGGCTTCAAACACTTGACACACTTAGGAGCGGTGTAACCTTGGGAAAGTCACTTAACTGCAATTGTCCTGCCCTCTCCCTTCTAAAAAGCAAAAAAATATGCATTTTATTTCCCTCAATTGAATGTTAAGGCACCTTTATAACATTTGTTTTTTCTAAAATTTTGAGTTCCAAATTCTATTCCTCTGTTTCTCCCTGTTGCCACTCCCTCTCTTCCTGCCCCAAGACAGTAAGCAATCAAATATAGGTTATACATGTACAATCGTGTAAAACATTTCCATACTAGAGGAGTCCAATAAAAGAAAGAGAATGAAAGGAAGAAAGTGAAAAATACCATCCTTCATTCTGTATCCAAATAATATCAATTCTTCCTCTGGAGGCAGATAGTATGCTTTATCATTAGTCCTTTGGGATTGTTGTGTTTCATTGTATTGCTGAGAATACCTAACTTATTCACAATTCTTCAACAACAGTATTGCTTTTACTGTGTACAACATTCTCCTGGTTCTATTCACTTCACTTTGCGTCAATTCATATAAGTTTTCCAGGTTTTTTCTGAAATCATTCTGCTTGTCATTTTTCATGCCACAATAGTATTCCATCATAAACATATACTGCAGCTTGTTTAGCCATTCCCTAGTTGATGATCCCCTTCAGTATCCAATTTTTAATCACCACAAAAAGAGCTGCTATAAATATTTTTGTACAAATGGGTCCCTTTCAGGGCTATATTTCTAAATACAGGAGAACACAAAGGTCTGAAGTTAGCCTCCATTCACTAGCCTTTCTATGTCATAATAAAAGGATTGTGTGTGTATATATATATATAATCAGTGCATACATGTAGAACAAGATTCGTCTCATTTGTAGAACAAGATAATTGTCTCACAAGATTTGGTTATTCATCTAAAATAACCAAATCTATGGTTTCATAGGGGAGTTCATAATCGGACTTTGCTATTCTAAAAACTCTCATATGTGTTCTCAGTCATTCTTGGTTAGCACTAGTTTATTCATAAATACTTGAGGTTTTCCTTTTTGAATCTGTTTCACAGTCTTCAAAAGGCATTTAAAAATTGTTCACATGCTTTCTTCAATTCTTCTCTCTTTAATTTAAGATGATCGTTTCAACTTCCATGATTTTCAAACTTACTTCCCTTGTCACTGAGGTTGTCTTGAAAGCAAACTCCAGTTCCCTGTGCAGTTCCCTGGAGCTTCTTTGCTAGCCCTTTGTCACCTCTCACTTTTGATGGATAATGTCTGGTATTTAAGAAATCTTGATTACACAGAAGAGGATCAGTGTGAGTGATTCAGATAAGAACTCATATACTCAAAGGCGAATTCAGGGGCTTCTGGATATTAGTGAATAAGTATGCGGATTTGTAGTAAATAGACCAGAATCAAGTGTGTGAGCTGCATTTGAGAAAATTCCTTGTAACTGATAGACTGTAATGCAGTAAATGATGCTATGTGATGGTCTCAGAAAAGAGGAGCCTAGTTTGATATAGTTAAATTTGTCTGAATAAGATAACGAGCATGTATTAAAACATCACATTTTAAATTTGATTGTATGACTTAGGGATTTTAAAATCTCATTTCATATAGTACATAATAAGTATGAGGTGAATGGAATTTGGAGTGGGTATAGTTAAATGCTCTGGATCTTGAGCTCACCTTTCTTTCAATTATAAGGGCAACCCTCCTCCAACTTCTCCATATGCCACTCTTTTAAAAAATCGTAACTGCTTGTGTTTTATTGTAATGTGTTAGAAAATCTTGAAAATATTATTCTTTCTATTGTTTCACATATTCCCACTATTTCATGAAGTATGGTGTTTAGATTTAAAAAAAATTTTCAAATTCTTAACAAAATTTTTTGTTTAGAAGAAAAAAAAGGGACTGAATCGAATGGAAAAGTCATGGTTCAGAGACTGACATTTTCATTCTTCCTTCTTCCCGTTGGTTGACATATAGTAGGAATCATTACACTGATATTAGGAGAGAGGCAAATTGAGTGAAAATAAGATATAATTAAAATAGAAAGACAGAATGCTACAGAGTTAGGTGGGGAATGGGAACAGGGACTTGAGAGAGTCAGAGTAGAATGGTCAGGGTACAGAATTAAGAGAATTGGGTAGGGGAAGTAAAGTGGGACCAAGTATAGTGTTTAAAAAAGCCAGAAAAAGCTATAAGGATCAAGACAAATAGGAAGAAGATGCCTATCAGGAATTGGAAGGTTGGGACTGCTAGAATCAGTGAGGTAGGAGGGAGAGTGTAGGGACAAGCATGAAAATCAGAAAAAGAGTTTAAAATTTAAATTCACAGAGATGAAAATGGGTATAATGAAGCTATAAGTCATACTTGAGTATGATGGAATATGGTAGAGTGAATGAAGAACAAGAATATTGAAGGGAGGGTGAATCTTGGAGAAAATGTGAGGGAAGAGATATAAGGTGATAACTGTATGTGTATGGTAGCAGATCTGTCTGGTCTTTTATCATCAGAGCCATGGGTTGGACTGCTATCAATCATACCACACTTCTATACCACCTTACCATGTACATCTTTTCTTATCTAGAGACATAACTCACTTAATTAAAGTTTTCTCTTTCTCCTTCTCCCTCTTAATACTTGGCTATGTCTTTTCATTTCTTCACAATATCTTATGCTAATGAAACATCTATATGAGTGTCATTGCCTTAGTAAGCAGTTTAATTGGATAAAATACAAAAGCAATAAAATGTAATCAACAAAAATGTGCATCACAGAAGGGGTGATATAATGGTAATGGGAATTTGAAGATCTTCTCTGCCCCTTAATATGTCGAATACAATCCCATAGAGCCTGTGCTGGGGGGAGTTTGCTGAATGGCTAGAGCAGGTAGGCAAAGCCCAGAGGAAGCTGGGAGTAAGAGCAGTTAGAGCTGGGGGAGAAAGAGAATATAGGTAAGCAGATAGCTAGGTTTGTGAGGGTTTGTGAGAAGACTTTGGGATGGTGTTGCCCTCTGTAGTGTTATTGTATGAAGATTTTTTTGTTGCTATGATGAATTTGGTTTTCTGTGTTGGGATTTGGCTTTCTGGTGTCTGAATAATGTTTGCTTCTGTCTTATTTATGGAGAGCCTGTTATCTTTTGTGATTCAGAACTATGCCAGCATACTCATAGTCACCACTGGTGCTGTGAATATTGTTTTTGGGCTACAGGCGACCTTATCATTTTCCCCCTTTTTGTTGATTCCCATTATAGGTTGGAAGAAAGAGAAGATTCTGTTTTGAATTCAAGCTTCCCTACTCCCACTGCTCAAAGGAAAGGACAGTTGACATCTATTTAAATTTCACTTAATTCTCTCCCTGGCTCAGATGGATGTTGAAGCATTCTTACTGACTCTCTGTACTGTTCAATCCTTGGTCTAGCTGAAGTTTGCTTGTCTCTGAAACCACCACTCAGCATATCAGTGTCTGGCATGGGCTTGTATAGTATTCCAGAGGTGATAATAATGAGCATTTTTATTGTACCTCAAGGTTTTCAAATCCCGTTAAATGTATGACACCATTTGATCCTCACAACGACCCTCAGAGGTAGGTGCTATTATTATCCCTATTTTACAAATGAAGGATGATAGATTTGTGCCTTTGTGACCTCAAGTCTCATTTATGACAGTCACAGGCTAATGGGAACTGAGCAAAATTCACTGAGGTCAAAGATTTGATCACCATGTAGGGTTTTTTTTTTCAGTTTAGTCTTCCCTTGTTTAGTTCTGGGTCCAAAGCAGTGCTTGCTTGCAATGTTTGATCAAGATATATGTACTGATGGATGAGTTCTATAAACTGTCTTTCATAATCTGGATAATAGACTTTTTCTTTAACCACTTTGACTTACTTGTGTAGATATTTAGTGCAAACTCTTTTATAACAATATGGAATTCATATAAGGGGCTCCACAAATATTTGGGAACTTGACACAACTAGCATGTCATCTGGAAATAGTTGTATATAGAGAAGCTTGTCATTTATGACATAGAGAATCCCTTTTTAACTTAGATTAGATATTGGATTTCCTCCATACCAATGTCAAAGATATTTGCTGAGCAGATGACTTTCTTTCTTATGCCTTGCTTGATATTAATGATTAGAAGACCATTAAACAAGATTATATCTGTGATAGCTTTCAAAGAATCTTGCATAGTTTAGACATAAGAATGAAAGACTCCTGGTTGGAAGAGAGCCTTGAAGGTGGCATTTTGCTCTTTTAAAGAGTGTTTAGGGACAGCTAGGTGGTGCAGTGGCCCTGGATTCAGGAGGATCCGAGTTCAAATCCACCCTCAGATAGCTGACACACTTACTAGCTGTGTGACCTTGGGCAAAGTCACTAAACTCTAATTGCCTTGCCTTCCCCCTCCAAAAGCAGTGTTTGACAAAAGCAAACAAGGGAACCCCTAACTTATTAGACTTAGATCTCATCCTTTGAAGATAGACAGATATTGTAGTTTTTCTTGAGAATTACACAGAAATTTCTTATTGGTCCTCAGTGATGGGGGATAAGGTCAAAGATGATGACCACTAACAGTAAGGAGGAGGGACACTTGAGGGCTAAGAGTATAGTATGTAGTTGGGCTATAAAGTTGTGGAATTGGCACTCTTAGCATCCATGTTTTCCCCTGTGGAATTAAAGCCAACAGCCTGACCAGTGGCAAAGGCGGTTACTAGGCTACAATGACTGAGGGAATATATGTTTTGCTTAGGTAAATCCATGTCCTTGACTATCAGAACTTTCTTTTTCCTTCCCTGATCACAGGTCAGTGACACAACTAGTATTTAATCGATTATGTAATCAATCAATAAGCATTTATCAAATGCTAGGCACTATGTTAGATGCCGAGAATGCAAATACAAAGAATGAAATTGTCCTAACCTACAAGGATCTTATGGTCTAATGGGGGAAAAAGTTCATATGCAAATATGTACAGCATAAACATAAAGATAATTAATACAAATATATACACTGTAGTTACATACAAGGTAGTTTGGGAAGAATGGCAATAGCATTTGAGGGAGTGGGGACAGGTGGGGCCAAGAAAGACTTCATATAGAATGTACTGCTTGAGCCACATGTTGAAAGAAGAGAGGGATTGTATGAGGCAGGAATAAGGAGGGATTACATTACAGGCATGTGAAATGACTGGTACAGAGCAATGAAGACTAGTGATGGAATGTCCTGTTTGGTAACAGTGATAACACCAGTCTGATTAAATATCTGAGTGTGGGAGAGGAAGTCATATCTAGTGAGACTGGAAAGACAGTGAGTTATTCAACACGCAGCAAGCATTTATTAGGGCTGGGTTATTAAGGGCTTTAATGGTTAAGCAGAGGAAGTAATATTTTGTCCTCAAGGCACTTGGGAGCCACTAGAATTGATTGAGGAGGGGAGTCACATGGTCAGATCTTCATTTAAGGAAAATCACTTTGGCAACAGTGTGTAGGATGGACTGAAATGTGGGAGAGACTTGAGACAGAGAGACCAATTAGGAAGGTGCTGAAATTATCTGGATATGAGATGACAAAAGTCAGAACTAAATGGGATCTGTGTGAGTAGAGAGAAAAAGTGAGATGTGAGAGACTTTCTGGAAGTAGGAATAGCAAGATCTGATAACTGATTAATTATATGGGGTGAGATCAAATCCAGGATAAGGTTGAGATGACCACCCTAGGAGACTAGAAGGGCAGTGGTGCCTTCAAAAAACAGAGAAGTTTGAAAGAAGAGAGGAGTTTTTGGGAGAAGGGAGGATAACAAGCTCATTTTTTGGACCTAAGATGTCTTTCTGAGACATCAAGATTTGATTGTATGATACACAATTGGTGATGTGGAACTGAAACTCAGGAGAGAGACTGTTGTTGTGGGTTATCTGCACAGAGATGATATTAAACTCATGGAAAATGCTGAGGTTGCCAAGAAAGAGTACGGAGAAAGAGGATGATCAAGGACAGAACCTATGGGACATTGATAGTTAGGGGCACAATATAGATGATGAACTAGCAAAAGGGATGGAGAAGTATCAGGCATACAGGTAAGAGGGGAGCCAGGAAAACGTATTATTACAAAAACCCAGAGAGGAGAAAATATCTGAGTGGAGATACTGGTCAGTAGTGTCAAAAGTAGCAGGTAGGCTCAGAAGGATGAAGTCTGAGAAAAGATCATCAGATTTGGCAAGTAAATACTGAGGATGCAAATACAGAGAATGGTAACTTGGAGGAATCAATTTCAATTGATTGATGATATTGGAAGTGATTTCAAAAATAAGGGAAATGGAATAAGCATTTATATAACACCTACTGTGTGCTAAACACTTCACAAGCATTTCATTTGATCCTTACAATGGACATTCTGGTACAATATTTTTAGTCAAAGAATTATAGCTTCAGTTTTTTTGATATTTTTTAGTATTACAAACATTTATAGATTTCTCCCTATTCAAGAGAGTTCTCTTGTATCAAAGTAGAATAATTAAGTAAAACTAATAATTCAGTAGCTTCATTTGAAAGTTCACGCAACATTTCACTTCAATAGTGCCTTCTTTCAATTTTTAAAAAAATAACAGAAGAATGCTTTTTCTCTTCCCTATTTTATTGAATAAAAGGGAAAATTTTTGTAACAAATATGCACAGTGAAGCAAACAAATTCCTCCAGTTGTCATAAACACACATGTATATACATACATACATACATACATATGTGTGTATAACAAAATTTTTATGTTTAGCAAATTATAATGGCAAGGACATTTGAAGATCTTCCCTGCCCCTTAATGGGCCTCACCTGAAGCCCAACAAAAGAAGTTTGCTTAAGGAAGGCTTATATTTCAGGAAGGGGCATATCTTTTGTCACTTTGTAATTAGGCAGTGGGTCACAAAGGTTGTGATGTTCTTTGACCTTGGAGAAGGCTATACATACCTCTGAGGTGAAGTTTTGCTTTGGAGCTCACTTTGAGAAAAGTTCTGTGATTTGGCCAGATGAGACTCTGGGAAGCCGTTGAACCCCCTGACTTTGAAAACCCAGATGTTGGTGCTTATCTCTCTGGTAACTAACACTGTATGTATGTGATGGTCAGACAGCTAGAGGACCTGTCTATTGAATTGTGATATTTTCTCTGTATTTTTTGTCTGCTTGTAATTTCTTTTTGTATTTTCTGAAGTGCAGGGACTTTTCCTCCTGAACTAAGTGAATGATATCTGTTTGATTAAAGTGAGAGTGTTAATCCCTTTTGAGTTGCTTTCCTTTAGAAAAGCAGATCAAAGAACCTGTGCCAGCAGCTTTCCTGGGTATGCTAGGGTGCCTGCTGATAAACATATGCATACATTTGTGTTTGCATGTATATATACATATGTACACATATGTATATATGTATGTCTTATTTTACCCCCAATTCTCTCTGGTCTCTGTAACGGGTAGCATGAGGCAACATTGATCCTCTGGAATCATAAATGACTATTTTATTGATCATAGTTCTTCCAGCTTTCTAATATGTTTATTTTTTTTACAGTATTATTATTATATAAATTGTTCTCCTGGTTCTATTCATTTCATTCTTCATTAATTTGCAAAAGTCCTAAAAAATTTTCCTATCTATAGTATAAATTCTATAATACAGTTTTTTTCCTGTTTCTGCTCACTTCACTCTCTATCAGTTCATGATTTTTGAAGTCATCTCTTTGATGACTTCAGAAACTTTCACAAAACCCTTCAAAACATCAATGCTGTTGTCTTTTTTAAAAAATTAACTTTCGTTTATTTTTAGCTTACATCATTCATTTCCACAAGATTTTGAGTTGCTAATATTCTTCTGATCTTTTCCCTATCCACCACCCTAAAACAGCTATCCCACTGTATCCCCCCTCCCCCAATTGGCTCTCTCCTATGTCCTCCCCTATCACCCCTCTGACTTTCCATTAGGGCAAGAGATCTCCCTACCCCAGTGCCTGTAGATCGTATTTCCAATTTGCATGTATATCATCATCACCATCACCATCATCATCATCATCATCATCATCATCATCATCATCTATATTTAAACATTTGATTTTAAAACTTTAAATTCTAGATTCTTTCCCGTCCTCCCTCGTTCCCTGCCCCACTGGGAAGACAAGCAATTCAATACAGGCTGTATAGGGGTAGTTACACAAAACATCTCCACAATAGACATATTGTGAAAGACTGACTATATTTCCCTCCTTCCTATCCCGCCCTCTACTTGTTCTATTCTCTACTTTGTCCTTATCCTTTACAGAAGTGTGTGCTTCTAAAAACCCTGCCCTCCCACCCTGCCCTCCCCTCCATAATCTCCCCTTCCTCCCTACTCTCCTGTAGGGCAAGGTACCCAAATTAGAGTGAATGTCATTCCTTCCTTAAGCCAAATTCAATGAGAGTAAGGTTGACCCTTTCCCTTTTGCCTTCCTGTTCTTCCCTTCCATTGTAGCAGTTATCCCTTGCCTCTTCCATATGAGATAATTAGCCCCATTTTGTGTCTCCTTGTCTCCTCTCATTATATTCCTCTCCCACCTCTCAATTTCACCTTTTAAATATCATCTCTTCCTACTCAACCAATTCTGTGCCCTCTGTCGATGTATACCTGTACACACATATATACACACACACATATGTATTCATATGCATATATACCCTCCTACATAGACATGTGTGTATGTATACATACATATATATATATATATATATATATATATATATATATATATATATACTTTTATAGTCTCTTCAACTATCTTCATACTGAGAAAAGTTTCATAAGTTACAATTATTGTTTTTCCATGTAGGCACGTAAATAGTTCAACTTTGATAAGTTCCTTATGATTTCTTTTCCCTGTGCTTCTTGTATTTGAATGTCAAACTTTCTATTTAGCTCTGTTTTTTTTCAGCAAGAATGCTTGAAAGTCCTCCACCTTATTGAATGACCATATTTTCCCCTGAAACATTATACTCAGTTTTGCTGGGTAGGTGATTCTTGTTTGTAATCCTTGCTCCTTTGATTTCTGGAATATCATATTCCAGGCCCTTTGATCCTTTAATGTAGAAGCTGCTAGATCCTGTGTTATCCTGATTGTGTTTCCCCAGTATTCAAACTATTTCATCTTGGCAGTCTGTAATATTTTCTCCTTGATATGGGAACTCCAGAACCTGGTTATAATATTTGGAGTTTTCTTGTTGGGATCTTTTTCAAGAGGTTATTGGTGAATTCTTTCAATTTCTATTTTGCCCTCTGGTTCTAAGATATCAGGGCAATTTCCCTTGAGAATTTCTTGAAAGATGATTTCTAGGTTCTTTTTTTGATCATGGCTTTTAGGTAGTCCAACACTTTTTAAATTATCTCTCCTGGATTCTTTTCCAGGTCAGTGGTTTTTGCAAGGAGATATTTCACATTGTCTTCTATTTTTCATTTGTTTGGATCTGTTTAATAGTATCTTGATTTCTCATAATGCCATGAGCTTCCATTTGCTCCACTCTCATTCTGAAGGAATTATTATCTCCAGAAAGCTTTTGAGATTCTTTTTCCATCTGGCAAATTCAACTTTTTAAGGCATTCTTCTCTTCATTGGCTTTTTGGGCCTCTTTTGCCATTTGAGTTAATGTATTCTTTAAGGTGTTATTTTCTTCATTCAGGTTGTTGACTCTCTTTTCATGATTTTCTTGCATCATTCTCATTTCTCTTCCCAATTTTTCCTCCACTTCTCTTATTTGGTTTTCAAAATCCTTCTCAAGCTCCTCTATGGCTTGTAACCAGTTCATATTTTTCTTGGAAGCTTTTGGTACAAGGAGTTCAGACTGTGTTGTCTTCCTCCTGTTCCATGCTTTGATCCTTTTTGTCCCCCAAAAAGGAATCTAAAGTTGGATTGCTGAGGTTGCTTTGCTTCCTTTGCCTGCTCATGTTGCCAGAGAATGAACTTGACTTTTGAACCACAGTAGAACTCTGCTTCCAAAGTGGAGAGCTTTGTCCTAAATTGCTGGGATATTTGCAGCTGCCAGAGCCATTAGGAAGCTGCTGTCTCTACAGCACCCACCAGCTTTGGCATACTGGTCACATACCTCAGGACTAACACCCCAGACTATGATCCTGATTCAGGCAGGTTAAGGCAAAAGCACTTAGCCTCTGAATGGTCCCTTGGCCCCCCTGCAATCTTCAGGCTGAGAGTTCTGAAGCAGCCATGTGGAGATGGCTGCACAGCACCAGCTTTTGCTGCTTCTGGCTCTTGGAGCAGAGGGCTGGACCTGTTCCTCCATCCCCACAAATTCAGCTGAGTTCCACTGACCTTTCACTTTGTCCTTGACTCTGATGGGCTGATAATTCTGGAAGCTGCCACAGCTGCTGGTGATCCACTCTCCTAAATGCTCCAGCCAGGCTGATCGTGCCACCCTGGGGCGAAAACTGCTGTTTGTCTTGGCTCCCAGCGCACCCTATTTGCTGGGCTGCCTTCAGTGGGCAGTTTGTTTCTCTATCACTTTGTGGGTACTGTAGCTCTAAAATTTGTTTAGAGTCATATTTTATAGGTATTTGAGGAGGTTATGGGGGGAGCTCATGGAGTTTTCCTGCTTCTACCTGCCATCTTGACTCTGCCCCCTCAACCTATTTGCTATTTACTTAAAACACACAACATTAATCCATCACAATGACACGCCACAATTTATTTTAACTGTTCCTCAGTTTCTGAAATTATCTTAGTTTTCAGGGATGTTTTTTGTCACCACAAAAGAAGTTGTTGTAAATATTTGGCACACAAAGGACCTTTTCCTTTTTCTTCTATCTCTTTGGAGTATAGGCACAGCAGTGAATAACTTAACAAGAGAAGAGGCTTTGATATCGCATGACCCACAATGAAAATGATGTTATCCCTGAGGTAGAACTGATGAATTCTGAGTGCAGATGGAAGCATAGTTGTTTTTGACTCTATTTTTATTGTTTTATTCTCTTTCCTTTTGCAACATGGCTAATCTGGAAATATGTTTTGCATAGCCCTAAAGGCATAATGCTAGCCTAGGAGGGAGAAGGGGCAAGGGGGAGGGAGAGAATTTACAACACAAAATTTTAAAGAAAGATTGTTAATTCTGTTACATCTAATTGGGAAATATTTAATGAAAAAAATTTAAAAATGAATGTAGTTCATTCCAGCAAGTAATTGTTGACCTCCTCTGGTGCAGCTCAGCCAAGTCCTATTCATTTTCTGGACAGACTATGCCTTTGGTTTAGGCATTTTTACATGGTTTTTGGTTGCTTTTTGGAGGGCAATTGGGGTTAAGTGACTCACCCAAGGTCACATGGCTAGTAAGTGCTAAGTGTCTGAGGCCGGATTTGAACTGAGATCTTCCTGACTTCAGGGCTTGTGCTCTGTTCACTGTGCCACCTAGCCACCCCTATTTTCACATGTTTTCTATGCTGACGTTTTTTTCTCTTCTTATTTTTTCCTTTTCTGTTAAAATGATCCCTTCCAGTCTCTAATGTGATCTAAAGTTTTGCTTTGTTTTTGCTTCCTCAGGTATTATCTGTTGGCAGGGAGTACTTTATTGCACTAAAAGAGAGCCCTGGGCACCAAAAAAGAAAGTTTCTGTTCTAAAGTCTGGCTGCAAGTTTAATATCCACAAGAGAACAAAGTTTTTTCTCTTGCAGTATCATGCTTTACTTCCTTCAGTGTCGGCCCCATACAACAAATGAGGGGAAGTGTATGGTAGAGGGGAAAAGCCAGATGTTATACAGCAGCAACTAATGTCAGAAGTGGATATGGCTGCAGCTGTACAGCTGTCAGCAAACAAGGCAGCCAGCCACGTACACAGCAGCTGAGTCATCAAGAACAAGGCTTTAGAACCAGATGTTATTTTTCGGGGGTGGGGAATAGGGGTGGAAAGTGGGGAGTGGAATGCTATTCTGAATTTGGCTTCTAAATGATGCATCTGTCCAGTTTGTCTTCTATTGGTCACAGACATCATTGCTTTGCTGGGATAGTCTCAGGGAGAAAAAGAAACAAAATTTGACTATAAAATTAAAGTCAAGATAAACTCACGAAGGTATTTGCTGGTTGTACCTCCATAAAAAATATGGGAAAGTTGCTAGGCAGGGAGAAGAGACTAATCTTGCCCCTGTGCTAAGCTTTGTGTGCCTTTTCTCTTCCCATTCATTTGCATGGAGGAACTGGAGTGTTTTTAAGTTTAAAAAAATGTAGAATCCTGAATCCCAGAGCTGTTTGATTAATAATCTTTATATGAACATTGACCAAGGAGTAGTCTAGATTTTATATATTATGTTGAATTTGAAGAGGTATAGGGAGTGTTTACAAACCAAGGTAAAGTATCAATAATGGGACAATTCAAGCCTCTGTTCCAGGAATTTTAGTTGAGGAGACTAGGAGTAAGTCTATGCTTTATTTTACCCTTGTAGCTTGAACTGAGACTCAGTTCCTATCGATGAGAGGTTTTATAATTGGGACTGTGATTACATTGTAAGTCATGACTCCATTTCACATTCATTGAAACCTGGCTCTCTCCTGATGATACAGCTTTCCTGGCCACCTTTCCAGAGCAGCCTTCACTTTTGCTCATATTCCCAACTCATTGGTCATTGTGGGAAAGCTGGAACATGCCTTGCTCCCACTGCCACTTTCAGGTTCTCACTCACCATCACTCAGTATTCTCTCTTCCTTCAACTTTTATTAAATCTATATTTATTACCCGTTCAAGATTCTGGTAGCTCTTAGTTCTTACTGACCTCCAGAGTACTGATTTTCCTCAAGCTTCTTTCTCTTCTCCCCATCTTCTTCCCTCACACTAGGGATTCTTAAACCTACTTATTAATACTCTTTCAAATGTCATAAACTCCCATTTCTTCAATTTATTCATGCCCCATGACCTGTTCCTCTATCTCACCTCTGTTACACTCCCTTGATCTTGCCATCACCCACAAATGTTCCACTTCCATGCTCATGAATACTAAAATTTAATAATAATTATAATAACTACCATTTATGTAGCACTTTAAAGTTTGCAAAGAGCATTATAGATCATATTATTTAATCCTTATAACAACCCAGTGAGGTAGGTGCTATTATTAGCCCAATTTTACAGGTGAGGGAATGGAAGTAGACAGGTCAAGTGACTTGTCCAGAGACATACAGCTAGTAAGCATCTAAGGCAGGGTTAGAATTCAATCCTCCTGACTCTCTAAGGCCAGCACTCTATACAAACTATGCTACATGGCTGCTATAGTCACTCTAAGATCATTTGTTTTCATTCCATAACTCCCTCTTTCTTTTAGCCCTTAACTTTGTTCTTCATCCTTTCTACAATGTTCATTCCCTTTAACCCTCAGTTCTTTCCCAGGACACCACCCCTGCACTAGCCACACTCCCCTCACTTGTCCACCTTGACGACTTGGTGAACCACCTCAATTCTGCTCCATCCTTTTCCCTTGAATCCCTTGATCCTTTATCCTAACACCAGTCTTTCTCTGACAAACTACTGACAGAGTCCACTACAGATTTATGGTACTAATCTGAACCGATCCCTCACTGAAGCAAGGTCATCTTTTTACACTTCCTTAATCAATTCGCCATCCGATTTACTGCAGTAGCTTTTCCAGCATTTTCATCCCCCCCTCACACTTCCCATGACTCTCCTCCCCCTGCTTTCTCAGTTGAGAGCCTTGCTTCATATTTCAGTGAAAAAATTGAGGTTGTTCACTGAAAACTTCCTCTTATATACTCCTCCTTGTCTCACATTACTTAAGTACTTTCTGCCACTATTTCCTGCTTCACTTTTATTTCACATGAAGAGGTCGTCTGTCACCTTGCCAAAGTGAGTGATCCCATGCCTTTCCTTCTATTTTTAGCAGACTCAGCTCTCTTATCTCCCCCACATGCTTACCTTCAATATCTCAACTCTCCCCTGCCCCCATTTTACTGGTTGCTTCCTTATAGGTTGTTCTCTTTCGTTCTTGAATAGGACTGATGACACTGCCAGGGTGATGCCTTCTACAAACAAATCTGTGTTTGAGATCTCCATTGTGTGGAAGGGTCCAGGGCCATCTGTCTTCTTCTCCTCCTGGCCTTGTTTCTGACTTTATGGACTTCAGAATCATTCCCCACAGCAGATGCCCTGGTTCCACCAGTTCCACCAAACCCCACCTCAGTTTTTCAACTTCATTTTATACAGTGTCCTCCCCAAGTAGAATATAAGCTCTTTCCTTGAAGGCAGAATTTGTCATTTCTTTTTGCTTGTATTTTTATCCCCAAGTGTTTAGCAGAATGTCTGGCACACAGTTAAGCACTTAATAAATCTACCCTTCCTCCCTCCCTCCCTCCCTCCCTCCCTCCC
>CM053598.1:209180742-209198004 GCA_028646575.1 Pseudocheirus occidentalis
GTTTCAGTTTCATCTATGAAATGGGGATAATTATAGCATATATCTCTCAGGGTTGTAAGGATCAGATAGTATTCTTAAAATGCCTGGCATATAGTAGGTGCTTAATAAACACTTGTTCTCTTCCTTCCTTCCCTCCTTCCTTCCTTCCTTCCTTCCTTCCTTCCTTCCTTCCTTCCTTCCTTCCTTCCTTCCTTCCTTCTCCAAATCCTGGAAATAGCTATCTGTAATGCATGCCTCTAATTTTCTTCCTCTCACTTTTTTTCATAACATTTCAGTGTGACTCTGACCTCATTGTTTAATTGAAATGTCTCTCCAAAATTATCTGCCAGATCTTTTCTCAGTTCCCATCTTTTGCTACCTCTTTGTAGCCTTTGATACTCTCTGACACCTTTCTCTCCTGATACTCTCTTCTTTCCATTTTTTTTGGTGTGACTCTGCTCTTTCCTGCTTCTCCTCATTCTTATTTGACCACTCTTTAGTTTTCTTTCTCTCTTTTTTGGGAGGGTAATTGGTGTAAAGTGACTTGCCCAAGGTGAGACAGCTAGTTTTTGTGTTAAGTCTCTGAGGCCGAATTTGAACTCAGGTCCTGACTCCAGGGCCGGTGCTCTACTCACTGTAACACCTAGCCACCTCACACTCTTTAGTTTTCTTGCTGGATCTTCATCCAGCCTCTCATGTTAATAGTGGGTGTCTTCTTATGTTCTCTCCTGGCTTCTTTTCTTCTCTCTATAATATTTCAGTTGGTGATCCCATCAACTTTGATAAATGCAATTATTGTCTCTATGCTGATGATCCCCAAATTTACTTATCCAGCCCTAACCTCTTTCTTGATATCCAGGTTTGTATCTCTAATTGTCTATCCGACATCTCCAACCTGATATCTTATAAGCTTCTTAAACTTGACATGTCCAAAATTGAGCTGATTATCTTTTGTCCATAACCCTGTTCCTCTTTCTAATTTCCCTTTTACTATTGAGAATGCCATTCTCCAGTTACCCAGGTTCATATCCTGAGTATGGATATCATACCATCCTTGGTATCTTTAGGATATGTTGACTCTTCATTATTTCTCACCCATCATGTCCAATTAGGTTCCAAGTCCTAGACATTTCACCTTCAAAACATCTCTTGTATTTATTCCTCTTATCTCCTCTGACACAGTTACCACCCTGGTATAGGCCTCTATCACCTTACTCAGGTCTAATCATGTCAGTTCTTCCCTTCCCTTCCCTTCCCTTCCCTTCCCTTCCCCCCAGTTCAATAACTTCCAGTATCTATCACCTCTAGGATCAAGTATAACAATCTGCTTGTCTTTTAAAGCCCTTTATAACCTGCCTACTTCTATGTTTTCAGTTTTATTATATTTTGTTCTCTATCTCCACCCCCATGGACTCTACAATGTAATGATGCTAATCTTTTTGCTATTTCGTGTATAGGATAGTCCATTTCCTTTTTTTCTGCATTTTTGCTCCCTATCATCTGTGCATGGAATTTCTACCTTCTTGTCTGTGTTTCCTGCTTTCTCTGACTTCCTTCATGTCTCAGCTAAAGTCCTATCCTTTGGTAGATTAAGCCTGTTTTCATCGGGAAGAGAGAGCTAAGGACTTCACCTGAAGCCAGAAGCTGGAGAAAGAGTGAAGCTGCCCAGCCATGTATCTAGGAGGGCTGTGCCTGGTACCATCTGTAAGAGTGGTATCCAGTAGAGCATCATTGACTGAAATGAAGTCTGGCAAAGACTCTGTCTCACAGAGCGTCGTCCAGGGGCATATGGTAGAGACTGAATGTCTGAAGGTGAATAAGAAGGTGGAACAAATCCATTGGGAACAAGGTGATACTTTACCAGAGGATATCAATAGCTCTGCACTTTGGAGATGTGACCTACTCCTCCACACATGTGCCTTTGCTACATGTGTTCCTTAACTGTGTACCACTCTATATACACTGCCTTTGTGTCTACTCTTTCCACGGATGGTGCATATGTTTGTGGGAGAGTATGCCCCAGGTTTATGGAAGATGTATTTTATCAATACTTTCCATACTGTGGCATTTCATTAAATGCCGTTGTTTTATATTCTGTGGCTTACTATTAAAGTTAAATACTTTGGTGGGAACTCATAAACCATAGTTTTAGTGGATATGGACCCACAGAATACTTTTAACATGGATAGGACTTCTCCTGTAAGTCGGGTGATCTGGCAATTCATACTCATGTTTTTGCCACAAGTAAGTATATTTCATAGTATCCTTAACTTGTTATTATATTAATGTATCTCTCCAAGGTTTAGAGTGAGAGAGTTACTATCTCACGGCTATAAAACACTGAAACATTTTCTAATTGACCCTAAAGAGAAAGAAAAGAAAACAGTAATTGTATCCCTAATCCCAAATCTATTCTGGAACTAAAAGTATCCTTGATTCTAGCCAGAAAATCTCTTTTTCTAGCAGCAGAGTCAACTTTCCTTCTAAGTGATCATTACAAGGCCTGATTTGTTGAAAAAAAAAACCCAAAGAATAAATGGATTTAATTGTATCTCAATTTTACAAATTGGACTCTTCCTAATCAAAATATTTTTTATATAAAGTACCAAGATAGCCCCAACTCTGATGTAGAGAGTTATTCCTTTGGATTAAACTCTTTCCTCTGCAGTTATCCTTTTAAAAATCCAAATATATATAGGACTGTTAACACAGGGGAATATTAACACCATTTTGTGGATTTGTTAATAAAATCACTTAATTGTATGAGCAAAGGGATCTACATAATTGGATGAAGGTACAAAGTGGAAGACAGAGTCTTATAAAAAGGAGCTATTTGGTGGTATTGAATTGTATTGAATTGATGGTAAAGATAGACTTTACCATCTTGGGTAGGTTCACTTCTGACTAGCAGCCCATGAAATTGTCGTCTTTATCACTTTTTGATGTAACTAAAGCACTTATGACTATCTTGGGGGACCCAATCATTCTTTAATACTCCTGTGGGAACAGAAGAAAGAATAGATTTTGGTTTCTGGTTTCTTGGGTGTATGCAGAAAAAGTGAGGAAGATGCTACAGATGAACTTGTGGAACCTTTCCAAGGATGGAGTACACTGAAGAAGGGTTGGCAATAATATATTTACATGGAATCACGCAAATCTAATTCATGGGGCCTTAAAATAAAAGGGAAGGGGGAGGGAGAAAGCTGCCAAGCTAGAGACCACTGAGAATTACTACAATGAATGAAGTAGAGGTGTCTAGAATTCACAAGAGGTCTGATTCTCAACAACAGGAAGGACTTATGAAAATGTGAAGTGTTTTCAAGGATTTAAAGGGGCATCATGTGGAAGTGTCATCAGATTCATTGTGAAATTTCCAAATCTGGCAACTTTTGCCCAACTCTAATTCTTAGTGGCCTCTATATAGCATTTGACACGTTGGTCACTTTCTCTTGGGAACTGTAATGGCAAGCACAGAAGTGGTTCACACCTTGTTTCAGCTGTTGAATTAACACCTTGTTTCAGTTCAAGTGTCTTTTGACCCTTGTATCAAGTCTATTAAAAGACAGAACATGGGAACCCTATTTATGTAAGTTGTAACATTGTAAATTCTGTACCTTGATTTTCTGTGAATGTTTTGCTCTGGTTATTGAATAAATAGAGAGTTCACTATGCTATGTAATCAGAACCTAGAAAGTTGTTCATAGCAGCAGTCCTCCAGAAAGCTGCTCATGCCTGGCTATATAGATACTCTCTCCATTCTGAGGTTTCAGACATTGTTCTCTCTCTCTCTCTCTCTCTCTCTCTCTCTCTCTCTCTCTCTCTCTCTCTCTCTCTCTCGATTCTCTTGATTTTTCTCCTCCTCTGACATTTCTCAATTTCCTTTCCTGGATCTCCATCTATAGCCCATATTCCTAAGTTGTAGCTGAGGCTCTGTCCTGGTCCTCTTTCTCTCTTTTTTTTAATTTAAAAAATATGGAATGCTTCACAAATTCGCATGTCATCCTTGTGCAGGGGCTATGCTAGTCTTCTCTGTATTGTTACAATTTTTAGTATATGTGCTGCCGAAGTGAGCACCTTTCTCTTTTCTTTTGTGCTCTCTTGTTGATCTCCTGATTTCCCATGGTTTCAATGATCATCTCTATGAATATAAATCCTAAATCTGCATATACCCAAACTTCATCTTTTCCCTGTGCTTCAATCAGCTGATGATTCAACATTTCCAACTGGATGTTCTATGTTATTGGTGTTGATGATGATGATGATGATGAGTCATGTTGGACATTACCCTATCTGGGGTTTTCTTAGCAAAGATACTGGAGTGGTTTTCCATTGGTTTCCTTCTCCAGTTCATTTCACAGATGAGGAACTGAGGCAAACAGAATTAAGTGACTTGCCCAAGGTCATATAGCTACTGAATGTCTGAGACTTTATTTGAACTCAGAAAGATACGTCTTCCTGACTTCAGGTGTGACACTCTATCCACTGTGTCATCTAACTGCCCTGATATCCTATAGGCATCTCAAAATCAACTTGTCTTTACCCTCAAACTTACTCTTACCCCTTTTGAAATTTCTTATTTATGTCAAAGACATCTTCCAGGCACCCAGGTTTAGATATCAGAATTATCATTGACCCTCACTCTCTCTATGCAAATATTCCGTCAGTCCCCAGCTTTGTCAGTTCTACCCCTGCCACAGTCTCCCATAAATAATTTCCTTTACACTAACATAACCAGCACTCTAGTTTAGGCCCTTATACTCTCTTTCCTAGCTTATTGAAATAGCCTCCTAATTAGTCCCCCTTCCCAAGTCTCTTACCACTCTAATCCTTTCTCTATATCACCACCAAAGTGTTTTTCCAGAGTCATCAGTATGACCATGTTGCTCCTGGTATAATAAACTCTGGTTGCTCCACATTTATAATATCTAGGATTAAATAGAAACTATTCCATTTCCTTCTCTTCATAACGAAGATCCAGCCTACTTTTCCAGGTTAATTACATATTACTAACCTTTCTATACAATATATTCCAGTCAAGTTAGACTATTTCCTCTTCCTCTCACAGGATATTCCATCTCCCATCTCAGTGTCTTTGTACAGATAACCCCATGCCTGTAATCACTTCCTCCTCTCCTTTTTGTCTTAGAATCTCTAGTTTCCTTTAAAAATAACTAAAATTCCCCCTCTAATATGAGACTTTCCCTTATGTCCTGGTTGTTAGGCTCTCTCCACACAATAATTTTGGAATCATATTAACAAGAGCGCTATGGAACTGGAACAGTTTCTCAAATTTGAAATGAGACAGTGGTCAATTTATCCAAGAGTTGTGTTTCCTATAATTAAATCAAGGACTTTTTTTGAGGGAAGGCACAACCATTTACCCTATTTTCTTGTCATTCTGAAAATTTAGGAAGGTACCTTTAGTAATACCAACCTGTCTCATAGAATTCTGGGTTTATAAGCCATATTGCAAGTTACCTGCAGTCTTCTCTCCAACATACAGCTAGCCTTCAAGTTGCTAAGGATAAAGAAAAATATACTCCACTTAGTGGGCTACAGAGGACTCACAGAACTGTCTGAAATTGGGATATTTTGAAAAGCTTCTAGACTTGCTGGCACATGTGTAAAACATGGTTTAGATGCTGGGATAAAGAGGACCTCAGATTGTGAATTAACCTGCCCAACCTGGTACCTAAAACAAAGACAACTTGGAGAAAAGGAGGTTAAGGGTATATCCTGAATGCTGGGGAAAATTTTTTTTAAAGAAAGAAGTCTTATCGCTCCATTATGATTTGAGCCATGTTTCTTTCAAAAGGGCCTCACAAAAAGGAATTTTCTCTGCAGAAATAGCTACTGATAATGATGTGAACATACAGTATCTTAAGGTTTCCTCACTTAATGAGACCTTCTGTGGCTATAGAGAACGACCGTTGGCAAAATGAAAGGGAGCAATGACCGACAGAGCAGGTTTTGAGTTGGAGGGACCTGTAGGCTTAGTAACCGGAGTTGGGAGCTGTGGAAAACTGCAGAGGAGTGATGAGGGCACCACCTTCTGGTGGTTTTGGAGAGCTGCAGCAGGCATTGATTAATGAAAACTAGGAGAGGCAATGCCTTTTGGAGTCTCCTACCTCTGCATAAACTCTAAGTGACAGCCTCTGTGCAAGTTTCCCCAAAGAGGTATTTAATATTAATAATATTAATATTCTTATAATAACATGATTACTAGCACCATTATTATATAAAATGTCAATATTACATATTATTAATATATGATAATAAGTAATATTAATTAACATTAAAAGTGTTAATATTTTCCATGGGCTCTGATAAGGAATCTATTTGTTTTCTTAGACCTGTAAGTAAATGTCTATATTCTTAGGGTGCAAGGGAAAACACTGACAGCATTGTAGGTAGTGTCATATAATGGAGTTCCATCATTTTTTGGGTAGGGAAACACAGCAAATAGGTGGAAAATTACCTAAAGTGTAGGCATATGTCTATGCCATGTGAGAATTTCCAACAGAAGGATGATGCTATTTTATTTGTTAGGTCAAATTAAGTTTAAGATTTTTATGCCTTATAAGAGAAATGGGAAATGGTCTTTTCTTCTTCTTTTTCCTTAGAAGAAGCTTTAAGGGAAGATGTTTCGAATGGCCACCTATCCATCACTCCCTTCCAGTTAGGACAATTGGTGGCAGGAAAGACTTCTCTACCCCTTCCTCTCCTCCCCTCTTTCCCCATGGCAGCATGCAATTAAATATAGAATATGAAAATACTTTCACATTAGACATTAGTCAGGTTATAAAGAAGGATTGTAATGGATGGAATGAACAGAGGGAGAGAGGAAACAAAACCAAACCAAAAAAAAAAAAAAGAAAGAGGAGGTAGTTTGCTTCAATCTGCATTCAAACTCTGTTCTTTCTAGTTCTTTCTTGGAATGTAGACATCTCTGTCCATCATGAGTCTTACAACACCGCATTGCTGAGAAGAGTCCAGTCTATCGAAATTGGTCATCACATATGTATCATAGAATTTTGGGTTTATGAGCCATATTGCAAGTTGCCTGCAGTCTTCCTCTACCTCTTCCTCTCACAGGATATTCCATCTCCCATCTCAGTGTCTTTGTACAGATACCCCCATGCCTGCAATCACTTCCTCCTCTCCTTTTTGTCTTAGAATCTCTAGTTTCACACATATGTTGTGTCTGTAATTGTGTACAGATCTCTCCTGGTTCCTTTCTTCTCACTCAGCATCAGTTCGTATAAAGCCTCTCCAGGTAAATATGAAGTCCACATGCTCTTCATTGCTCATAGCACAATAGCATTCTATTACATTCATGTACCTCAACTTGTTTAGCCATTCCCCAATTGATGGGCATCCCCTTAGTTTCCAATTCTTTGCTGCCACAAAAAGAGCTGCTATAAATATTTTTGTACTTATTGGTCTTCCTCCCACTTCTATGATCTTTTGGAGATATAGCCTTAGAAGTGGCATTTCTGGGTCAAAGGGTATAAAATTATTTATAGACATTTGGGCATAGTTACAGATTGCTCTCCAGAATGGTTTGATCAATTCACAACTCCACCAACAATGCATTACTGTTCCAATTTACCCACATCCTCTCCAGCATTTATCATTTTCCTGTTTTGTCATCTTAGCCAATCTGACTGGTGAGATGTGATATCTCAGAGTTGTTTTGCTTTGCATTTCTCTAATCAACAGTGATTCAGAGCATATGCTTATAGATATATTTAATTTCTTTCTCTGAAAATTTCCTGTTCATATCGTTTGACCATTTATCAGTTGGGGAGGGACTTGTATTCTAACAGATTTGACTCGATTGATTCTCTGTATATTTTAGAAATGAAGAATTTATCAGGGACACTCGTTGTAACAATTCTTTCCCAATTCCCACTTCCCTCTTAATCTTGGTTACATTGGCTTTGTTTGTACAAAAACTTTTCAGTTTAATATAATGAAAATTATCCATTTTGCCTTTTATAATGCTCTCTAATTCTTGTTTGGTTGTAAAGTCTTCCCTACTCCACAAATCTGACAGGTAAAATATCCCTTGCTTTCCCAGATTGCTTATAGTATCAGCCTTTACACCTAGATCACGCACTCATTTAGACTTGATTTTGTTATACGGTGTTAGATAATGGTTTATGCCCAGTTTCTGCCATATTATATTCCAGATTTCCCAGCAGGTTTTGTCAGATAGTAAGTTGTTATCCCACAAACTGGGGTCTTTGGGTTTACCAAACAATAACTTACTATAGTTGTTGATTGCTGAATCTCACGTAGCTAATCTATTCCATCGATCCACTACTCTATCCCTCAGCCAGTACCATGTAATTTTGATGACTGCTGCTTTATAATACAGATTAAAATCTGGTATGGGTAGGCCACTTTCCCTAGCATTTCTTTTCATTAATTCCCTTGATAATTTAGACCTTTTGTTCTTCCAAATGAATTTTGTTAGTATTTTTTTTAGCTCTATAAAGTAATTTTTTGGTAGATTGATTGGCATGGCACTAAATATGTAATTTAATTTAGGTAAAATTGTCATTTTTATTATATTAGTTTGACTCAGCCATGATCAATTGATGTTTTACCAATCAGTTAAATATGACTTTATTTGAAATGTGTTTTGTAGTTGTATTCACATAGGTCCTGGGTTTATTTTAGCAGGTAGATTCCCAAATATTTTATAATGTCTACAGTAACTTTAAATGGGATTTTTCTTTCTGTCTCTTGCTGTTGGATTTAATTAGAAATATACAGAAATGCCGAGGATTTATTTTATATCCTGCAACTTTGCCAAATTTATTTATTGTCTCAAGTAATTTTTTACTTGATTCTCTGGGATTCTCCAAGTATATCATCTTATCTTCTGCAAAGAGTGATAGCTTAGTCTCTTCTCTGCCTAATTTGATTCCTTTGATTTCTTTTTCTTCTCTAATTGCTACTGCTAACATTTATAGTACCAGATTGAATAAGAGGGTTGATAGTGAACATCCTTGTCACACCCCTGATCTTATTGGAAATGCTTCTAGCTTATCCCCACTACATATAATACTTGCTTATGGCTTTAAATAGATGCTACCTATTATTTTAAGGAAGACTCCATTGATTCCCATACATTTTCATGTTTTTAATAGAAATAGGTGTTGCATATTCTCAAAAGCCTTTTCTGCATCTATTGAGACCATCCTGTGGTTTCTGCTAGCTTTATTGTTGATATGATCAATTATGTTGATGGTTTTCCTAATATTAAACCATCATTGCATTCCTGGAATAAATCTTACCTGATCAAAGGGTATTATTCTTGTGATAAGTTGCTGTAGTCTTTTTGCTAATATTTTGCTAATTTATTTAAAATTTTTACATCTATGTTCATGAGGGAAATTGATCTATAATTTTCTTTTTCCATTTCATCTCTTCCTGATTTGGGTATCAGTACCATATTTGTGTCATAAAAAGAATTTGGTAGGACTCCTTCTTCACCACTTTTCCCAAATAGTTAAGAGAGTATTGGAATCAATTGTTCTTTAAATGTTTGATAGAATTCACTAGTAAATCCATCTGGCCATGGAGATTTTTTTCCTAGGGAGTTTGCTGATGGCTCATTTGATTTTTTTTTCTGAGATGGGGTTATTTAAGTAATTTACTTCCTCTTCAGTTAATCTGGGCAATTTACATTTTTATAAATGTTCATCCATTTCACTAAGATTGTCAAATTTATGTGCATACAATTGGGAAAAATGATTCCTAATTATCGTTTTAATTTCATCTTCATTGGAGGTAGATTCACACTTTCCATTTTTGATACTAATAATTTGCTTTTCTTCTTTTTTTATTATATTGAGTAAGGGTCTATCAATTTTATTGTTTTTTTTCATAAAACCAACTCTTAGTTTTATTTATTAACTCAATATTTTTCTTAATTTCAATTTTATTAATCTCTTCTTTGGTTTTCACTATTTCTAATTTAGTATTTATTTGGGGATTTTCAGTTTGTTCTTTTTCTAGCTTTTTCAGCTGCATGCCCAATTAATTGACCCCCATTTTCTCTAATTTATTCACGCATGCATTCAGGGATATAAAGCTTCCCTTAAGAACTGCCTTTGCTGCATCCCACGAGTTTTGGTATGTTGTCTCATTACTGGCATTCTCTTGAATGAAGTTACTGATTGTTTCTATAATTTCTTATTTGATCCACTCATTCTTTAGGATTAAATTATTTAGTTTCCAATTAGTTTTTAGTCTGTCTTTCCAGGGCCCTTCATTGCATATGATTTTTATTGCATCATGATCTGAGAATGATGCATTTAATATCTCTCCCTTTCTGCACTGAATTGTGAGATTTTTATGCCCTAATAAATGGTCAATTTTTGTGTATGTGCCATATATCACTGAGAAGAAGGTATATTCCTTTTTATCCCCATTTAATTTTCTCCAGAGATCTATCATGCCTAGTCTTTCTAAGATTCTATTTGTCTCCTTAACTTCTTTCTCGTTTAGAGGTTTTCTTGTTTCTTTATTCCTTTTCTTTCTTGTTTGTTGAGGTTAGATTTATCAAGTTCAGAGAGGAGGAGACCCACTACTAAAGTTTTCCTATTTATTTCTTCCTCTAATTCCCATGAATTTTTCTCTAGGAATTTGGATGCTATCCTGTTTGGTACATATATGTTAAGCAATGATATTGCTTCATTCTTGATGGTGCCTTTTTTTAAAAGTAGGGTGTAGTCTTCTTCCTTATCTCTTTTAATTAGATCTATTTTTGCTTTTGTTTTATCTGAGATAAGGAGTGCCACCCCTGCTTTTTTACATTAGCTGAAGCACAATACATTCTACTCCAGCCTTTGACCTTTACCCTGTGGGTATCCCCTTGTTTCAAATGTGTTTCTTGTAGACAGCATATTGTAGGATTGTGGTTCTTAATCCATTCTGTTATCTGCCTCTGTTTTATGGGAGAGTTCATCCCATTCAAATTCACAGTTATGATTACTGTCTGTGACTTTCCCTCCATCCTATTCCCTTCCCTGTTTATATTTTTGTATCTTCCTTTTCCCTTCCCCTCCTTAAGAGTTTTCCTTTTGACCACCACCTCCCTCAGTATTCCCTTTGTTTGATTCCCCCTTCTTTTCCTACCCTTTCTCCTTACTACTCTTTCCCTCCTTTCTAACCATCCTCCCACTTTTTACACCTCTCACCTTACCCCTCCTAATGCCTGTAGTGCACAATGGATTTTTATACTTAATGGAGTACGTTATTCCCTCCTTGAACCCACACCAATGATAATAAATTTCATACAGTCCTCCTTTCCCTCCCTCCTTTCCCTTTATTATAATGAGTTTTTGTGTCTTTTTATGTTAGAATCCTAAACTTGACTCATTATATTGATCCCTCTTTGGACCAGAACCAATGAGAATAAAGTTCATATGATGCTCATATTCCTCCTTCCTTCCCCATGTTTTATGCCTCTTCGTGTGGCATAATATACCCTTTTCTGCCTCATCCTTTCCTTTTCTCCCATTATAATCTCTTTGTACCCCTTAATCAGTTTTTAAAAGTCTTCAGATAAGTTCATTTATACTCATACCCTCTATATGTGTATATCCCTTTTATATATCATGATAATTATACAAATTTCAATATTCACATGTTTCCAGCTTCTCATATATGGATGTAAACAGTTTACTCTTATTGAGTCCCTAGTTATGTGCAAGTGTGTGTGTGTGTGTGTGAGTGTGTTCTCCTTTTTGCCTTTTTATTTCTGTCTTCAGTTTTGTAAATGGAGATCAGATTTTCCATTGAGCTCTGGTTCTTTCATCAGGAAAGTCTGGAAGCCCTTTATTTCATCAAATTACCACATCCTTGCCTGAAAGATCATCCTCAGTTATTCCAGGTAGATCCCTGGTTGCAGTCCTAGCTCTTTGCCTTACAAAATATCAAATTCTAATCCCTCTGATCTCTTAATGTTGAAACTGCTTGGTCCTGTGTAATCTTGACTGTAATTCCATGATATTTGAATTGTTTCTTTTTGGCTGCTTGCAGTTTTTTCTCCTTGACCTTGTAGCTCTGGAATTCGGTCATTACATTTCTTGGAGTTTTATATTTGGAACCTCTTTCAGGAGGGGTCCAATGAATTCTTTCAATGATTTTTTTATCCTCTGATTTAAGGACCTCAGGACAGTTTTCTTTGACAATCTCTTGGAGGATGTTGTCCAGGCTGCTTTTTTCATCATGGCTTTCTGGTAGACTGATACTTCTTTGATTATCTCTCCTGGATCTGTTCTCCAGGTGAGTTGTTTTTCCAGTGAGATATTTTATACTTCTAATTTTTCAATCTTTATGTTTTGTTTGAGTGACTCTTGAGGCATCATAGATTCCTTAGCTTCAGTTTGACTGATTCTGTTTTTTAGCGAATTATTTTCCTCAATTAGTTTTTGAAACTCCTTTTCCATATGTTCAGTTTTCATTTTTAGGGAAGTATTTTCTCCAGTTACATTTGGAACCTCCCATCCCAGTTCATGAATCCTACTTTTTAAGGATTTGTTTTCTTCAGTGAGATTTTTTTTTTCAATTTGATCATTGTAGATTTAAATTTATCCCCTACCTCAAATTTGTTTTTTAAAATCTTTCTAGACTTCCTCCAAGCTTTTTGGGCTTAAGACCAATTCATATTTCCTTTTGTGGTCTTCAATGTTAGTATAGAATCCATGTTGTCCTCTGAATTTGGTTGTTTTTACTCAGTATAAAAGAATTTTATGGTTCTAGATCTCACAGTTTCCTTCTTGCCCACTGTGATTGCCTATGTCCTGAATTTTTAGAGTGGATATCTGCTTCTGGGGTACAGATGAATTTTGCTTCTCAGGCTGGGAGGTAGGGGTTTGGTTGTTAACTTTGTGTGCTGTAGCCTCTGAGTGTTAAGACTGAGGCCAAGGCCAGGACTCTCAGTGTTTCCCCTGAGTTACTCTGATGCTCACAGAATAACCAGTTAGGGAGGGGTAGTCTGGCCACTTCAGGTTTCCACCTCTGTATCTCTGAGCTACAGCTCAGGCAGGCACAGCAGCTGGAGGCATCAGTGCTGGCGTCTGCAGATTCCCCTGGTGTTGCTCAGGAACAACTAGGCTTGTGTTGTTAGCACTTGCTGGCTCTACCCCCTTCAGCTTCCTCAGCTCCTGCTGGTCAGTAGAGGTGGGGCTCTTTGGGAGGCCTCCCACCCTTCACTTCAGACTCTGTACTATCTCCCTTCCCCCTTCCTCAGTGATTCCCAAGCCTGAGGCTGTTCCTATTAATTCAGGATTTATTCGGGGGGGGGGACATTTATCTCTAGGTTTTCTGGGTCAGGGAGGGGGAATCAGAGTAGCTAGGGTTTACTCCACCATCTTGACTCCTGACAGTTCAGGTGTATGATTTTTAAACATCGTGCTTTGGGCTAGTAGTCCTAGGGAAAACTGCTGCCACTACTGCAGGCCCTGAACTTTCTCTTACCAAGCTCTAACCAATGCTCATCCTGTGGTGAGACATCTGCAAATTGCCCTTGGGGTGGGTGAGTCCCCTGGATGGGGCTCCCTCTCATTCAGCTGTAGTCTTCTCTCAGATCTGCACTGGTACTGCCAGCATGTGCTCTGTGCTCCTACTGCCCAGATCTATGTGGTCACTTTCCTGGGCTGGGTGTCTGCCACACTCTGTCTCCCAATGCATTCTGTCACTCTAAAATCTGTTCAGATTTAATTTTTAAAGTTTAGTGACAGAATTCTTGGAGGAGCTTAGAAAAGTTACTGACTGTTTCCTTTCTGCCATCTTAGCTCTGCTGACCACAAATCCTTTTTATTAAGGGGAGTTTTTTCTGTGAAGTTTAGATTCAGTCAAAGGGCTACACTTGAAGGCCTCAAATCCATTAAGGAGTTAGGGGGTGTCTATGCCAACCATGTGAAAAGTTCCCAGACAGAATGGGTTTATGATAACCATTTTTTCCAATGATCATGAAAGCTGTTGAAGTAGGCACTGTGGAACTCTTACAGTCTGGTCAGATATAGAAGACTCCAAGGTCATCCATGGCATCCCATGTCATTGCTAGTAATCTTGACTTTTGTCTTGGCATGGAACTTTGCTGACACTGGAAAAGAGAGTTAGGTCAATGATTCGTGTAACACTGCCTCTCTTAAATCCAATTCATGAGAAAGTCAAGACATTACCCATTACATCATGATGTCATTGATCCTTTTCAATAACAGGGGATGATCAGTTACTATAATTACAACAATAAGGGTCGATGGAATAGGCAAATATCTACCTGGGGAATTTTGAGAGACACTGGCCGACCAAAGTGCAAGGTGAACGAAGATTTACCTCAGGGTGCATTAGGGTAGGAGCAGGCTTTCTCACCAAAACAACCCCAAGGGAGTCTATGCTACTATGAAATACTTGGGCCAGCTCCTCTTGGGTTATGTCACTTTGCTATTGATCTTCCAGGACTCTGTTTCTGTCCCATACCTTTGTGGGAATGAAGGCTTGAATCTCTGGAAGATGGTCGATACTCTCTCCCAGAAGGACTTTATCCATTGTTAGAAACAACTTCCCTATCCTTCCTTATCCTCTTTCACCTCCTAATTTAACTGAATTTGTCTGAGTGCAAGAATTCCTGGTTTTGGCTTTTTGTGTTGGGAAAGGTCCTTCATCTTCTGAAATTCTACACTTATAAATACATTCTTATGTCTCTGTAAGGTATCTACAAGTAGAACGAGGAGTCTGAAAGAGGGAGAGGAGAGGGCTTCATATTTGCTTATTTTAAACTTAAACGTACAGTAGATAAGGTCTGGAAATCTCTGGGTTTATTGAAGTCTATAGGCCACCAGGCAGAACAACAATGCCTCATTAATTCAGATTCCAGTGGTTATTCTAGTGGTCAGAAGAGCATGTAAAGAACTCATTCTTGGACAATGAAAACATAAATTCCAGGGAAAATAGTAATAAATCCCCAAATACATGGAATACTTGGAGACTCCATACACAGGGATTTCTTTTGTTTCTGGTTATAGTTAACTCAAATAAAAAGGTCATTAAGATAATCTGAGGGAATAAAAATTTAATTCAAGCCTTTACCAGAATGACCTTTTACCACCTAGTGGCCAACACATTGTTCAACCAGATTGTGAGACAGTAGGACATTATGACAATTGAGCAAATGAAGTTTTGTAATATATAGGCTTAGAATACTAGAATGATGGTATTTAATCCTATGGATGAAAAGGGCAGTGGGAGTATTAATAATAAGTTTGTCTTGTATAGTTTGCTTTGTTCAAATGACATGCTTTGCATTCTAACAGAAGCACAAAAAAGGAATGCTTTATGATTATGAACTTTGCATGTATACATCTAAGTAAAATGGTGATATTAAAACTGAAATAAATTCTATGGCAAATTCTATCTGAATTCTAGCATTTATTTATCAAAAGGAGATAATAAAAATAAATGAATCTATTTGTTTTGAGCCCAGTCTGACCAAGGTTGGTTCAGCTTTGTGATTAAAACAAATGAGACATTCAAGAGACCATTGAACATTTTACAAAAACTGGTTTACTTTATAATATCATAGCAAGAACATTCAGAAAAGATAGAACCTTGATTTAGTTGTGCCATTCAATATTTGCCATGATGGCACATGTTTGGTCAGAAGTATGTATCAAACCCAAGGATTCTGACAAAAGCTTGTGCACAGGGTTTTTTTATTTAGGTATTAATGCTTGAAGCCTTTGTTCCTTGGAATAATTAAGTCTTGAAGATGGTTTGCTCACGTTTTAGGAAAGAATTATCCTAGTGTACCTGATAGGACCTTTCTAGATGGTGCTCCAGCTACATCCCAATCCTTTTTGGCAATGTCCTAAAAGTCTTCTAGAGGGCCCTTGATCACTTAATTGACTTTTTAGGGCATTTGCTGGACAACCTTGACTTAGGGCATATGGGAACTGTAGGCAACAGCAAGGAGGAGTTTAGTGTAGGTAAAAGAAAGAGAAAATTAGAAAAGCAGAAAGAAAAACAACAATCAATGTAAAACCTCTCCAAAGGGCAGGTACTCTGCATGGAGAGGGTGCTTTTAGCAGCATCTAGTACAGCATCTTGTGATTGCTGACCATTGGCTTACTTTTTGGTAGTGGCAGCTTTTCATTTTAGAGAAAGTTAAAGCAAAGAACCTCTGAAGCTGAGCATTTGTCTTGGGAGATAAGATTGTAGGATCATAGATTTAGAATCAGAAAGGACCTTGGAAGACATTCATCCCAACCACTGCATTTTGTAGATGAGGAAACAAGATCTAGACAGGTTGAGTGACTTTCTCAAAGTCACAAAGGTCATTAGTATCAGAGCCAGGATTCTAACTCAAGTACTAACCCCAAATTGAATCTGCTTTCTTGTTTGCCATCTCTCTACCAAAATTTATTTCCGCATAAACAATCTTTAAAATGTCGGTCTTCAATGGCTCAAACCCACTCCGTGACACCTATAACACTTTAAGTAAAATATTATAATGCTAATGAAATGCTGGAGTAGTCTTAAGGAAATACATGTTTACATGTGTTAAATGTATGGTGTAGTGGATAGAGCATTAGACCTGGGGTCAGGAAGACTTGAGTTAATATCTGACCTAAATAAAAAAAACATAAAATGTTTTTGGTTTATTTTTAGTTTTCAACATTCATTTCGACAAGATTTTGAGTTACAAAATTTCTCCCCATCTCTCCCCTACCCACCACCCCAAATATCAAGTGATTCCACCAAATATCCCCTCCCCTAATCTGCCAGTAGGGCAAGATGGATCTCCCTATCCCAGTGCCTGTATATCTTATTTCCCAGTTGCATATAAAATAATAATAATATATTTTTAAACGTCTGATTTTAAATCTTTGAATTCCAGATTCCTTCCCTTCTTCCCTCATCACCCACCCTTACGGGGAAGATAAGCAATTCAATATAGGTTGTACATGTGTAGTTACACAAAACATTTCCATGTTGTGAAAGACTATTTTTCCCTCCACCCTATCCTGCTCCCTCCCCCTGTTCTATTTTCTACTTTGATCACGTCCTTTTTCAAAAGTGTATACTTCTAACTACCCTCCCCCCTCCATCTGTCCTCCCATCTATCATCCCCTCTCTTATCCCCTTCCCCCCTACTTTCCTGTAGGGTAAGATACCCAATTTAGTGTATATGTTGTTTCCTCTTTAAGCCAAATTCAATGAGAGTAAAGTTGACCCTTTCCCTTTTGCCTTCCTATTCTT
>CM053598.1:209198104-209218940 GCA_028646575.1 Pseudocheirus occidentalis
ACATAGTGCTTGGAACAATAAGTGCTATATAAATGTTGGCTGTTTTTTAAAATTATTATTATGAGTTTCTCCATCTGTAAAATGATGATAAAACTAGCACCTACTTCTCAGGGTTGTTGTGAGAATCAAATGAGGTAAAGATTGCAGAGTGCTTGACACTTAGTAAACATTATTATATTATTATTTTTACTTATGTATATATTAATCATTTTCATTGGTTGTTTCCCATGTCTAGAATGCTTTCTCTTCTCATTGACAGTTCCTGGCTTTCCTGTAACTCAGTTTAAAGCCCACTTCCTCTAACAGACCCCCTTTCCCTTTCTCTCCTACTGCCTTCCCTCCAGGATTTAATTAACTATTGTTTATACACAGCTTGTGTGTTGATTTCCTCACTAGAATGTGAATTCTTTGAGGGCAGGGGCCATAGTTTTGCCTTTCCTTGTATCTCAAGCCCTTAGAATAGTACTTAATAATAAGCACTTAATAAATGTCTGTTGGTTGGTTGATTGATGGATGGTGGTATAACAGAAAGCATTAGAGTGGAAGTCAGAATATTTGTGTCAAATCTTGGCTCTACCATTCACAAACTATGTGCTTGAGCACTTCAAGTTTGCCCTCAGTTTCTTTAGATGTAAAATGAAAGAGTTGATCCCTATGACCCCCTCCAACTCTAAATCCTATGTTCTTCCTTTGAAGACTTGTAATTTTTTTTACTCAATGAATATATCTCCTGACATTAGTGGACATCCCAATCTCTCTTGAGCTTAGGTGGTCTTAGCTAGAACTTTTCCAAGTTGTGATCACTCTGGTGGCGGGTGAGCCTCTGAATTTAACTAGATTCATGTTTAGGTTATGGACTTACTCAATTTGGTTCATGCTTTTACTTACCACTTGAATGTTATTAATACATCTTTTTATTTCACACTCTTTGTACTTGTTTTTATACTATTCTCTAGAATGTACTGCCCGTTCTCCTCCTCTTTATTTTGGAGGGGGCTATTGGGGTTAAATGACTTGCCAAAGATCACATAGCTAGTATGTGTGTCAAGTGTCCAAGGCTGGATTTGAACCCAGGTCCTGCTCACTCCAGGGTCAGTGCTCTATTCACTGTGCCACCTAGCCGCCCCTCTCCTCACTTTTGTAGATTGAAGGTTCTTGAAGACTGGGACTTTGACTTCTCTTTTGTCTACCCAGAACTCTTTATTGTATTTTGCACAAGAGTGCTCAAAATATACGATCACTGATCAAAATTAAGGCTCTTGAGGACATGTGTCTATTTCAATAGTCTTTTATTTGTTTTATTCTCCTTAGCTTTTCATGAATATCTTTTTGGATTTCTTACAAATTGTTGGAGTCTCTAGGGGATAGCTGACTTTTAGGCTGTACCTCATACTCATCAGAGTAACAAAGGAGACAAAAGAAAAAAAAGATTAATGATGGAGAAATTGTAGAAAAGAGGCATACACATTGATGTGCTGCTGGTGGATCAGTGAATGGCCATAACTGATCTGGAAAGAAATTTAGAATTTGTACACAAATTTAGAATTTGTACACAAAAAGATAACATCCATTAATGAGTACTTTGTACTAAGTACTATTGACTCAGCTTAACCTCTGCTAGTATAGGTATATATATAGGCCTATATTCAAAAGATATGAAAGAAAGAAGAAAAGGGACTTTACATGCAAAAAATAGTTATATTATCTCTTTTCCTGGTGGCAAAAGTCTTTCTTAGGGTTCTAGTGCTGTTACTGCAGACCCTTCCTACTATTCTATTTATCAATAACATATATGCTACTTATCAACAATATATATATATATATATACATTTACATATATAAATATAAATATATATATACATATATATACACACACACCAGCTAATGTGAAGGACCAGGGAGAATTTTGGGGGCTCCTAATTCTCTCTGGCTATTTTCCTACACCCAGGAGAAGAACCCAAAATACAGTTATCAACTTCCCTATAAACACTCAGGCTAACATGAGTGTCACACATTGAACACATTTTATTTATACAATTGTTCCTGGGTCTTGTAGATAGTTAAGAGAACCTCTTCCCCATTGATTGGGCTTCTTTCTCTAACACATTTCCTGTAATTTTCAACATTGTTTTGTGTGGGGCCTTAGATGTGACTCACTCTTCTATTACCTTATTTCCCATTTGTTCATTTTGACTCTAGGTCTGCATGAATACACCTTCCTTTAAAACACAGTGTATTCTGAGTGCTCTGCTGCTCAATTCACTACTTAACCATGTGACTACAATTTCCTTTATGACTGTGGTTCCTTGTTTCTTGAATCTTTTTTTATCTATGTAACTTCTGTCTTCTCATTTGACTCAACTGGTATTGTTCTTTCTCCTTCTCTGGGTGCCTTGGTATCTCTCTCTCTCTCTCTCTCTCTCTCTCTCTCTCTCTCTCTCTCTCTCTCTCTCTGCCTCTCTGTCTCTCTGTCTCTCTGTCTGTCTCTCTGTCTCTCTGTCATCTCTCTCTCTCTCTGTCTCTCTGTCGTCTCTCTCTCTCTGTGTCTCTGTCTCTGTGTCTCTTTGCTTCCTCTATCTCTGACTCTCTGTCTCTCTGTCTCTGTCTCTCTCTGTCTCTCTGTCTTTGTCTCTCTGTCTCTGTCTGTCTCTGTCTCTCTCTCTTTCTCTCTCTCTCTGTCTCTCTGTCTGTCTCTTTGCTTTCTCTACCTCTGACTCTGTCTTTGTCTCTATCTCTGTGTCTGTCTCTCTTACTCTACTTAATTCTGGTACCAGAAGACTCCCTTCTACTCATCTCATGTTTGACTGTGAATAGTCAAGTCAAAACTGCTTCTCTTAACATGCGTCGGGGATAGCAAGGGAGTCCTCCCTACATTTATATTTGCAATAACTTTATGTCTTCTGTTGTAATCCAACCCCAGGCTATCTTTCATATAATAATATTTTACATGTAGTGTACTCAACAAATTTTTTTTACTTTTTAGCTAAATGGTCATGGAATATCAGGAATGGGGGAGCAAAGTCTAAAGGTTGGCAAATTTCTTGTATATATCACATATTTTGCATGAAATTGGTTAGAGGAACAAAATTTCAAGGTTGTATATACCTCCACTTCTTCACTCTTTCCCAACACCAACACTAATAGACAGAGGGTAGGTATTTTTATGGGTTTATACAATTTAGAGTTAGAAAAATTCTCAGAGGATATTGATTCCAGGCACTTAATTTTACAGAAATGGAAACTTAGGCACAGGGAGGTTAAGATTTGGTCAGGGTTGTTCAGCTATTGAATGTCTGAGGCAGGATTTGAACTAAGGCTTTCCTGACGCAAAATTTTGCACTCTTAAGCTCACTGAGACATTGCTCTTTAAGGTTAGGGAGATGCAATTGTTAATTAGGCAAATTTTGCTTTCTGATACCCTACCTCTTCTTTGGCATCCTCTCCCCAGACACCTACTATTCACATACTGTTACTGCTGCTCAGGGCTCTTCTTTCCCAGTAGTACCTGATAACTTTATACCTAATTACGTATTTAACCTCCCACCAAAATGTACCTGTCTTTTATCCTGTTTCCTTTGGGTGATGCTCTCTGCTTTCCAGGCAAGTCTGAAAGCTAATCCATACTAACATGGTCATAGATGCTAGAGTATTTGTGTGTTACCACTTCCTGTGTAACACATTTGTTTTTTAATTGAGCCAAGTAGAGGGAAAGCATTGCAATCTGAGTGGAAGCAATTCCAAACATGGGTAGTTTGTATGCTGTGGTTGTGTGTCCTTCATTTTAGAAGATGAATAATAACATCATGGGGTGATATCTTGCCTTGAACATGAACTGGATTTAAGTGAGACAGAGTTGCACAGAGTCATTAGCCTTACTTTCTCTTCCAGAGTCATCAAAATCCAGTGGTAGGACAAAATTCAAGACGTCAGGTGATGGCCCAAGTTCTAGTGGGCGACTTTGAAATCTTTGATATCTGACTAAGCTCTAAACATTCCATAGCACTTGCTTCATGTGCTTTCATGGCTGTTGGAGCAAATTGTTGTCATCCACCTATTTCTCCAGGGAAAGTCTTCACATGGTTGAAGTAGACATCCCTTTAAATTGCTGATGGATTTGAGGCCTGTTGGTTACCCTCAAATTGGTTTAGGCCATCTATGAGGTTGGTTTTACTAGGGCATGGCCACTGTGAATACTACAGCTTCTTGGAGTCACACGTGAGAGTTGGGTGACAGGTGGACAGCAAAGGTGGCCCAGAAAAGGGCTTGGTGAGGAGCAACTTGGTGGTGCAGTGGATAAAGTACTGTCCCAGGAGTTGGGAGGTGCTGAGTTCAAATCTAGCTTCAGATACTTACTATTTGTATGACCCTGGGCAAGTTGTTTAACTCCGATTGCCACGCCCCCCCATTATAAAAAAAAAAGTTTGGCAAGCCATCACATCAGAGGGACTAGGCTTCCCTGAATAAACCTTATACCAATACTACTCCATAATGTGATAGGCTGGTGTGAAAGAGCAATATGGGGAAAAAGGACTTTTAAGACTTGAAGTCTGCTCAAGGAGGCCTGCCTACTTTTCCTTTATGTAGGCTAACTCTGAAAGCCTAGGTCTGTGTTTCAGTAATACCACTGATGGGGTTAATTACAACTTCCTTTTCTTGGTTTTATTTATTTGAGATATCAGTTGCAATTGAAATCAAAGGACATTTTGTTTATAAAAGAGAGATGTGATGTAGTGGAAAGAATACTACATTTGAAGCCAGAATATGTGCATTCATGTCCTGCTTCTACCATTTACTGTTTGTGTGTTATTGGGAAAACTGATTAAAATCTTAGGACCTTAGTTTCCAAAACATGAGTAAATTGATTCAATAATCTCCAAGTTTCCTTCTGGATCTAACTTTATGATCCATTGACTAGAACTTTGGGGAATAAGTGTCCAAACCCTTAGGCACATAACAATGCTTGAGTCAAAAGTTAATGGATTTCTATATTTCTTCTACATCGAACACATTTTATCTATTACATGTAGGAAACTGAAGAGATGAGAATGGATATTATTTTCCAGATGGTGCCTTCTGGCACACGTACTGGCTGTATTATAAACTTTAGTAATTGAGGAAATATATTGTTCTGAAACACCTCATTTGAATATTACACATCTCCAGGGTTCTGTTACCTTGGATCTTCAAATTAGATTAATTTTTATAGCAACTAGATTCTAATTTTACACAATTTGAGACTAAGTATGTTTATTTTTCTGCCTAAAGGAAATGGTCTCATCACACATGTAGAAATGGGCCACAAAATTACAGAACATCAGAATAGATTTTACAGTTGTAGTTCAAGTCATACTTTAAATGGAATCCTTTCTGCAATATTGCTGATAGCCTCTTAAGATGTCTGGTGATGAATAACTTCCCTTCAGTAGCCCATTCTCATTTATGAAATATCTCTCATGTTCCAGCCGTTATGCTAGGTTGGTGGATGCAAAAACCAGGGAGAAAAAGACAACAGCCAAAAACCAGTCCCTACTCTGAATGAGCTTATAACAGTCCAGTTAGATGGAGCAACATATACATATATAGGTATTAATGTATTGGTGATTTAGGGAGGAGGCACTAAAAACCAGGGGACTAGGAAAGGTTTCATGGAGAAGGTGGCTTCTGAGCTGAACCTTAAAGGAAACTTCTCTTAAGTTTTCTCATTATGGGTCATTGTGTGGGATAGAAGCATAAGCTGATGAGAATTAGTTATTCCCTCTTGGCCTCATGGACAATTGTACTAAATCTCGATTCCTTTGAGGTGTAACTTTCAAGTCAAGACCCTCAACTCTGCCCCGAAAGCTGATGACTTTCTTTAAGATCTGCTTAGCGAAGAGCAAAGGGATATTAGAGATACCAAAGTCAACTACTCCAAAACTAAGTGACTTCAGTTTTATTTATCCTTCTTGTCATATATACTATGAGAGATTCAGGTATGTGTAGCTTTGTTTTTGGGCTTGATTCACAGGGTCTTTCTATGTATTTAAGTCATAAAAGGAGTGAACAAAATCTCTTTCCAATCAAGCTGTGTGCCCCCATGTTGGGAATTTTCCCAGCAATTATGAAAACGTCTCCCTCCATGGATGCATGGATATTTTATCGCCCATTGACGGGCCTTCCAGCTGAATTTAATCCCCAAATCACACAACAACCAATCATTCAACAAATTCACATCTTATGAAAACAATTTTTAAAGAACAAATGAAAAAACAGAAAGCCAATGGACTCTTAGTGAACAAGGATTTTTGCTAAAACAGATTTATCTCCCTAGAAAGAGGAAAAGAGAATGAAGAGCAGAAGTTGGGAGCATAGGATTCACCATGTTCTGTCTCCACCACAACATAAGCACAGAAATCTGTCCATCTGGCTTAAACTCTGCACCAATCAGAATCCTAATATCTGAGACTCGGTGTCTCCCTTTGTTTTCACTCTGTACTGTTATGCATCTTCTTGAGTGCTTCCTTACACTGTTTCTTCTGCTTTCTAGTTCCAAAGACCCCAGATCTTCTGATCCCAGCACTACCAGAATTTCTTGCAGGATCCCCTTGTTATTTTTCATAGCTTATCACAACATTTTTGTTCTGTCTCTCCTATGGAATTAGGAGAGGCCCATTGGTCATAATCTCGTGACCCTCAGGGGCTCAACTAGAAAGACATTAGGGAATTTCTGTCTACCAGCAGCACTGATCTCCAGTGTTCTACTTCTCTAGGAACGTTGAGAGGAGATAAGGAGAGAATATATTTAGGCATGGAGGCAGGGCCTGGAGTGTCACATGTAAAGAGAAGTAAGAAGGTCGTTTTGGCTGGACTCTCACATATGTGGAGGGATAGAATCAGGGATGTGGTGGAGTCAGATTGAATTGGTTTGAGAGAGCTGATTGTTGCATTTTCAGTGTGAACATTTAAACCTTGGAAATCAGCAAATGCTACAAATCAGAACTTGATCATTTTGTTGATTTCTAGACCTAAGAAAATGAATGATAAAATGTTAATAATGCAAATTAAAATGTTTTAGACTTACATTATCCCTCCTGACCCAAAGCTGGTTGTTAAACACTTATCAACACATCCCTAGGTGCAATGTGCAGTAAAGGTAGAAGGTTAAGTTAGTGGCCAGGCTTTGAAGGGATTTAAAGATATAATAAAAGATTTTGTGTTTGATACTAGAAGTAATAGGAAATCAATAGAGCTTATTGAGAAGGTGAGTGGCGTAGTCAGATTTGTGCTTTAGGTAAAACAGTTTGACAGCTACATGAAGGATGGATTTAAGAGACTTGAGGCAAGAAGACTGAATTCTAAGGTAATTGCAACAATCTAGGTGAGAAACAATGAGGGAAGGATGGCTGGGTGAGTGGAGACATGGGGACAGTTGTGAGAAATTATTAGGAAGATTTTCCTTACATGTATCTGAAATTTACCTTCCTGTAATTTCTACCAGTTGTCCTAAATTTTGCTCCAAAAGGCCAAGCAGAACAAATCTGATCCCTCTTTGGCATGATAATCTTCAAATACTTAAAGCCTACTATCATATAACTTTAAAGTCTTTTTTTTGTGGAGGGCAATTAGGGTTAAGTGACTTGCCCAAAGTCACACGGCTAGTAAATGTGTCAAGTGTCTGAGGTGGAATTTGAACTCAGGTCCTCCTGACTCCAAGGCCAGGGCTCTATTTACTGCACCACCTAGCTGCCCCCAACTTTAAAGTCTTTTATTCTTGTGCCTATCAAACTCTATTTCTTTCAACTAAACCTTACATGTCATGGTCTCTAATCCGTTCCCAATCTTGATGATGCTCCTCTAGGTGGGCCTCATTTGTCACAGTATCCTCCAAATAAAAATGATGTATCAGACACAGGTTAACAAAGGTGAAGTTCATTAGACTTCTCACTTTTTTCTTTCTACTTAATATAAATGCCTATTTAAATGCGAACTAAGATTGAATTAGGCATTTTGGGGTGCCGTGTTACATTATTGACTTATGGATCTTGTAATCTACTAAAACCCCTAGATACACCACAACACATTTTATGTGCCATGTAACCCTCATCGCCAGTCACTGTCTGTGACCTTCTCTTCTTGGCTTGGTGTCAGGGAGGTCACAATAGGAAGCTTTTCCACGGGATTGAAAAGTCATCCTCTCCTCTGTGAGTCTGGGGCAACAAAGAAGTCAAGGCTTTAGGGGAGAGAAAGGAGAGTCAAATGGAATCTCAAGACCTTGGTAATAGATCTAAAGGCCTTATTGCCTAAGAACTCTTCTTCGTTGCCAATGTAAACGTATAATATTCAATATAATTCTTCATGTCAAAGAACAGTGTGTTGTGAGTCAAAAAGCATATGAGAATTACTACCCATTGCACATGAAATGTCATTTAGTTATGAATCTCCTATTGAACACAAGTATCTATATGATTTTAAACTTGTTTTATTGGATATCTTTTTCTCAGATTCACCCCATATTTCTGGCCTCTTAAGCTCTTTTTGGATTCTAACATATAACACCTATCTGAGTCTTTCATATGATGCGTTAGCTTCAGCCCTCCTCCAAATCCTGCCTCAGCTTTATGTGTCTACACATTTGATAAGCATTCTATGCCTTCATCCAACCAACCTTCAAAAAATGTTTAACAGCAAAGGGGAAGGACAGATCTCTAGAGCAATATGTTAGAGAGCTCCTTCCAATTTGATACTGACTTATCAATGACTACTTTTTGATTCCAGTATATCTATATCTTCTACATCTACCTAACTTCAATATTACCTAGACAAAGGACTCAAACCCTAGGTCCAGGATAACAAAACTCCTAAGTGGTTCTCAACCAGGTTAAAATGTAATTGGGAAAGGTTTACATGAGAAAAATACCATATAGATACTATTACTTTGTGGTTTTCGAAGTGAAAGTGCAGCCTTCAGGAATCACTCTTTATACCTCTGCTCTAAATCATAGCTTTCCATTGTCACAAAAGGAATTCTGTCATATGCTTGGTGGGCTAGAGAAATCCCATCATCAACTAGTCAAGTACTCCTGTAAAGACAGGATATGAGGTTAGTATGGCATTACTTGCTGCAAGTACAGATATGCTGTCTCACACACATAAACTTCTTTTAATAATATAGTCTAGAATTTCCCGAGGGACAACTAGATGGTTCAGTGAATAGAGTGATGGATCTGAAGTCAAGTCAGGAAGATTTATCTTCCTGTTTGTTTCAGTTGCCTCGTTTGTGAATGGAAGAAGAAATGGCAAACCACTCCAGTATTTTTGTTAGGAAAACCCCAAATAGATTAACAAAGAACTGGATGTGACTAAATTGGTATAATAATAGCAACCAATGGGTCCGGATTTTGTGAACCAGTGTCATGTTCAGCAGCACTGTGATAATGGTGGTTAGTTTTCTAGTAAGGCAAAGCTAGCATAGGTGAACACTGAGCATGAAGACAGCTAGATGGCTCAGTGGGCAAAGTGCTCAGTCTAGAGCAGTGGTTCTCAACTTTCCTAATGCTGCAACCCTTTAATACTCATATGTGGACGGATCAGCATGTGGGCAGACCTGCCTGGAGATGGATAGAAGAGTGGTGTCTCAGTTCTTAAGACCATTAGAAATATGTGGGTTTTTTTTCGTGCTTTTTGGAGGGCAATTGGGGTTAAGTGACTTGCCCAAAGTCACACGGTTAGTTTTTGTGTCAAGTGTCTGAGACTGCATTTGAACTCATGTCCTCCTGACTCCAGGGTCAGTGCTGTATTCACTGTGCCACCTAGCCGCCCCTAGAAATATGTGTTTTCTGATGGTCTTAGGTAACCCCTGTGAAAGGGTCATTTGACCACCAAAGGGGTCATGAAACACAGGTTGAGAACTGCTGATCTAGCATCAGGAAGACCTGAGTTGGAATCTGGCTTCAGATACTCACTAGCTATGTAACCCTGGGCAAGTCACATAACCTCTGTTTGTCTTAATCCACTAGAGAAGGAAATGGCAAACCACTCCAGTATCTTTTTCAAGAAAGCTCCATGGAAAGTAAGACCATGGGATCATGAAGAGTCAGACATGATTGAGCAGTTGAACAATATTGAGCATGGGTAGGGTGGACCTGTACACCATCATACAACATTTCCTTTGGTGCACCCCAATACCTTCAGGTCAAGGTTTAACAAGACTCTTTCCCAGGAATGTTATATTTTATTTGTTCAGAGTAGAAATGGAGCATGTATTTTATAATACTAGGCACTGAAGCCAGTGATATAATTACTAGAACCATACCCAATGATATCAAAGAAAGAGCAAAAACTTCTTAAGGAATATTTATAGCAATGCATTTTGTCATTGCAAAGAACTAGAAGTTAGGATGGTACCCTTCGTTTATAGAATAGCAAGACAAATTATGACAAATAGCTGAACAAAACAATCCATATTAATATAATAAAATATAATTGTGCGATAGGAAGATGTAAGGGGCAGTTTCAGAGAAACCTGGGAAGTCTTGTATGAACTGATAGAATGTAGTGAGAAGAAGCAGGAAAATGCTTTATATAGCAACAATAATATTGTAAAGAAAAGCAATATTGAAAGACTTAAGAATTCTGAGAAATGTAAAAACCAACCACGATTCTAGGGGATGAAAGATAAATCATACTACTTACCTCCTGAGAAATGATGTATTCAAGGTGCATAATGAGATACATTTTCATACATGAGCATGTGAGAATGTGCTTTGCTACTTAATTGTGCATATCTATTAGAAGGGCTTTCTTTTTTATTTCATTTTTTTCTCCAAAGGGTGGTGGTGGTGTAAATATTCAGTTGTAGGAACAGAGTAGCAAAAAAGAAAAGGAAAGGAAAGAAAGGGAAAGAAAAGAAGAGAAAAGAAAAGGAAACAAAAGAAAGGGTAGTCACTGAAACAACAGAAGGAGAGCCAGAGGGAAGCACAAACAATCAGGACAGCTTTGAAAGTTATACATTGTATTTAATATGTTCTCAAAAGGAAAAGCAAGCTCTGCTTTAATAGTGATTTGAAGTTTCCTGTACAGTCTTTTTTTCTATTTTCTTATGGGAATGCTCATTTTATTTAGTGTTTGTTAAGTTCAGAATAAAATAAATTTAAAAAACTGACAAAGCAATCTGGCACAATTGTTTTACTGAGCTGGTAGAGCATGTCCAATTTCCTCTGTCCAATGTTTTAGAGGATCCTGCTGCCTCTCATGTCTTCAAGGGAACTAATTGCAAATTTCAGTTTATTTTGATGAGTTCACTTTAAAGAGAGCACTTACAGAGACTAGAGAATCACAGTGCATTGAAATAAGTACACAACCTAATAAGATGGACATTATGCAAATCTGCAAATGTTTTGAGGCATTTCATTAGGGTGCCCATTTCAGTAAGGAGCTTTGAAATTTCTGCCTTCTCTGGAAAAGAAAACAGTTCATAAGTACTAGTGGGACTGTATGTGGATGTGTATATAAACTGTGTTGTAACTGCTTAAGAGGCCAAAAATTTTTTAAAAATACTTTTGGACTGAATGTAATTTTATTTAAAAAAATCATATAGTCAATCACCAAGCATTTAAGTGCCTATTACAATGCTACACACTGTGCTAAGTGCTGGAAATACGATGAAAGGCAAATAAAATAGTACCTTCTCTCAAGGAGCTCACAGTTTGATGGGAAAGACAACATGCAAACAACTATGTACTGACAACATAAAGAAATTGGAGTTAATCTCAGAGGGAAAGAACTAACATTAAGGAAGATTGGAAAGGCTTCTTGCAGAAGATGGAAACTTTAACTGAGATCTGAAGGAAGCTAGAGAAGCAAGAACAGAGAGAAAGGGAGAGAGACAGACAGAGACAGAGAGAGAGAGAGAGACAGACAGACAGACAGACAGACAGACACACACACACACACACACAGAATTCCAGGCAGGAGAGACATTTCATGAAAATAGGGGATGGCAGGAAATGTCTTGTGTGAGGAAGCTAGGTTTAATGGTTAGTTATATTTGACTCTTCATTCTCCCAATATGCCTCAGTACCAATCAGCTGCCAAGTCTTGTCATCTCTAACTTCACAAAATACTTCATATCCATCTTTTCATTTAATATTCCATTTGAATGTGACTTCTTGAGAACAGGGCCCATTCATTCATTCATCTTTCTCTCCTTTCATTCATTCATTTATCCATCCATTCATTTATTTACTTATTCATTTATTCATCTACCTTCCTTCCTTCCTTCCTTCCTTCCTTCCTTCCTTCCTTCCTTCCTTCCTTCCTTCCTTCCTTCCTTCCTTCCTTCCTTCCTTCCTTCTTTCCTTCCTTCCTTCCTTTTTTCCATCTATCTTTCTATCTATCCATATTCATTTATAGCCTCCCTTTGTATTCGAAGTGTAAACCTAGAACTTAATGCTGTGCCTGTCATATAGTAGGCACTTAAAAATGCTAGTTGACTAATTTACTGATTGGGAGACTTCTTATGAGGAGGACAGAAGAAAGGAGAGCTCACCTTCCTCTCCAGTGAAAGCAAGCCAACCAAAGCCCATGTCCTGTCTATATGCTGGCTTAATTCTGGTGTTGGAAGCTGCCTGTTCTGTTCTTCCTGTTTTGTTTTATCTTAAGTAAATAAGCATGAATACGGAAATGAATATGTCCAAGCATGGAACTTGAACCTTGTGAATTCAAGAAGCTTGGGTATCCTCAGTTTTTTGGCTGAGGCCTCCAAGAACTATGGTGGAGTTCTTAGTGATGATCACCTTTAAGAACATGAACCTGGTCCCTGTCTGACTTGTCAGAGGATAGAAGAGACAGTACAGAGCTGAGGCGAAGTATAAACTATCTAATCATCAATCCTATAAACTGCTTCATGCTTATATGATTGATCAATTTCCTGTAGAGTTTAGCAGTCATTACTATTGCTGCTTGTTTGGTTTAAGTATTTTTTTTCATCAACTGATGTTTTAAAATGTTTTATGTTGTGAATTTCTTTTGTATGTAAAAACTACATTCTACTTTTGACTCACATTGTACACTGAATACCATTCTATGGGGTTACTAGCTCTTCTCTAAATTTGACACTCTTGTCTCATAGCTCAAAAGTCATATGTTTAGAGGGGGCTAAGTGGCACAGTGAATAGAGCACCAGCCCTGGAGTGAGGAGGACCTGAGTTCAAATCCACCCTCAGACACTTCACACACACTCATTCACACACACACACACACACACACACATTGTATCCTTCCAATTGAATTGAAGTTTTTTGAAGTCAGGGAATATTTTGTTTTTGCCTTATAACTCCAGAAAATAACGTTGTATTTTACACTTAAAACAACTTCAGTCAATGTTTATCAAATTCAATCCCCATGCAATACCCAGTCCTTTCTGATTACCAATTGACACATTTGAAAGAACATTGCCAGGTCCATTATCTGTGTCTATGGAAGAAACAAACTAATCCACATAAGGATCAACTCATAACCAATCTCTCTAATCCACTGAGTTAAACCACAAAGGACGCTCCTACTAAAATTCATTGAAACAGCAAAATATTAACATTAGAGCCCTTGGAGATCCATTCTCCTGAGCAAGATCGATATGCCAAATACACCAATTTGATTACTTTCTACCATGCCATTTTTTTCTTGAATGCAGAGTCAACACACAGGAGAGAATTGTTATTTCATGGTAATTCATGTCATTTGAAACCTGATAACAGACTTAATAATAGTAAAAATCTGCTATAATGTGGTTAACTTGGAAAACAAGTGCATTTTGAAAGTCACTGAATTCCTTTGTGAACTTTTAATCTAAGACATGCATCTAGAGACTTTGTAATCCTATATATGAAGAAATTAACTGAACAAAATTTGAATTTATCTGTATAAAGTACCTGATATTGATAACAAAATGAAAAATGGACATGGGCTCACATCGCCTTTTTTACAAAGAGGGGGTTATATATTCCTATCAGACCTATGCAGAAACCACATTATATATTTTCCAATATTTTCCACATGAAAAATATTGTTTTCTTCTCATTTTAATGAATTTAATAAAAAGAACATCTCTATATAAACAAAAAAAGGTTTTATAAAACTGCAAGTTATAAACATAATTTAAAATTGCTATTTTTATTCTATTGGCATGACAATAATGAACAACGAATATCCCTATAATTATTCAGATCTGTCTTTGTTTCTGTTAGTGTTTTACAGTTGGATTAAGGTAGTTTATAGTCGCTGTTTGTGTCTTAGGTAGATTCTATAATACCTTATGAGTTCTGTGGATAACTTGAATAGAATTTTTTGTTCTATCTCTTCTTGATAAGTTTCATTCAGAAAGGCTTGGGGTACCTAGGTGGTACAGTAAATAGAGCACTGGTCCTGGAATCAGAAGGATCTGAGTTCAGATCTGATCTCAGACACTTGACACATTTGCTAGCTTTGTGACCTTGGGCAAGTCACTTAACCCCAGTTGCCTTGCCTTCCCCTCTCCAAAAAGAACACTGATAATTTATGTGGGTTAATTTTATATGCTGCTATTTTGCTATAGTATAGTATAGTTATTTTAATTAATTTTTAGTGGCATATCTAGGGTTCTTTATGTAGACTATTTTATCATCTCTAAAAAGTGATGATTTTGTTTACAGTTTCTCTGTGATTATTCCCTCAATTTATTTTTCTTGTCATATTGTTATAATTATCACATCAAGCATTATGTTGAACAATAGTAGTGATGATAGTTGTTCTTATTTTGGTACCAATCTTATTGCAAAGGCATCTAGTTTTTTTCCACAATATACAAAGCTGGCTCACAGTTTTACATAGAAAAGATTTATCCCACTAAAGAAACATTCCTTGATTCCTATACTTTTTGAGTGTTTTCAATGAAATAGATGTTGTATTTTGTCAAAAGTCTCAGACACTTAGCTGTGTGACTCTGGATAGGACACTTAACCTCTCTCTTTCTCAGTTTCATCAATGATAAAATTAGGATTATAATAGCACTTTCCTTATAGGATTGCTGTGAGGATCTGTAATGGCAAGCAAACAAGTACTTAGCACCTTATTTCAGTTGTGCCTTGTCCATGATTATATCAAGTCTTTGTTAAGAAACAGAACTTGTGAAACCCACAGTGGGAGAGACTTGCCAAAGATGGGAAGAGTAAGGATGTAAGAGGTAGGTGGAACACGAAGGAGCTAATGACCAGATAAAAAGCTGACCACAAGCTGGGAGAGAGCAGAACTGAGAAGGGAACAATTGTGGTGGCAGAGTTTAAAGGCAGAAAACTTGTGGTATTCTGGCACTATGTTTGTCTGTTTTGTCTGTGTTGATTTGCATTTGTAATATTTTGTATAGAAGCCCTGGGACCTTACTGGAAGCCCTGAAAGAGGATTTTCTTGTTGTCTGTTTGCAGAAGCCCTGAAAGAAGGTTTCAGAGGTCCTGGGACAATGCTGATAATTTGTGTTGAGTTTTCAGATTGCTTGTGAGTCTGTGTTGATTTCACAAGCTGAAAGCAAATTGCTGATGGTGCCGACAATGTGCATGAGTTTTGTTTTGGCTCTGTTAAGTTTTGTTTTCCCAGAAACAGAAACTATGAAGGACTTGAGGTGGACTGGACCCTGTGAGCTTCAGTATGGAATGGGAACTGGATTAGGAACTGGATGAGGAGCTGGACAAGGAGCTGAGAGCTGCCTACCTTTAAATCCAGGTGACAGTTGGGTAAATTGAGGCAAAAGCTGGGACCATGAAAGAGGAACCATGGAATCTGAGAGCCAGCCTTGATTCAAGATGAAAGACCTCTCCTTGGGTACTTAGTGTTGACTGAGAAGATCATGATTTACCATGGCCTAGAGGTAGGAGAATTTTGACCTTTGTACTTTGTGTTATTTAAGGAAGACTGCTCCTTAAGGATGATTGACTTAAAGACTTACTGAATTATATCTTTTGTTTAAAGCTATGTGGCCACTTTGGTGAAAACTATGTGGCCACTTTAGTGATAACTTATTATGTTATAACATTGTAAATGCTGTACTTTGGTTTCTGTGAATGTTTTGTCTTATTTTATTACTGAATAAATAGAGACTTCACAATACTATGTTTTACTTTCTAAATTTTTGTTTTCATCTCTTTCTGCATTTGTTGATATAGTAATGTGATTTTGATTACTATTGTTTTTAATGTGGTCAGTGTAGTTTTTTGAATATTGAAACAGTTCTGCATTTCTGGTATGAATATTACATGGACATATTGTGTATTACATTTTTGATATGTTAGTATAGCCTATTTTTATCATATTTTATTCAATTTTTAAAATTGATGTTTACTAAGGATGTTCATTAAGTCTATATTCGTAAATAGGATTTTTTCTTTGACTTATCTTTCCCTTGTTTGCTTATCAAGACCGTATTTAAATAATAGAAAATAAGAGCTCTTCTTTATTCATCTTTGTAAGCAGTTAATATGATATTTGAGTTTTTTTTGGAGGGGGAAGGCAAGAAAAATGAGGATAAGTGACTTGCCTAAGGTCACACAGATAGTTGTCAGGTGTCTGAGATCAATTCAAACTCAGATCCTCCTGACTTCAGGATTGGTGCTCTATTCACTGCACCACTTAGCTGCTTCAAGCAGTTCATATAACATTGAAAATAATTGTTCTTTAAATGTTCAACAGAATTCAATCAGAATTCCATTTGGTTTTTGAATTTTTTTCCTTTGGGAGGTCATTTATGGCTTAGCCAACTTATTTTTCTGAGACTATTTCATGTTCTATTGATCTTGCCACTTTATGCTTTAAAAATGATTTATAATTTTATTAAGTTGAGCTAAAACAACACAAAAATGTATATGTCCCCAAAAAGGAATTTAAAGTTGGATTGCTGGGCTTGCTTTGCTTCCTTTGCCTACTCATGTTGCCAGTCAATTACTTGACTGTTGAGCTCTTTGCCACAGTCAAACTCTGCTTCCAGAACGGAGAAAGCTTTGTCTCAAATCACTGGGGTTTTAGCAGATGCTGGAGCTATTCACAGGGTGCCTTCTTTACAGACACAACAACCTCTGTCTCACTGGTCACACACTCTGGGATCATCTGAGATCATGATCCATATCCAAGTAGGTTAAACAGGAGCAATTACCCTCTGAATGGTTGCTTGCTCCCCCTGCAATCTGCAAGCCATGAGCCCCTGAAACAGTCAGGCAGTTGTGGCTGCACAGCTGCTATACCTCTGTTGCCTCTTACCCTTGTGACAGGGACTGGACCACGCTCTCATACCCCCTGTTCCCGCAAAGTTCCACATTGACATTTTACTTTCTTTTTGGCATTTATGGGTCGATAATTCTGGAAACCCTCATAGCTTCTAGTGATTCTCTCTCCTGAAGTCTGTGCTGGCCCACTGCTCCTTGGGGCTACTCCGGGGCCACAAACCATGTGGCTCACATGGAACTGTGCTTGGCTTCCAGCCTGGTGCAATAGATTCTTCTTGTGAGCCTGCCAGGCTTCTTTCAGTGGGAGATTTGTTTCTCTTTGTCTCTTTGTGGGTCCTGTGCCTCTAAAGTTTGTTTAGAGTCAGTTTTTACAAGTATTGGAAGTGATTGGAGGGGAGCCCGCACCAAGTTTTTGCTTCTACTCTGCCATGTTGGCTCTTCCTAGATATTTTATGCTTTTGTAGCTATTTATCCACTTCACTTAAATGATCAGTTTTCTTGGTATAATTAGTCAAAAGAGTTTTCTAAAAGTTTTCTTTATTCTGCATTTGCTTTTATTTCTCTTTTTTATTTTTAATATTGATAATTTGGGTTTCTTCCTTTAAAAAATCAGACAAATGAATATTTTACCTATTTGTTGTTTTGTGTTCTTCAGAAAACAAATTTTAGTTTTACTTATCAACTCATTTTTTGCTTTTAATTTGATTTTCAGAATTCTTATTTTGTCATTTAGTGTTTTAAAGTCACTAGTTTTCCATTTTTCACAGTTGCTTATCCAGTTCATCAATATATTCTTTTTTGAAGACTTAAAATATATAATTTTTATTGTATTGTGGTGGATAAAAGGATACAGAATAAATAAAAGAGATTTTGAAAGAAAATAAGTCTGCTTAACCTTAGTGATTTATAAGTGATGCAATAGGATTCTGTTCAACTACTTCTTTTCCTCTGGCATAGTGTCAGATTACAGGTTATTACTCTTTTAAACTTCCTCTCCTTTTGACACTCTACCTTCCAAAGATGGCATTTGTTTTGTTTATGTCGTATTCCTCTTTGAATCTTTCCTCCTTTTAATCCAGTTTCTGGTGATTATTTCTTAAATTTAATGTATTTCTATCCCAAACTCACTCTCTCTCTCTCTCTCTCTCTCTCTCTCTCTCTCTCTCTCTCTCTCTCTCTCTCTCCTTCTCTTTGTGTGTGTGTTTAGTGTGTTTATACAACTTTCCTTTTCCAATTAAGACAAAAGTGACATTGGTACACATCCCACTCCCCTACCCCTTCTTTCCTGTTCATATAACGTTCTCACACATTCCAAATATGAGATATTTTTATCATCTTCCTCTATTTTTCTTTCTTAGTGTATTCCTTTTAAACATTTCAATTTCTCTTTTTCTTTAGATCATCAATATATAACAAAAATGCTGCCATGCCTCTTGTGATTTAATCCCTCTTTGATTCTTGAGACACAAGAGTTATTGGAGGGGGGGCATATTTTTCTTCTTCCCATTAGATTATAAGTACTTCATCGTTGTATGATACCTTCCAAATGTTCAAATGTATTTATGTTTCAATATTTCTTCTCACTTATATGATTGCACTTCAAATACCCAAACAGCTCTGACCTTTTCATCAGGAATACTAGGAAGTCTACTATTTCATTAAAGGTATCTTTCCCTCCTATAATATGATACAATTTTGCTGAAAGTTATTCTTCACTGAAAACCTTTATCTTTTGACTATTGGAAGGAATGGGAAGGTCTTCATTGGTACTGATCTGTATTTTCTCAGGTATATATTATTTACCAAACTGAAATTTCATAGAATTGGTGTGTTGACCTCATTCTTGTGTGCTTGTGAAACCTGTACTCTGTACCAGTACCATGCCAGAAAATGGAATGATTTCCATTTGAATTGTCTTAGGAAGATTGTAAAGATCACCTTGCAAGGTAAAGTATTCGACACTGAGGTTCTTTCTTAATTTGAACTGCCAGGCATTCAAATTCTACCACAGAGAACGCAGCTCTGATGGCCAAATGATTTGAATGCCAAATGTACATTTGCCTAAAAGACTATTTTATGGAAAACTCACACAAGGAAAGTAGTCACATGAAGGTCAGATAAAGCAATATAAGGATACTCTCAAGGTCTCTCTAGAGAACTTTTGTATTGATTATGAGACATGGGAGACACTGGCATTTCAGAACCATTCAGCATGTATGCCCACATCAAAGAAAGTGCTGTTCTTTATGAGCAAAGCAGAATTGCAGTAGTTCAAAAGAAATGTGAAATATGCAAATTTAGAGATATCTCCTTGCCTATGGTAGAACCTTCTGAGCTCATTTTGATTTGATCAGTCAGAGTCAGACACACTGTATCTTAACCCTAACATCATGATGCCATTTTGGTCACCTTTGATTATGAAGGACAACAAAGAAGAGTATAGATAATGAAAGACCTTAGGAGTAGCTGGTTACTATTGTTTCTGGGCCTTGTACTAGGTGGTCTGTACCTAGGTGATTTAATTCAGGGCATGCCCTGAGTGTTGTCCTCCCAGTCTAAGCACAACAGGCTTCTGCACCCTGATCTGGAATCAGAGAAACACAACTGCAGTCTTCAAGTGTTCTTGGATAAGTTCCCAAGCTTCCTTCCTCATAACTTTAAATTTCAGGTTTCCCTGGCTTGCCACTGGCCTCTGAACTGGAAGGCTTCTGTGAGCTGTGTCCCCAGCCTCAGTTTTTTCTGTCTGGACCTTTTTCTGAGGGCTTATAGACTTATGACTATCCCTCTCTAGACCAGGGATTTATACAATTCATATCATATATTTACCATATATAGGAAATCCTCCATGATAATGACAAATATTTTATTTAGCAAATGTCTCCCTGTTACATACATTGAAGTATCAGGATAGTCAGATGATAACTGAATAAAGTTATCTATGCTATTGAATACATCTAAGAATCTTGTATAATCTTATATATGCATGGGAAACACTATTAAATTGAACCTTCAGGGCTGCCTTTTGCTCTAGCATACAATAAACCATTGAACACTATACAAATGTGAATTTTGTTTTTGTTGCCATGTGCAAAGCACTGTGCTGAGCACTGGGGGAAAGACAAAGATAAAGGAGATGGAATTCCAGCTCTCAAGATGTTTACATTTTAGGAGAGACATTATGACACATATACAAATAAGTATAATACAGATTAAAATATGGTATATGTTTGAGCACAAAATATTATGAGAATAGATAAGGAAGAACTTGATTCCAGACCCTATTCTATATTCTGTCCTCACTGTCTCAACCTGTCTTCCTTATAACCAAGGACATACATTCATTCATTTGCAAGATATTAGGGATAACTTATTGTTTAAGGAAGGGTGTAATGTTCAATGCTTTATACTAATGATGATGAACTCAAATAGAACTAAATTCCTGTGGCCTACATATTTTTTTTAAATTTAAAAAAATTTTTTTAAATTTAAATTTAAATTTTTTAATTTTAATTTATTTTCTTGTTTACATCATTGATTTCCACAAGGTTTGAGTTACTAATTTTCTCCCCTTTTTGCCCCTACCCCCCAGCCCAGAACATTGATCCCACTGTAAG
>CM053598.1:209219440-209244142 GCA_028646575.1 Pseudocheirus occidentalis
AGAGAGAGAGAGAGAGAGAGAGAGAGAGAGAGAGAGAGAGAGCTTCTCTCCAAGCATCTGGAAGCTGACTGAGAATTGAGATGGAGTTTTCCTGAGACCAGAATCCGGTGAAGGCCATCCAGAAGGCCAATATTCTTTCTGGGTCCTAGGGCCAGCTGAACTGCTGGATGACTGAAGAAGCATGACCAAGATAAGACTTTGTTTGTTTGTGGCCTGGATGATCCTTGAGACAAGAGAAGTGGTGAAGGGTTTGAGATATGCTGGACCCTGTGAACTTCAGTGTGTGCCAGGGACTGGCCTGAGGACTGGATAGGGATCTTGGAGCTGTCTTCCTCTGATGACTGGACCAGAACCTGGAAGTTCTCTGCTTCTGAATCCAGGTGACTGTTTGGTAGATTCAGGAGGGAGCTGGGACCATGGAAGGGGATCCAGGGAATCAGAGAGGCCACCCAGAGTCAACATGAAGAAAAGGCCTCCCCTTGGATGAAACTGAGGTTTGCTGGACACCAAGGTGGAGGGTTTGTGTGGTTTTTCTAATGACTGTATTTAATGATGAGTTGATGTATTGGTTGCCCCATGAGTGGAAGTTTGATGATTGTATTGTGAATTGATTGAATGATTATTGATTTATCCCACAAGTGGAAGACTGATTATTGTATTGTGAACTGATTGAATGATTGAGTATTGATTATTGTACTGTGAATTGATTGAATGCTTTGTTCTGAATATTGCTGCCAATGTAGTGAAAACTGTGTGGCTGTTCTAATGTTATGAACACTATATTGTGATTTTCTGTGATAAGATGTAATGTTGTGAATATTATATTGTGAGTGTTTGCCTTGATTTGTAATGGAATGAACAGTGTTCACTATTACTATGTAATCTGAACCTTAAAAGCTGTTCATAGTAGCATTCTTTTGGGAATCTGCTTGTGCATGGCATTACAAGTGCCCAGGGAATGACCGTGTACCAGTGCAAAAGGAGGTCCCAAACATAAACCAAAACTCCACCAGACTAACATGGGTGCATACTAATAGGAACTGGTGACACCTAGCAGCTTTGTCTCTTACTACTGAGTTGTGGATTATGGATCAGATAGCCTTTATTTTACCCACCAGAGAAAAAATGTATAAGGTACAAAGCATTCAAAGGAGATCAGGAGCAAATATTTATAAAGTAATCAAATAGCCTATTAGACTCAATAGACTTCTTCTAGAAGATTTACACACATTGCGGGCTGGTGAACGGATAGCGTTGCATCCTAATGAATGGAGAGATTCAGAGAAACATGAGAAGACGTAGTGGTTGATAAGAACTGATGTGAAATCAAATAAGCAGAACCATGAAAGGCAGTATTACACAAGTGAGAGAGTGTTAGATTTGTAGTCATGAAGACTGAGGATAAAATGCAGCATCTTGTACATACCAGCTATATATACTAGCTCCAGGTAAGTCATTTATATTCTGTGAGCCCAAATTTCCTTATCTGTAAAATAAGGAGGTGGGGGAGTTCTTGCCAAATGTTCAATAAAATGGTAGATCTGCCATTTTTTCCAATTCCCACTAATTCCTTTTTCCCCTTTTCCCCCCACTCCAAAAGAAAGGGAAATCATGAGCCAAAGGCAGAATAATTGAAGCTGAATCGACAAGATAAGAAAGAAGGCAAAAGGTTTCTATACAACAAATATTTTTAAAGCACTTACTATGTGTTTAACTAAGCTTCTTGAGTAAGTTTTATTAAATTTATGTCAGCTAAAAATTCCTGCTACTACAGAAAGCATCTCCTGATCCCCTTTAATTCTGATTCCTTGCCCTCTATCGATCATTTCCAATTTATCCTGTACCTACTTTGTTTGTACAGAGTTGTTAGCTTTCTTTGTATTGACAGCACCTAGAAGAATTCCTGGCATAGTGAGTGCCCAGTTTACTCACTGAGTGACTGCCAGATGCTGTGCTAAGTTCTGGGAAACAAGTAAGAGCAAAGCAATGTCTTTTCTCAAAGAGCTCATGATCCAATGGGAATGGAGAGACAAAATGAAATCAACTATGTACAAATAAGACAGGACAATATGGTAGTGATGTCAGAAGGAAGGCACTAATATAACTTGGTTGACTCTGCCCCCAATTTTCTCAAGGACAGGCTGGTTACATTTTATATCCATAGGGTTCTTTAGTACCCTATGAGATTAAAGAGATTAAAAGCTTTTCTTTTTTTTGTCATTGGCTTTGGCTCCCTCCAGTTCTGTTCCCTCTGTTTTAGGGGCCCAATGACTAGTATTCATTAATTCCATTTAACAACTTACAAGGATTATTAGCTCTTCAGATAGATATTTATTCAATAATATAGCACCGTAATGCGGAAAGTAATACAAGAAAATTTCCCAGAACACATGAGTACAAAAGACAAAATACCAATCAAAAGAACTTTTTAGGGGGAGAAACCTAAACTTTAGCCTCCAAAATATTTTAAGTTACATTTTAAAATTCCAGTGAAATGCAGAAAATTCTGCTAATGTTCAGGAGAAACACCCTCAGATATAAAAGAAAGGAAATTCAAATAACACTACATTTCTGTACACACTACAAATTGAAGAAGGGATTGGAATAATATATTCCAAAAGAAACAAAAAATATACTCCAAATATTATAAAAACCTAGGACCAATTGTTGATGAAAAAAGATAAGGGTAGGTTAAATAAGAAGTAGATATTTGAGGCATTCATGTCCACAACACCCTCCCCCCCCAAAACACAGGCATGAGCAGAATATTGTACTTATAAATATCCCATATATAAACACAAGATTGGGAAATAAATGGAAGCCAATCGCCTCTTAATTGTAACCTGATCTCCCTCCAGTGGAACATTAAATGATTTTTAAAAAAAGAACATAAAAGGATAATGATAAAAGCAGAATTTAAGGAAGTAGTAGTGATGGTAGAAGGGCTGCCCTGAAATTCTACAGAGTATTATTTTTCTCCAGGTTTCCCTGGACTTTCTCTACTGTACCCTGGGAATGAAGTCTCGGGAACTCACTCTAGCCCTCGAATTCACAACTTACAAGCACACATTGCAATTCTTGTGGCCTCTCCCACTGATTAAATGACTCCCCTTAGAACCTCCATTTAAGAAGGGTAATGAGGTCAACCATGTCTTAATTTGTTCCCCAGACTTTCTCTATCGTGTCACCACTGAGACCTCACTTCTGCTTTCTAGCTTCTTTTTTTGGTTACCTTCTCCCATGAGAACGTAAGCTCATTGGAGACAGGACCTGGTTTCTTTCTGCTTGTCTTTATTTCTTGCACTAAGCACAGTTACTAACATAATACTAAGTGCTTATTAAACACTCATCGTTGACTGCTAGACTCCCCAAACCTCACAACTTCCCTACAAGGGAATCACTCTCTTTTCTAGGACAAAATTACAGAATGAGAGGGTGCACAAATGGGAAGAAGTGGTGGAAAGTGGGGAATATATGATATGTACTAACTCTGATAGTCCCTTAATGGGCAACTAGGTGGTGCAGCGGATAGAGCAACAGGCCTGGAGTCAGGAAGATCTGAATTCAAAGCCAGCCTCTGACACTTACTAGCAGTGTGATCCCGAGCAAGTCACTTAGCCCCTATTTGTTTTAGTTCCTCATCTGTAAAATGGCGACACACTGGAGAAGAAAGTGACAAAGCCCTCAAGTGTCTTTGTAAAAAAAAATCTCATGGACAAAGTCCATGGAGTCCCATAGACTCAGACACACCTGAACAGAAGGACTGAAAAAGCTCCTCAGCTAACAGAGGGATTAAAGAATAGTGGGAATCACTTCAGATTTATTCTTTTTTCTATAATAGGTAAATTCGACTGAAAAAGCTCCTCAGCTAACAGAGGGATTAAAGAATAGTGGGAATCACTTCAGATTTATTCTTTTTTCTATAATAGGTAAATTCTAATATGGCAATATTGGAAATCTCTAACATCAGAAGACATGTCATATAAACAAAAGCTCTTTTAAACAATTTTTTAAGAATGTAGAGTGGTCCAGAGACCAAAAAAATTTGAGAATCATTCTTCTTTCCTATTCCCTATTTATGGACATTAGCCCAAGGTTAGTCTTCAGGGTAAGGAAGGTAGACAAAGAGATTTCCCCCAAACCTATTAACTTTCAAAGATTCACATTTGTCCACCAGACTCCTAATCATAGAAGATCCAACCAATGCCAAACAGAGTCCAAAAGAAATGACCAGAAAGCATATACACTGTCAGCATCCAAAGACAGTGAACAGTTTTAAGCTGGTTATAACTTAAAATATGTCCAGGATTAGGGTTTTAAGGGTCCACTGCTATCTTTATGAATAGCCTTGCTTCTTTCAGATTCTAGGCTATTCTGCATGGCAGCTAGAAAGTAAATAAAGTTAAAACATGAAGTGAAACAATAGATATCATTGAATATTCAATTTGGAATAAGCCTTAGAGGTCATCTCATACATGCCTGGCACATAATAGAAATTTAATAAATACTTGTTCATTGACAAGTTAGTCAGCATTCTCATTTTAAAAAGGAGGAAACTGAGCTCCAAGCTGGTAAGAACACACTGCTATTTAAGTAGCAAAAGATAGGAAAGGATATGGGGCAAAGAATGCTCTCCCCAAAAGATCATTTACCTGAATTTCATTTTTTTCTCTTTTTGGAGCTTTTTCTTCCAGTTGGGGTTAAATGCCTTGTCCAAAGTCACACAACTAGTTAAAGTGTTAAATGTCTGAGGTCGGATTTGAACTCAGGTCCTCCTGATTCCAGGGCTGTTGCTCTATTCATGGCTCCACCTAGCTGTCCCCTGAATTTCTTACTTTCTTTGGAGTCTTTGTTTACAAGGTGCTTAATCCAAAGAGTGGGTGCTGTGATTTCTAAAAAAATAAAAAAAAACACAAAAATAAAGGGTTAGAGGTTAAATGAAGAGGAGAAAATGACCATAGTCACGAAGTCAGACTCTGACCTTTCACACCTTGATTCTGACTTAGGTGCCTGTTCTGATATCCTGGGGTAATTCCCCAAACCTATGAGGCAATACCTCCCTCTCTTCCAAGTCTGCCCTTGTCTCTTGATTTCTCCCTTTCTTATCTTCTCTAAATCAGCTCAAAGGATCTGATTCAGGGTAACAAGCTTAATTCCCCCTCTTCCCCCCATCCTTCAGTGATGCCATGGGGAGACATCTGCACTGTACACTGGGGACCCATCCACAAAGTGGTCAGAGTGGTCAGAGCCATTCTGACCAGAAAGCAAAATATTATCCCAGGAGCTGAAGAAGGCTGGGCCAAGCCCACTTCTACTCAGCTGCTTCCTTGGGAGAAGATTTAAAGGGAATAAGTCAACAAAATGAGATCCAAACAAGCCACAGAAACCACTTTAACTGGGAGCTGCTGAGACTTAATCCAACAAGGAACAGAAAGTGAAGGAGTCATCTGAGTTCTCTCTTGTTGTCCTTCCAATCGACCAGACTCTCAAGGCACGCCTGATCCAGACTGGCCTTGAATGATTTCTCTGTCTTGAAGGCTCCAAGGAAACAAGGCTGATTCTAGGGCTCCTAGATATTTGGGTCGCTTAATGAACAGTCCAGAGGTCTGGGATCCATTCCTTTCTGGGGGCATCCTGAGCCTAGTACAGGGTCATCTGGATCACATGATATATGGCATGATATATGACAGACATGATATATGACACGTGACATTATTTTCCTTTTCTGTCATATTAGCCAATCTGACAGGTATGAAGTAGTATTTCAGAGTTGTTTTAATTTTCATTTCTCTCATCAATAGTGATTTAGAACATTTTTATAACTGTAGGTAACTTTGAATGCTTTGTCTGAAAACTGGTTGTTCATATCCTTTGACTATCAATTGAAGAATGGCTCTGATTTCTATAAATTTGACTCATTTCTCTATATATTTGAGAAATGAAGTCTTTAGAAGAGAAACTCTCAATAAATTTTTTTTCACAGCAATGATTACCAACTATGTATTTCCCTCCATCCTTTTTTCCCCATTTATCCTACTTGTTCTCTCCTTTTACCCTGTCCATTCTCAAAAATGTTTTGTTTCTGACTTTTACCTCCCCCAAACTTCCCTCCCCTCTTCCTACTTTCTAGTATGGTAAGATCAATTTGTACACCCAACCGAGTGTGTATATCATTCCCTCTTTGAGCCAATTCTGATGAATGTAAGATCCATATGATCTCCCCTCCCTATATAAAGGGGTATTTCCCCCTCCACTATAAAGTCTGTTTCATGCCTCTTTTACGTCAGATAATTTAACCCATCCTAGCTCCCCCTTTCCTCCCAGTGCATCCATCTTTCTCATGCCTTAATTTAATGTTTTAGTTGACCATACTATCGCATTCCACTTATACCTCTGATTTATGTATACATATACTCCTTCTAAATTCCCTAATAATGAGAAAGTTTTCAGGAGTTATTAATATCATTTTCCCACATACGAATGTAAACAGTTGAACCTTATTAGTTCCATTATGATTTCTCCTTCCTGTTTTTTTATGTTAGCTTTAGGAAGAAGAGAAGAAAAATAAATGGAAGAAATCAGAAAAAGAATAAGGAAACAAAATTATCATTCTTTGCAGATAATATGATGGTACACTTAGAGAATCTTAGAAGTAAAAAAAAACTGCTTGAAATGATCAATAGCTTTAGCAAAATTGCAGGATACAAAATAAACCCATGTAACTCACCAACATATTTATGTATTACCAACAAAGCCCAGCAGTAAGAGATAGAAAGAGAAATTCCATATAAAATAACTGTAGACAACATAAAATATTTAGGAGCCTACCTACAAAGACACATCCAGGAACTATATGAACACAATTACAAAACACTTTTCACAGAAATAAAGCCAGGTATAAACAAATGGGAAAATATCAATTGCTCATGGATAGGCTGAGCTAATATCATAAAATGGCAATTATATCCAAATTAATTCAGTGTCATACCAATCAAACTACCAAAAATATTTTTACAGAGCTAGAAAAAAATAATAAAATTCATCTGGAAGAACAAAAAGTCTAGAATATGCTTGGGTTCTTTGATCTGCTTTTCTAAAGGAAAGCAACTCAAAAAGGGTTAACAATCTTACTTTAATCAAACATAAATATCATTCTCTTAGTTCAGGGGAAAAAGTCAGTACCCTGAACTTCAGAAAATACAAACAGAAATCGCAAGCAGACATAAAATATAGACAGAGAAAATAACACAATTCAACAGACCAATAGACAGGGCTTATAGCCCTCTGACCATTAAATATATACAGTGTTAATTACCAGAGAGAGAAGCACTAGCATCTGGGTTTTTGAAGCCAGAGGGCTCAACAGCTGCCCAGAGTCTCATCTGGCCAAATCACAGAACTCTTCCCTTAAGTGAGCCCCAAAGAAAACCTTACCTCAGGTAGGTTCTCCAGGGTCAGAGAACATTACAACTTTTGTGACCCACCTCCCAATTGCAAAGTATCAAAAGGTGGGGCTTCCTGAAAAACAAGCCTCCCTAAGCAAGATTCTCTTGTTCACAGTGAGGCCCAGTAAGGGGCAAGAAAAATCTTCAAATTCTGTTATCATTACACTGAATCAAACTTATAAGTATACAAGTCATTCCCCAACTGATAAATGGTCAAAGGATATGAACAGGCAGCTTTCAGAGGAAGAAATTAAAGTTATCTATCACCATGTGAAAAAAATGCTCTAAATTTCTATTGATGAGAGAAATGAAAATTAAAACAACTCTGACGTACCACCTCATACCTATGAGATTGGGTAATATGACTGAAAAGGGAAATGATAAATATTGGAGAAGATGTGGGAACAATGGAAAACTAATGAATTGTTGCTGGAGTTGTGAACAGAGCCAACCATTCTGGAGAACAATTTGGAACTATGTCAAAGGGCTATAAAATGTGCATACACTTCAGTCTGGGGATACCATTGCCTAGGTCTGTATCCCAAAGGGATCATAAAAAAGGGAAAAAGATCCATGTGTACAAAAATATTTATAGCAGCTCTCTTTGTGGTAGCCAAGAATTAGAAACTGAGAAGATGCCCATCAGTTGGGGAATGACTGAACAAATTGTGGTATATGAATGTAATGGAGTACTATTGTACTATAAGAAATGATGAAGAGGCAGATTTAAGAAAAAAAAAACCTGAAAAGACTTACATGAACTGATGCAAAGTGAGGTGAGCAGAATTAGGAGAACATTGTACACAGTAATAAAAAAGTGATCATCTGTGATTGACTTAGTCCTTTTAAGCAATAAAATGATCTAAGACAATTCCCAAAGACTCTTGATGGGAAATGCTATCCACATGCAGAGAAAGAACTATGGAGTCTGAATGCAGAGTGAAGCATATATTTCCATTTTTTGTTTTTTTCTTCATGGTTTTCTCCTTTTGTTCTGCTGCTTCTTTTACAACATGACTAATGTGGAAACATGTTTAACATGATTGTACAAATATAACATATCAGATTATTTGGTCTCTTGGGGAGGGAGAGTAGAAGGAGGTAAGATGAAAAATTTGGAGCTCAAAATCTTATAAAATGAATGTTAAAAACTATTTCTACGTGTGATTGGAAAAAATAAAATACTATTAAATGAAAAACATTTTAAAAAGAAAAAAGAATATATCTATCACTAGAAAAGGTATATAATCTGATTTTCTTCTGATTTTTTACCAATATGATCTTTAATACTAAGGTGCCCTATCTTTTTAGAGTGCATTGTGGAATACATTGTAAGGGGTAGGTCTAAGTCTATTTTCTGCCAGGTTAGTTTTGAGGTTTCCCAATAGGTTTTTTTTTTATCACATAAGGAGTTTTTTCTCAAGTAATTTTTTCCACATTATTAAACAGTTGGTTACTGAGTCACATTGTTTCTGATTCACTCTTTCCTAATCCATTCCATTGATCTACCTTTCTATTTTTTTAACCAGTGCCAATTTTATGATCGCTGTTTTATTATGTAATTTGAGGTCTAGACATGCTATTCCCTATTTTCATCATTTATATACAATACCATTTTATTTTTCATTTACCTTTAAAATTTCTTCCAGCTCTAAATCTGTGATCCTTTAAGATCTACTAGGATTTTTCTGGGAAGGCTTTGGTATAAAAATCAGCCTGAAAAATGAATTACAAATAATCCCTGCCTGTGTACGCCATAAGAAAGCCATTTCTCTAACAGTGGTGATCCTGACTGAAAACCTCAGCTAATTCAGTGGCAGAAGTGATTTCTCATGGTAGGATGGGAAGGTCAGGTCCCTGGGATCTGATGCATTTTGTAGACCAGATTTCCATTGTTATAGATTCTGGGAGTAACCAAGAGGCCAGTTTTACCTTCTTTCTTTTCCTAATTCCTGCATAGCAGAGTAGTTGCTTCAAATAAAATCCTGGCAGGGTATCAACTCCATCTTTTGAAAAGATGAAATAAAAGGGTCAAGAAGAAGTTGAAGTATCAAGTTTAGACTCTTCTATCATGGAATTCACCAGTAAATGGAAGGAGAAATAGGGAACAATAGATTTAGTGAAACAACCTGAACATTTTCTCAGTTATAGGGAAGCCATGATTTGGAAATAAGCAGTTAAGAGAGGAATGTGTGTGTGTGTGTGTGTGTGTGTGTGTGTGTGTGTGTGTGTGTGTGAGAGAGAGAGAGAGAGAGAGAGAGAGACAGAGAGAGACAGAGAGAGAGAGAGAGAGACAGAGAGACAGACAGAGAGAGAGACAGAGACAGAGACAGACAGAGACAGAGACGGAGTCAGAGACAGAGACAGACAGACATACAGAGGCAGAGAGACAGAGAAAGTGAGAGAGACAAAAAAGTAAAAGGAAGAGCCAGAGGAAGAATCAGAGGAAGACAGAAGACAGAGAGGGACAGACAGGAATTTAAAAACCATTGAGAAACCAGTGATGAAATCAAGGGTACAGGGGAACAAAAGGAGAAATTAGCTTTGGCAAGAAGAAAAACTGCCTTCTTCTCCAAGAATAGAGCAAAGAACTAGTGGTATTGTAAAAACACAGAAAGGTTTTGAGGAGGTGATATTGAACATCTCATAATCGAAGATCTTGATCTTACCATTAAGGTAGGAGTAAGTCTGCTTTGGAGAGAGAAGTTGGGTTTAGGGGCTTGAGGAGAACGTCCACATTTCTAATGGCTGCCAAGACCATCCACTGAAGTTGAATAAGCATATTACTGTGAAGTGCTGAGGACCTAGTTAAGATCACATAAGAAAAGTTTGTATTGGATCTGCTGAAATACTCTAATGTAAGAGCAAAGAAGAGAGATAGTGAAGGTGACCCAAGGTGGAAGATTATTAGGTCATGAGGAGCAGAAGGGAAAAGTGGCAAGGATGCCAGTTTTGTTTAATTTTAATTTCTTGTTATTTTGAATTTGACTAACCCTAACAAATACAAACATTTCTATATATAAAGAAGAAGAGAATGATTATATGCAAGGTGTCCTAAAAGATATCTGAGCTTAAAATTTCACTAACACTTTTGGGACATCCTATATGAATCCCTCTTATGTTCTTTTTTTAAAAGTATATAATGCATGTTACTTCTGAAGCTCAATTGCTTATCTGTATCTTTTTCTGATTATCTTCTTTCCTCTTCTATACATTTAAAAACAAATTTCCTTTTTTAGCATCACTATCTCTTTCCCCCAATTTTTCTCCTTTGTCACAAAAAAGCCCAGTCCAGCAAAGCAAGTGCTCACAATGCCACTGTTCAGAAATATGTCTTACTTTGTATCTCTAGTCTATCGGCTCTGTCAAGAAGTGATTTCAAGTTTCATAATATTCCCTTGAGTTATAGTTCTTTATTACATTGTTCACAGTTCTGAAGTATTTCAAAGTTGTTTTTTCTTACAATGTTGTAGTTATAACAGTGAGAAAGAGTGAAGAGTGAAAGATGACCCTGAGATTGAAAATCTGGATAACTAAAAATTGTGGTGAACATGTTGAGCTTGAGATGCCTAAAGGACAACCATTTGGCAAATATTCTAGAAGCAATTGGTTATACAAAATTAGAGCTCAAGAAAGAGAATTGGGCTGGATATACATGCAACAACCTACTACAGTAATTAGGGTTTTTAAAGCCTGGAGTCAATATAGTGATCCCTAAATTTCATGTGGCTCACTTATCTTTGGTTTTAGGGAGTTTATGTTAGATAGAAAAATTATGAGTCCTATCACACTCACTCTTATACCCCAGTTAGCAAAATTCCTAACTGTTAGGCAGAGAGGTTGGGCACTCTGCCTCACCTTACATTTATATTTCTGCCTAATTAACCTTTGACCTCTTTGTAGATGAGACAAAATTCACTTAAGTGGAAATATTTGGTCAATGAAAAAAAGTCAGGGATGGGTAGAAGCTTTAAGTTGCCTCTATTTACTTTGTTTTTGGGAGGGGGGAAAGCTAGACAGTTGGGGTTAAGTGACTTGCCCAAGGTCACACAGCTAGTAAGTATGTCAAGTGCTCCACTTGCTTTTGAAAGTTAAACATAGAACCTGAACAACTCAAAATGAGCTCCTTGAGAGAAAGAACTGACTTTTTTTCAACTGGGGGAATCTGGCAAATGTACATTTGTGTATGTGTGTATGTGTGTGTGTGTATGTTTGTATGAGTGAGTGAGTGTGGGAGGTAAACAGTAAATAGTGAAATAGATAAAGAGTATGGAATTATTTAGTATTTAAAATATTAAAGTTAAGAAAACTCAAAAAAACCCTTCAATTACTATTAATTGCTATGTGACTAGGTGTATACTTTATATTACACATTATGTAATTTAAAAAAATAACAAATGTGAATGACAAAGGGCTTATGAATAGAAATCTACCTAAAGCAGACATAAGATACTTGGAATATCATCCAAGTTCTCCTCCCAACTGACCTTGTGTTTGCATATTCAATGTGTTTGCATCTTTACTGGCAAATTCAGAGGGTTGGACTTCAGGGGTAGGAAACGTGGGACCTTGAGGCCACACATGGCCTTCGAGGTCCTTGGGTGCAGCCTTTTGACTGAGTCCAAGTTTTATAGAACAAATCCTTTTATTGAGGGGACTTGTTCTGTGAAATTTGGATTCAGTCAAAGGACCACACATGAGGACAGACCTAGAGGGCTACATGTGGCCTTCAGGCAGCAGGTTCCCCATCCCTGGCCTAGATGTTCAACTCTGAACTCCTGACACTAAGATTTAATGGCTGATCAAATATTCAGAATTATTCAGCAAGGTTAGATAGAAGCTTAATTCTTAGAAGTCACTAAATACATCCGGTTCCTAATAGCTGTAGTTTAGCATGAAGTTTGAAGGACAGTCTAACCATATATTATTTGCAGTAATTAAAATATGCAGACCAAGTTTGCATTATGGAAAGAGGGAAGAGAGTCATTTTTATGGAGGAGTAAATTCTCAGGGCAACCAAGAAAACAAAGCCAGGCTGGAATAGGGGAAATCATGGTGAATTTAAGATCAGGAAACCTGTATTCAAATTCCAGCTCAGCTGTATGATCCCAAATTCCATCTTAGTCGTGGAAATCCTTTTAAGATGTCAGCACCTTTATTTTCTCATCTGGAGAAAGAGGGTAATCATACATGCCCTTCTACCTCAGCCTTGGATTGTAAAGAGTTTTGAGGAAATGCTTTACAACCCTTAAAGTACTAGATAGACATTCTGTGGGGTGGAGTCAAGAGGACAGTAGAGGCAGCAACTCAACAAAACTCCCCCAATATTTTTCTTCAAAAAACTTTAAAATAACACCCCAAATCAAAATTTTGTGTAATAGAACCCACAAAAGGTCAGGGTGACACATTTTTCTAGCCTAAGATTGGTTGTTACCTAAACAACCTCCTAAAAGGTTGTTAGAAGTCTTTGGCACTGATGGGGCCTGGCATGGAGCACATGATGAAGTAGCACCATATGTGGATGTTAGAGGTACCTGTGACAGTGGCAGCAGCAGCAGCAGATGTGGGAGCTCCTAGCTTAGAGAGGGTAAGGGGATTGGACAGCTGATCAGAAAGATTGTAGAGGACCTTTGTTGCCACTGGGTGTAGCTAGCCCTGATTATAAACTCTTTTGCTCATAGGTAGGTCTAAGTTGCAGTTGTAGGTCAGAGGGAAGAACTTGTTGGTCCATCAGAAGGGAAGAGGGGCCCTGGTTGCAGGTGTAAGTCAGGGAGATATGCCAGTACTTGTGACTGCAGGGAAGCAGGAAACCTGGTCACAGTTCCAGGGTCCAAAGGGAGTGCTGGAGTTTGTGGCTGCAGAGATTCTTCCTCCGTAAGGACTAGAATGCAGACCAGACAGCAATGACCACACCTTGCCCCAGATCACACCATCTTGGAAACACTGAAAACTCACAGATCTCTAGAAATAGCTCTTAAAACGGCAGTTCAAAAATCACTAAAGCGGGGTGGTTAGGTGGCACAGTGAATAGAGCACCAGCCCTGGAGTCAGGAGTACCTGAGTTCAAATCCGGCCTCAGACACTTAACACAAAAATCTAGTCGTGTGACCTTGGACAAGTCACTTAACCCCAACTGCCCTCCAAAAAAGCAAAAAAAAAAAAAACCCCAAACCAAAAACAAACAAACAAAAAACCACTAAAGCTTGTAGACTGTCTCTCTAGTCACCTCTAGTAGCTGCCTCTAGTAGCAAGATCACCCTTCTTTCAAGAAGAAATAATTAAATAAATCCTTCCTGTCTCTACTTGGAGAGATCTCTGCTTATTATTATTATTATTTTATTTGGGCAAGGGTTGTCTTCGTCCCACACACTTTCAACCCCTTCCTATATGTTTGTGGCAATAGGAATTGGACCAAGGGTGGAATAGTTGCCACATAAAGAGATACTTCCTTTGCCTCTTGCCTAACTTCATCCTTTATATGTTATACCTGACCTCAACTTTAGTCAACAAGATAGATATCAAAAGGAACACAGCTCGCCTTTAAATATAAGTAATGCCAGTGGTGTGCTGGAGCCAGCATACATAGGCTTGAGAGAGCCAACCGTCAAATCTTCAGTGTGAACATTTAGATCTTGGAAATCAGCGAGCACTACAAATCGGGGCTTGATTTATTGTTTTGTTGACTGTCTAGACTTAAGAGAGTGATGAAAAAATACAAACAACTCAGATTAAACTTATAAGTGTGTAATGTATAAGTTCTCCTCTCCTCCCCCCTGGAAGGGTTGTTTGTTAAACCAGCACACAGCTGAAATGGCACAAATCTGTAGAAATATGTTTGGAGTAACTAATTTATAGTGGTGTATGTTATCATTGTATCTGGCAAAGTGAAAAGGTCTAGGCTGGTGTACAGATCTGTGTTGTCTTTCCCTCAGCTCTTTTCCTCATGCCCTCTTGATAATTGGGTATTTTAAGTAGTCAAAGAATTTCAGAGCTGGACAAGATCTCAGAGGTGTCTTAGTCCAGTCTGTGCCACCTAGCCTTTGTTTCAAGATCTCTAGTAAGGGGGACCCTCTCTAGTCCTAAGGCAATCCATTCTATTTTTGGATAACTCTAATTGTTAGGAAGGCAGCTAGGGAGAACAGTGGATAGAGGACTTGGCCTGGAGCCAGGAGGATGGGAGTTCCAGGTCAGTCTCAGATACTTGTATGACTCTGGTCAAGTCACTTAACCCAGTTTGTCTCAGTTTCGTCATTTGTAAAATGAGCTGGAGAAGGAACGGGCAAACCACTTCAGTATCTTTACCAAGAAAACTCCAAATGTGGTCATGAAGAGTTGGACATGACTGAAAAATGAACAAACAAAAAACGAACCGAAACAAAACAATTTTTAGGAAGCTTTTCTTTACCTCAAATTTAAATTTCCCTCAGCAACTCCCACTCTGTTTTTCCTTCTTTTGCCTTCTAGAAAATAACAGAAAATTCTATTCTATTTTTAAGTCTTTTGTGATGCAAATCCCAGGTAACTCTACCCACCAGACTAACTAAAGAAACTCTTAGGCATTTTTAGTCTCTCTTTTTGAACAACTCTTTCCTCTACCACTATGCAGATACTTATAACCTTAATTCTAACTGAGTCTCAGTTTGAAATTCTTTTGAACCCCGTTGTGCCTTCAGGTCACTACTTCATGTCTACTTCAAATTATCTTAGGGATTCTACTTTGCAAAGTGTAACAGCTCTGTGGATAATGTTCACAGCTGCCATGAAAATTAATTTTAAAGCAAGACTGATCTTTGTCCTACTGCTCCCTAGGTGATGGAAATCCCTCTACTCTCTATAGATACCTATGTAGATTGTAAAATTCTACAACATGCTTTATAAAATACATTCAAGCTTTCCTGTTTTTTTTTCCATTTCTACACTCAGTTGTCATGGTTCTTTAATGGAGAGGATGCAGTTTAGATTCTTAAACATAGAATGCATGTCCCTGCCATATATAGCATACATTCCTTTAATTGTTTGGAGAATAAGAATTCTAGTTTTTAATCCCTTAAAGAAAAAAATGCGAACAAAATACCACTTTTTTCCTTGGGAGGTTCCCTCCTCCCACTGCCCATCACAATATATGCATATTAAAACTACCCAATATTTATTTAGCTATTGTATTTATTTATTTACCGCTTACTAGGAGCCAGGAATTGTGCTAAGTGCTTTCTAATTTGATTTTCACAAGAACCGTGGGAAGTAGGTGTTATTATAGTCCCCATTTTATAGATGAGGAAACCAAGACAAACAGAAGTTAAGTGACTGGCCCAGAGTCTCCTGCATCTTGTAAGCATTGGAGGCTATAAGGTCTTTTGGACTCCAGGTCCAGAGTGTTATCCACTGTGACACCTAGCTGCTGCGTATGTATACACATTATTCCTGAAGTAGAATTCAGCAGTATTTCTCTTTCTATTACGAATTAAATAAAAACATTAATAAAAAATTAAATAAAAAGCTGCTGACGAACAAGTAGGATCTAAAATCGCAACCTCTGTGTCTTATCCACTTCACTCACTGCCTGCCCACTGCACTTCATCAGAATCCATATGAAGTCACCTAAAACCAAAAGTAGAAAAATGCCCCAAACTCTCAGTACTTTAGGCCATACTACTCAGCATGAAAAAATGTTCTGATGCAAAATTCTAACTGATTGTCCTGAAATTCTGAGAAACCAATTAAAAATGCTGACAAACTAGCATCCCTGAGATGATAAATCTAACTATAACTTAAGCTGCCAATTCATTTTGTCTGGGGGGAGTGAAAACTTCTCAGGCAGTTTTGGATTGTTAACTTCTCTCTTCCTCCTCCATCTCTGCTGTCAATCAGCAGCAAGCCCCTTCGGGAATCTTTGCACCCCCACCTTCAGTCTTTTGTCTGCTTTCCCACCTCTGTGGGTCCCTCCTCCCAGCCAGTGGGAGTCAGGGACAGCCTGAGCTCACACCCCCCCAACCAATGGGAGTGAGGGACAATGGGGAAAATATGACCTTGCTGTCTTAGGGTATAAAAACTTTGTTTCCCCACACTTTGGTGTCCCTCCTTCAGGATCAGTCATGGGGAAGATCACCCTCTTCTCCCAGTAAAGAGAATAAACTCCTGTTCTTATCCTAAGAGATCTCTGTGTTGTTGTTTTTTAATTATGGATGAGGTTTTTTTCACCCCAAACCATTTGAATAGTTATTCTTTGAAATCATTGACTAAGAAGTTCATTTTTTATTGACATAATTATACATCTTACATGAATTTAGCAAGACAATGAATTAAAATCACATCTTGTCAGTGAACTGTGTTTACTTGTGTGTCTTTTTCATTATTCATGCTAAGCAAAGTAATAATGTGGAAAAGTCAAAACAAAGGATGAGTACAAAAATCATTCTTATTTGGCATAAGGTGATATTTTGGGGGAATAGAGAAACATATCTTAGCTGGGCATTTTGAGTGAGGGGAGTGAGTGGAATTGACTGATGACTAATTGAATTTGTTCACTTGCTATTTACCAATTTCTGTTTTATGCTAATTATGTTTTGAACAAATTTGGTTAAATGTAAAAGAAAATCAAGATTATCTGAATGTTTGTGTATCAATCAGTCATCTTGAAATAATTGGAAGTAAGATTTTAAAATCAGCGTATCTTCTATGATTGTACCAAGTGTCATCTATATTTCACAGAATGATTTTTTAAAAATATAGTCTACCAGCCTCTGACACTTAACACTTACTAGCTGTGTGACCTTGGGCAAGTCACGTAAGCACAATTGCCCTGCCTTCCCCCTCCAAAAAAGACAAAAAAAATATGGCCTACTTTCTTCAACTTACATTTGATCTATTAGACTTTGTAGCCAGGGGAAAGGGATGAATGAATACTCTTGAGTTAGGAGTAACTCTTTGAGTGTTCACACCTAAAACTATATCTCTTGAGCCCCTGCTGGTATGATCCCCAAAGAAGGCCATGCCAGTAGACACAATTAGCTCTTTGTAAAGGCATTTACTTAAATGACACACACACAGACACAAATGAGAAGTTCCTAAAACACACTATCCCCTTACTCCTGAAATCTGTGACTCCCAATTGCAAATAAATACAGTTGCCAGGGGAAAGAAGTGACTCAAATTTCAAGTACAATGGTATTGAGGCACATTGGTAAAATGTATATTTCTCAAAGCAACTTACAACTCCTTGAACTTTAGGGATTAGAAAACATTTTAGGAGAAAGAGATGGAAATCTTCATTCATGGGTTTCTACAGTTTTTGCTCAAGGGCCTGACTCTTGATTACAAGGGTTCTTGAATCTCAAAGCTGCTTCCCCTCTTGAATAACTGATGCTGCCTTTGTGTCTGCCTGAAGTGGGTGTCTCTGCTTCCAAATGGATTCAGTATTTTCTTCTGGTCCAGTAATTTCCTTTCAAAGCTACAAGGATAATGAGGGGATGGAGGAGAAGAGAGACATTCTCTTCTTCCCTGCAGGAGTCCTCTCCACAGGTAGCTCCCAAGTCTCCTGAAGTGCTGAAATTTGTGGAGGACTTCAGTATCTAAAGCCCCCTAGAGGCATGACTAATTTGTTTGCTCAGTCAATCTTGTTCTCTTCCGGACTTAATCAGAGAGGTGACCTCATAAAGGGATCAGGACAGACATCTTTTACAGTTAGTTTAACAACACATTAACATCTTGTGATTACATTCTGGGCATTTGAGAGCATATCTACTGAACAGAATGGGATTACATTCTTCCCATTCCCCTTCCCCCCATACTAATATTTCTTTTAGGTGGTTCTTTTTTGGGCTAATAGAGAAGAAGCTTGCTTTTCCTAATACCCTGATACTTGGATAGATCTGTCATCTACTCAATATGGGTACTCCCTCCAGCTCTGCACTTTGTAACCTAGCCACACCTTTTCTATCTGTGCAACTCTTGACCAAATCCTCCTATAATTCCTCCAGTGGGAGTCTGCCTCTTGATCTCTTGATATTTGTGGACACCACCATCTACATAAAAGATATTCACTGTTTGGGTAGATGTTAAATTTCTACACACCCACATTAACTGATGATGGAACATGTAGACCTAAAGTTGCAGCTGGGCTGAGAGAGGAGGAAGTCAGCACAGGATTACAGGTATTCAAGAAGTAATAGATCGAGGGAATGAACCATATGTGAGTTATCGAGGGTTAATCTTTTTTTTTGTAGCTAATACCTACCATTTCCTTTCTTCTCTCTTTTTTAGTTTAATTTTGCTGTAAAATTTTTCATGCATGTGAAACTTAAATACAAAATAACAAAATGCGAAAAAATAAAATTTCCGTGTATACAGCAGAATGGAGGATAGGATTCCAAATACAACAATACATTTTCATTTCAAGAAAACCTGTATGAGAAATACTATAAATTGTATGTATCTTATATGTACTTAGTTGTCTTCATGTTTTGTCCCCAGTTACAGGGCAATAGTTGGAAAGCACAATGGAGGGTCAAATCTGGTCATCTGGCTATTTTTTTATGGTCAAACTAAGAACGAGTTTTACATCTTAAAATGCAAGAAAACTTTATTTAAAAATGTAAAATATATCCTTAGCTTGCTAGGTTATACAAAATAAGGCAGCAATCAATACAAGTCATGGTCCATAGTTCGCAGATTTCTGCCCCATTAAAATATGAGCTTCTTAAAAACAGAGACAACGTTTTTATCTTTCTTTGTATCCTCAGAATATAACATAATGTTTGGTATATAGTCATTAATAAATGCTTGCCAACTGACTCATTGATAAGTCAGAATTCTGTCCGTCTGCTTTCTCCAAAGTTGACCTCTTAATTGCTGAATCTCATGGGTTTTTTCTCAGTTTTCATCCTTTCTGACCTCTCTACAGCCTTTGATGCTGTTAATCACCCTCTTCCCCTTGGTATTCCCTTCTCTCTAGGTTTTTATGGTAATTCTATTTTTTTGCTTCTCCTTTTATCTATCTGATTTCCCTTTATCTCCTTTGGTGAATCTTCATCCACATCATGCCCACTAATAATGGAGTTACCCCCAAACTCAGCTTTGGGCTTCTTCTCTCTGCCTTTTATATTCTTTAACTTGGTGGGAATATACATTTCACCATATTTGCATATAGGCATATGAAAATGTATTTCACCAGCTTCCATGGTTTCCGTTCTCACCTAGTGTAGGTGGATCTCCAATCTTCTTGTGGAGCTCTAACCTCTCTTGACCTCCAGTTGCACATTTCTAACTGCCTGTTGAACATCCAATTGGATGTTCCATAGACATCTTCAACTCAACATATCCAAAATTGAACTCATTCTTTCCCTCAGCCATCTAGACTCTTCCTGATCTCCCTGTTACTATTGAGGAAACCGCAATCCTGAGTCACATAGGCTTGAAACTGTCATCCTCTACTTCTTCCTATTTCTCACTGCCTATATACAATTAATGGAAAAGTCCTGGCATTTCCACCTTTATAACATCTTTCTCTTCTCTTTTCTGACATTACCATCTGTAACAGCAAGTACCCTAGCATACACAGAGTGGCTGCTAGCACAAGTTCTTAGATTTGCTTTTCTAAAGGAAAGCAACTCAAAAGTGGGTTAATAATCTTACTTTAACCAAACATTTATATCATTCACTTAGTTCAGGGGAAAAGGTCTGCCCCCTGAACTTCAGAAAATACAAACAGAAATTACAAGCAGACAAAAATACGGAGAAAATAACACAATTCAACAGACTAACAAACAGTACTTCTAGCTATCATGGTTAGTTACCAGAGAGAGAAGTGCCAACATCTAGGTTTTCAAAACCAGGCGCATGGGGGGCGGGGGTCCACAGATGCCCAGAGTCTCATCTGGCCAAATCACAAAACTCTTCCCACAAGTGAGCCCCAAAGCAAAACCTCACTTCACAGTGTGTACATGTATATGTGTGTATATGTGTGTGTGTGTGTATACACATATACATATATATATGTGTGTGTATATGATTCACATTTATGCAATATCCATCTTAATGTACACTTTCCTAACTGTAAAATGGACCATAATAGATTTGGAAAATATCTGTGTGTAAGATATATGTTTGTGGGCTGTGTTAATATATAAAGACAGAATGTGTCATGAAACAGTATCTGATCTGGGATTTGGTTCACTCTGTTCCAAGGGAAACTATGAATTTTACCTATGACCAGAGCAAATGAATATCCATTTGCTCCTTCCCTCACCTGTCTTCAAAAGGGATACTGAATTAGAATTATATCTTTTCATAATTAAATATTGGTAGCATAAGGATATAATAGGCTTAGAATAAATTATATTTTTCCTCACTGTTCTCAAAGGGAGGATAGAACTTAGCTTACATTTGTCAGTTCCTCCCACCAAAAGATCGTCATGAATAGCTAGTAAACATCTTTATCAGAACAAGCAATAAACAGAAATCTGGGAAGTTATGCAGATTTTTCTTGTTGTTCAGTCATTACAGTTGTGTCAGACTCTTTGTGACACCATTTGGCATTTCTTGGCACAGATACTGGGGTGGTTTGCCATTTCCTTCTCCAATTATGTAGATTAGAAAGACCAAATAATACACAAGAATAAACGGGCTCTTTGGGTGGGAGTACGATGAAAGCTCCGCTCAAACTAGGAACGAGCATAATCTCTGCCGTCTCTAGAGCCATAGGATATATTGGGAGAGGGGGAGTTTTCCCTATATTTCTGTGATTGTGAGTGCTGCTGTTTATATTTAAAAGTCAGGAAGTTCTCCAGTCATTTGAAGAAACTCCTGCCCTTACATAGGTGCACACCATCAAAGACTAACATTCCGCTGGTCAGGAGTCCTGCCCCTCACACTATGTATCTGTGTAGTGGCAGAGGATGGATGCTTACGGAAATTTCCCAGGCCTGGATGGATGTTGGGTTACTCTAGCAGCATAATATTAATGAAATTTTATTAATTAATATTAATATTTATGAATATATTATAATATTAATGAAACATAGGGGGCCTAGCATTTTAATGCTGATATGGAAAGATGAATACTTCCTTCCCATAAAAAGAAGAGTATTGATAAACATGATTAAAGCTTGTGATGCATAGATAAAAACTCCACAAATGCATTTAGAACAATAAGGCATCTGTTCATTGCCTGATAATAGGTCGGTCACTAACAGATACAGTAAAGTCATTATTTTGTCAAATGAAATAATAATAATAATAATAATAATAATAATAATAAACAATAGAGTTTATGTAGGAAGAAGCTACAGAATGACTGAAACTCAAAAGTAAAATCAAAAGGGCCTTATGGATCCTAGGTCTACATAAGCTCAGAAAACAATATACTTACATGAACTCAGACAACAATATTACTATGTGAACTCAGTCAATAATATATCAAAAAAGTGTTAAATACCTGTTATGGTTTACTTCTGGAAATAGAAAGTTTTTTGTGGCAACTGAGGAACTTATAGAATGTCTATCCTTAAGGAACTTAGACAATGATTAATGCAGATAATTCAAGGAAATGGTAGAAACCACAACACTTCAGTACACATGGCAAAAAGCCAGCATCTGCCAAATATGTATCTAGGAAGACATGGCCTGTTGGTTAGAATTATAGACCAATAACCATATTTTATAAACCGATAAATAATCAGTCTCCATATTACAAACATAGCCCTCAAAATATCCTGTAGAACTCAACAGTAGAGCCAGAACACTACCACAGGCTAAATAAACTATTGTCCATAATCACATAAACATTAATCCCTAAAAACTGTAACATTTTAAAACGCTATCACCATACCAAATACATATTATATCCTAGCTAAAAGATTTCAAAATACCTGATGTCCCAATAGTCTTAATGCAGTTTTAATCTTTAATATTCTTAAGAATTTAGGGACACCCTACATAGTGACCTAGAAGAAAGCACAATCACATGCAAAAAAGATAAAGCATATCATCCTTATTGTCCTGCATGCTACTCAAGGTGTAGCAAACTTGCTTTCAAGGAAGCTATAGGAGATGAGCTTATATCCTAACACTTTTCTTTAATTACAGAAAAGCTATTACATCAACTGGTATAGTGAGTCCAATGACCATTATATATTAAAGAACAATAGGATGGTTATTTGCCTTAGAACCATTTTGATCTGAACTCCCTCGAAAAGATAAAAACGATTTTTATAATAACAAAAATGTACATTTACATATATTAATTCATGAACAATAATCACATTGTTAAGTAATCATAATTAAATAATTATAATTAAATAATCATAAATAATTTTAACAAGCATTATTATCCATATCTTTCAGATGAGGGAACTGAAGCTAATGAAGTTATAGAACTTCCCTGAGGTCACAGAACTACCAAGTGCAAGTGAAGAAGGTAAAATTTAGAATGACCTCAAAAGCAGTACTCTCACCATTGTAATTTGGTTTCCCTCGACCAACAAGTCAATATAAATAAACAAAACAAATAAAAACAAACAAATAAACACTGACTGGTAGAATTTTGGATCCTGAAGCCAAAGGTATCATTTATGTCTTGGTACCTCACACTTGGAGTAATCTAGAAGTTTCTTGCTTTTTTTTTTTGGAGGGCAGTTGGGGTTAAGTGACTTGCCCAAGGTCACACGGCTAGTTTTTGTGTTAAGTGTCTGAGGGTGGATTTGAACTCAGATACTCCTGACTCCAGGGCCGGTGCTCTATTTACTGCGCCACCTAGCCGCCCTGGAGTAATCTAGAAGGTTCTTAACTGTCCTCATAACCTTCTCTCTTCTCTTTTCAGCATAATTCGCACATTTATTGAGAATAAACTTCCCAAAATTGTCACAGGTTCCAAATATTTACACAAATCAGTTAGGTGGCCCAGTGGATAAGACTGATCTTCATGAGTTCAAATTGAGCTTCAGAAACTAACTGGGTGACCCTGAGCAAGTCACTTAACCCTATATGCCTCAGTTCCTCATCTGTAAAATGAGTTGAAAAGTTGGAGAGGGAAATGGCAAACCACTTCACTAAGAAAGATTTTCTTTACTAAGAAAATCTTGAATGGAGTTATGAAGAGTCAGGCACAACTGAAACAACTGAACAGCAATGTTTAGAGAATAATGTTAAAAATATCAATTCTTGGCATGGCATTCAAAGCTTCATATCATCTAGCCTCTACATAATTTTCTAACCCTATCTCCCACTATTCTTATACTGGTTACCTTTTACACCATCTCGTCTGGGCTATTCACTGTCTTCATGCCTTTTTCTTACTCACCTCTGTGCCAACTCATGCTGCTTTTTACCCATCATTCTTTTCCATATCATCTCTACTTGTTTAATCCTTCAAGGCCCAGCTCCAGTCTCATTAGCTCCAAAGAGCCTTTCATTACTACCTTACCTTATGTGGATCTCTCTCTACTTTCAACTCACAAAGGACTTATTGTTTATACCACTCATTTGTCATTTATACAGTGCCTTGTGCATAGTAGGTACTGGAAAGAACATCATTATTATTATGATGCTGATGCTGATGCTGATTTGGTTGTTGTTTAATTAGGTAGTAAAACTGGCTGCGTTGTTTTCTGAGGTTTTTTTTGCACCTTTTTCGATACCAACTATTTTGTGTTGATCAAACTTTTCCTCTGAAATGATAATAATGGGAGTTGATTTATTTATTTTTGTCTATTTTCCATTTTTTGGAGTTAATATTTTGTCCAACCAGTTAGATGAGAGCTATGGTAATTGTATGTAGCATCTTCTCAACTGATATTATTTTTACCAATGACTTCTGTAAAGATATGCATAGTCTGCTTGCTACAATTTCAAATGAGATGAAAACAAGGATTCTCTTTTCTTTTTATAAAATTAAATTAAATTTTGATTTTTCATTTACATCACTACATACACCACAAGATATTCAGTTACAAATTTTCTCCATGTCTTTCTCCTACCCATCACCCCAAAACAGTGATCCCACTGAATACTCCCTCCTCCAATCTGTTCTCTTCTATATCCTCCCCCATCTCCCCTCTGACTTTCCAGGAGGACAAGATGGATCTCCATATCCTGGTGCCGATATATCTTATTTCCCAGTTGCATGTAAATAATAATAATAATAATAATAATAATAATAATAATAATAATGATTATATATAGGTCTATATATGTATACATATACACACATATGTACACACATACATACATATATATGTATGTATATATTTGTATGTGACTATAT
>CM053598.1:209244642-209278770 GCA_028646575.1 Pseudocheirus occidentalis
TTAATCCTAGCTCCTTTGACCTTCAGAATATCATATTCTAAGCCCTTTGACTCCTTAATGTAGAAGCTATGTTATCCTGATTGTATTTCCGCAATACTTAAATTGTTTCTTCTTGGCTGCTTGTAATATTTTCTCCTTGATCTGGAAGCTCTGGAACCTGGCTATAATATTTGTAGGAGTTTTCTTTTGGGGATCTTTTTTCAAGAGGTGATTGATGAATTCTATTTTTCCCTCTGGTTCTAAAATATCAGGGCAATTTTTCTTGAGAATTTCTTTAAGGAAGATTTCTAGGTTCTTTTTTTGGTCATGGCTTTCAGATTGTCCAATAATTTTTAAATTGTCTCTCCTGGATCTATTTGTTTTTTTTTTCAAGGAGATATTTCACATTGCCTTCTATTTTTTCATTTATTTGGATCTCTTTAATAGTATATTGATTTCTCATAAAGTCATTTGCTTCCATTTGCTCCACTCTAATTCTGAAGGAATTATTCTCTTCAGTGAGCTTTTGAGATTCTTTTTCCATCTGGCAAATTCAACTTTTTAAGGCCTTCTTCTCCTCATTGACTTTGTGGGCCTCTTTTGCTATTTGAATTAGTCTGTTTCTTAAGGTGTTATTTTCTTCAGTCAGGTTGTTGACTCTCTTTTCATTATTTTCTTGCATCATTCTCATTTCTCTTCCCAATTTTTCTTCTTTTTCTCTTACTTGATTTTCAAAATCCCTTTTCAGCTCCTCCATGGCCTGTAACCAGTTCATATTGTTCTTGGAAGCTTTTTGTGCAGGAGTTCTGACTTCCTTGTCTTCCTCCCATTCTATGCTTTGATCTTTTTGCCTCCCCCCCAAAAAGAAATCTAAAGTTGGATGGCTGTGCTTGCTTTGCTTCCTTTGCTTGCTCATGTTATCGGTCAGTTACTTGACTTTTGAGCTCTTTGCCACAGTAGAAATCTGCTTCCAGAGGGGAGAGCTCTCTCAAATTGCTGGATTTTTGCAGCTGCTAGAGCTTTGGGAGGCACTGTCTCTATAGCTCCCACCAGGTCTGTCTCACTGGTAGCATACCTCAGGACCACCAAGGACCGTACCCCAGACCCAGACAGGTTAAAGCCAGAGCAATTATTTTCTGAATGTACACTTGGCCCCTTATGATCTGCAGGCCGGGAGTTCTGAAGCAGCCATGGGGAGGTGGCTGCAGGGCTGCTGCACCTCTGCCACTTCTAGCTCTGGGGGCAGAGGCTGGACTGTGCCCCCCCCCCAGTTCAAACAGAGTTCCACTGACTCTTCCACTTTTTCTTTAGCATTTATGGGTTGATAATCCTGGAAATCCCACAGTTGCTAGTGATCCACTCTCCTGAAGTTTGCTCCTGCTGGTCACAGCTGCCTTGGGGCTAAAATTGTGGGCTCACATGGGGCTGGGCTTTGCTCCCAGAATGCTGAGATGGATTCTTCCTGCTGGCCTGCCAGGCTGCCTTCAGAGGGAGATTTGTTTCTGTCACTTTGTGGGTTCTGTAAGTCTAAGATTTGTTTAGAGTCATATTTTATAGGTATTTGAGGTGGTTATGGGGGGGAGGAGTCACAGAGTTTTCCTGCTTCTGTGCTGCCATATTGATTCTGCCTCCATAGAGTCAGGATTTTCAAAGACTGCTGTAGGTTATTGTTGCAACATAACATTATAGAAAGAATTCTGGACTTAGAGATAAAAGAGACCTCAGTTCAAATCCTTCCTCTCAAAGTTGCCAGTTATGTGATCATAGAAAAGTCAATGTCTCAGATTCTCCATTTACAATGATAAGAAAATGCCCACAGGCCTTACTGCATAGGATTGTTGTGAGACTCAAATGAGATAGTGTATGTTAAGTACTTTGAAAATCTTAAGACACTATATAAATATTAGTTGCCATTATTAGAAAAATGGGTCCAACAAAATAAGGTGAAATTTAATGAAAACAAATGTTAAGATCTACATTTGAGTTAATAACAATAAATGCCAACTTCTCCTTTAGTAATGGATATATGGCTAGAGAAGAGGTATTGGAAATAAGGAATGTGAGCTTTAATGGACTTTTCATCTCTTAAAACTCACATAAAACCATGCGTGAGTCAACATGGTGATATGGCAGCCAAACAGATTAATGGTGTCCAAAGCATCAAAAAGGAAGAAAGAGGGCCCAGAAGGAGGAAGTAAAAGGTACTTTGCAGAGTAATTGCTTTGGTTTGGTCCCAGTGAAATACTTTATTAATTTCTCTTGAATTTTAGAAAAAAAAATTAGAGTACATTCAGAAAAGATAACCCATGGGTATTTCCCCTGACTAGAGGTCTATAAGTAAACGCTGGATGACCCCTTGTCTGGTATGTTATAGACAGAATTATTGTTCAGGTACAACTTGAACTAGGCTTCTCATGACTTTTTTTGGGCTCTGATATTCTGTGACTTTATGATTTTGATATTGAATTTGACATTGATTTTTTTCTTTTGCTATAAACAGCCAATGATGTAACTGCACAGATACAGATAATTCTGAAATATCTAATGCGTAGGTAACTAGTAACTTTTTGTCAAGGAATTTTTTCCCCATTTTTAATACTATGATTTATCCTATGTCTAATGTCTTCTAATTGTTTTCTTGAAGGAAATATTTGTTATACACAGGGATGAAGCTCTTGAATAGTCCACAAGTCTTTGGTCCTTTTCATTTATTGATACTGAAAAAGTTTCCAAAATAGCTCTTAGATTTATTTGTTCATCACTAGCCTCTCTCCTGACCATTAGTGCTACATCTCCAACTTACTGTTGGGTGTCTCAAACTTAATGTTTGCAGACATCTTACATTCAACCTGTTTAACAAAGAGCTTGTTTTCTTTTCCCCAAAGCCCTCATCTATTCCCTGTTTTCACAGTCACTTAGGCTTATAACATCAGGGTCACCCTTGACTCCTCCCTTTCCCTCTCTCTTACTACAATATTCAGTGTGTTGTCAAGCCTTTTAATCTCTAACTTCCTAAACATTTCACCTGCGTCTCCTTCTCTTCTCTAACACTGCCAACACCCAGGTGCAGGCATTCATCACCTTATACCTAGATTGTTGCCATAGCCTGCTGGCTGGTCTTTTCTCTTCAATCATCTGCCTACTGTAGTCCATCCTCCATTCAACTATCAAAATGCTCCCTAAAGCTCAGGTCTAACCATGTCACTCTCTATTCAATAAACTCCAGTGGCTCCATGTCACTTTGAGGATCAAATATAAAATCCTCTGCTTAGTTTCCAAAGTGTATAATAACCTGTACCTTTCCTATCTTTCCATTGCTCTTGGCATCTCATTCTCTTCTGTGTTCTTCATAGTCCTGTGACATTGGCCCAATTGCTGTGTCTCACACAAGACACTCCATCTCCTAGTGCCAAATGTCTACTTTGTCTCAGGCACTGTGCTAATCTACTTTTAGAGATATCATTTTATTTGGCCTTCATAACAGCCTTGTAGGAGGGGGTTATTATCCTTATTCCACAGATGAGGAAAATTATGCTCAGATGGGTTAAGCAAATTGTCCAGTCACATACCTGAGAAGTACATGGATCAGGATTCTGACTCAGGTATTTCTAATTCCAATTCTAACATTCTACTGTGCCCCCTACTGTGCTGCCTATAGCTGCACAAAACTACTGAAAATGGAAACTTACCTATCTTGAAATAAATTGCTACTAATTAATTGAACAATGGATCATGATGCTGAGATATTATAAAATGTCTCTTCTTTATTTCTTTTAAATAGATAAGGCCATTTTGAGTGGTAAGAGTACATGTTATTGCTACTTTGCTTTTGAAGAGGATCAGTCACATCACAATGTGATGGGTGATGTCTTGACTTATGCATGAATTGGATTTCAGTGAGGCAGAGTTGCACAAAATTTCCAGTCACTCTCTTCAAGGGTCATCCAAGTCTAGTGGCAAAACAAAAGTCAAGATGACTGATGATGACCTAGGATGCAGTGGATGACATTTTGCTTGGGAAGAGTGATGTTAAAGTGGATAACCCATCCAGGAAGAAATCCTTTCTAGGGTGGAGTTCGTGTTTCTATGACACTCCATCACTTGACTCTGGGCATTTTCACTAGCTATCCCCCTTGTTTGGAACTCTTTCCCTCCTCACCTCTGCTTCCTGGCTTCCCTCAGCTTCCACCAAATCTCAAGTAACACCCTGGCTTCTGAGCAAAGGCTTTTTTAATCCTTTGTAATGATAATATTTATAAAATGTGCTTAACATAGTAACTGGCATTTAGTATGAGCTTGGTGTCAGGAGATGGAATGTCTTCTGTGATGCTAGTGTTTTTCCTCTTTATCTCAAATTTATCCTGTCTATGTCTTATAGACAGTTTTTCATATGCTGTCGCATCCAACTAGGTTGTGAGCTCCTTGAAAGATGGGTCCATGATTTGGTTTTGCCTTCTTTGTGTCCTTAGCATTTAGCATGGTCCCCTGGCACAGAGAAGGTGCTTAATTTAAACAAGTATTTGTCTCTTAAGAGACTGACTATGACACACCTGCTATACCAAAAAGAGAATAAATCTTTGATTCAAACTTATTTTCCATAAGGTCTTGAAAATAGGTTTTAAAACCAAAAACTAAGTATTCTAGAAAGGAGCCATTTTACGTTAGCTGGATTCCTTCTGCTGCTAGATTACCTTGAATGTCATCAGTTTTCAAAATATGATAATTCTCTTCCTATGTTAGTGATGGAAAAAGTTATTACTTATTTCAACAAAAAGATATAACTTCCTTGAGAATTTATAGCTTTTGAATTTATGTGGCACAGGTAGCAGAGATATCTTTCATTTCTCTTTGGTGGGCATCCCACATGATTTCATATTTATTTTTACTTTCCATGCAAGATATATATATATATATATATATATATATATATGATCAAAATTAGATGTGTATTTCTAAAAAAAGTTAAATATGAATAAAACTTCTATGAATCAGATAAACATTGAATATATTAGGGAAATTCTTATGGGGTTCTTCATTACACAGTTGTATCACCTCAAGTAAACCACAACCTCTCAGGGTATCAGTGTCCTCATTTGTGAAATTAGGATATTGTAGAATATTCTCTAATACCTTTTCCATCACTAACATTTTCCAGTGGAACCTGTGGTTGAAACCATTGCTAATGTAAACAATTGCCTCCTAAGTTACTATGTTCATAATTCTATACTTTCTGTGTTTTATTTGCTTCTTTAAACCTGCAGTTTAGTTAACTTCTATGGTATTGTAATGCAGGAACCATAATCTCTCTGTGGTTCTTTGCTATTGGTTCAAGTATAAAAGAGCTATTTCTATTACAATACCCAAGGGATCTGTTTTTTTTACTTACATAGTGAACTTTTGCAATGAATCCCTTTCCATTACACCATCTCTTCCTAGCCAAAAATATTACTTTCTGATTCTTATTTCTCCCATGCAGTTGGCATAGTGGATTGAGATCTGGGGCTTGAGTCAGAAAGACTTCAGTTCAAATCTGGTCTCAGACAGAAAATTCCTTTTCATTAATACTGAAAAATAGGGGGCAGAGCCAAGATGGCAGCATAGAAGCAGGAATACTCTGCAGGTCCCACATAATCACCTCAAATACCCATAAAATATGACTGTAAACAAATTTTAGGGCTCCAGAACTCACACAATTACTGAAAAACACATCTTCCACTGAAGGCAGATTGGCAAGTGGGACAGGAAGGGCTCATCACAGTGTGGAGTGCCAAAACCAGCCCAGTCAGAAACTATGGCTTGATCCTGGGGCAATCAGGACAAGCCCCAGCTGGGGCCTTCAGAAGGGTGGATCAGCAGCAGCTGTGGTGATTTCCAGAATTATCAAGCCATAAGAAATAAGGACTAAGTGAAAGGTTAGTGGAATTTGGCTAAATTTGGGGAAGAGAGTCGGGCCAAACTGTCTCCAGGGCAAGGAAGCAGCAGAAGCTGTGGCCCTGCAGCAGCTTTCACATGACTGCTTCAGAAGCTCCCAGCTTGCAGGCTGCAGGGGGGCCAAGCTATCATTGAGAGGCTAAGTGTTTTTGCCTTAAGCTGCCTGGATTGGGATCATGGTCTTGAGTGGTGGTCCTGGGGTGTGTGACCAGTGAGCCAAAGCTGGTGGGGACTGTAGGAGCCTCCTAATAACTCCAGAAGCTGTGAAAACCCCAGTGATTTGGGACAGAGCTCTCACCTCTGGAAGCAGAGTACCACAGAGCCAAAAAGTCAAGTAATTGACTGTCAACATGAACAGGCAAAGGAAGCAAAGTAAGAATAGCAATCCAACTTCAGATTCCTTTTTTGGGGACAAAAAGGATCAAAGCATGGAATGGGAGGAAGACAACACAGTCAGAACTCCCACATCAAAAGCTTCCAAGAAAAATGTAGAATTCCTACAAGCCATAGATCAGCTTAAGAAGGATTATAAAAACCAAATAAGAGAACTGGAGGAAAAATTGGGAAGAGAAATGAGAATGATGCAAGAAAATCATGAAAACTGAGTCAACAACCTGACTGAAGAAGATCACACCTTAAAAAAATAGATTAACTCAAATAGCAAAAGAAGCCCAAAAAACCAATGAGAAGAATGCCTTAAAAAGTCGAATTTGCCAGATGGAAAAAGAATCCCAAAATCTTTCTGAAGAGAATAATTCCTTCAGATTTAGAGTTGAGAAAATGGAAGCAAATGACTCTATGAGAAATCAAGATACTATTAAACAGATACAAACAAATGAAAAAAATAGAAGACAACATGAAATATCTCCTTGAAAAAATCACTGACCTGGAAAATAGATTCAGGATATACAATTTAAAAATTATTGGACTACCTAAAATCTGTGATCAAAAAAAGAACTTAGCATCCTTCAAGAAATTCACAAGGAAAATTGCCCCAATATTTTACAACCAGAGGGCAAAATAGAAATGGAAAGAACTCACCGATCACCTTTTGAAAAAAAATCCCCAAAAGAAAACTCCTAGGAATGTTATAGGCAGGTTCCAGAGACCCCAGATCAAGGAGCAAATACTACAAGCAGCCAAGAAGAAACAATTTGAATACTGTGGAAACACAATCAGTATAACCCAGGATCTAAGCAGCTTCTACATTAAGGAACCAAAGGGTCTGGAATATGATATTCCAGAGATCAAGGGAACTAGGATTAAAACCAAGAATCACCTACCCAGCAAAATTGAGCATAATGTTTCAGGGTAATATATGGTCATTCAATGAGGTGGAGGACTTTTAAGCATTCTTGCTGAAAAAAAAACAGAACTGAAAAGAACATTTGACACTCAAATACAAGAAGCATAAGAAGGTAAACATGGAAAATAAATCATAAGGAACTGATCAAAGTTGAACTATTTATATGTCAACATGGAAAAATGAGAATTATAAGTTATGAAACTTTTCTCAGTATGAGGATAGGTGAAGGGAATACAAATGTATACAGACATCTATATAGGAGGGTGTATATATATATGTGCATATCAATACATATCTGAATACATATTCACATATGTGTATATAGTGGGTACAGGATCAATTGAATAGAAAGGGATGATACTTTAAAAGGTGAAATTGTGAGGTGGGAGAGGAATAGAATGAGAGGAGATGGGGAGAGACAGAATGGAGTTAATCATCTCATACAGAAGAGGCAAGGGATAACTATTACAATGGAGGGGAAGAACAGGAAGGCAAAAGGTAAAGGGTCAACCTTACTGTCATTGAATTTGGCTCAGGGAAGGAATGATATAAACTCTAAACTGAGTATCTTGACACACAGGAGAGTAAGGGAGATGGGGATAAGAGGGGGGGATGATGGAAGGGAAGGCAGGGTGGGGGGAGTGGGTTGCTGGAAGCACACACTTCTATAAAGGGACAGGGAGAGGTACAGGGTAGAGAATAGAACAAGTGGGATAGGAAGGAGGGACATATAATCAGTCTTTCACAATACATCCATTGTGGAGATGTTCTGTGTAACTACATATGTACAGCCTGTGTTGAATTGCTTGTCCATCCAGTGGGGGTGGGTGATGAGGGAGGAAGGGAAAGAATCTAGAATTTAAAGTTCTATAATCAAATGTTAAAAATATATATGTATATCTCTCTATATTACTATTATTAACTACGTGCAATTGGGAATTAAGATATACAGTCAGTGGGGTAGGGAGGCCCTACTGGAAAGTCAGAGGGGCGATGGGGGAGGACATAGGAGAAAGCAGATTGGGGGAGGGGTTATACAGTGGGATGGCTTTTTTGGGGTGGTGGGTGGAGAAAAGACGGGGAGAAAATTTGTAACTCAAAATTTCATAGAAATTAATGATGTAAACAAGAAAATAAATATATTTTAAAAAATAAACAAATCCTGAAAAATAAATGGTGAATACCTAGGTCCTTAGGCATTTGTTGTGTTTTCCTTTGCACTAACAAAAGGCATCTTGATGGAATCCTAATAAAGCTGCCCCCAGCACCAGTATTCTAACTTCCTTATGGGCCCCACTAAACAGCAGGCATGTCATTATTATTATTATTATTATTATTATTATTATTATTATTATTATTATTATTTTTGCAGAGGGTAAGGCAAGACAATTGGGGTTAAGTGACTTGCTCAAGGTCACATGGCTAGTAAGTATTAAGTGTCTGAGGCTGGATTTGAATTTAGTTCCTCCTGACTCCAAAGCTGGTGCTCTATTCACTGTGCTACCTAGCTGCCCCAGGCATGTCCTGAGTTAACCACACAATCTAGCTTGATCCATACCATAGGCCCCAAGACTCAATACAGCCACTGCCCCTATGTAGCTAGCCACTGCCCCCAGATCCAATTCACATACTTTAACAGGTGTGTTCTTACACTCACCCATAATCACATCATTCATTTCACCTGACAGGACACCAATACCTAAATATCCATCTTGACCGGACAGGATCACAGTAACTAGCCAATTGGAGGACAGCACAACCAGGATGTTTGACTGCCAAACTTTGGAAGGGCTTCTTTCCCATTACCCAATCCCTTAACCAGTCCCTCCTGCATTTTAAATATTCGTAGTTTCTGTTGTGCAATCAGCAACATTACAGTATAAATTTGCTCGTGTTGTCTTAATAAGTTGCTGGTTCCTCTTGGAGCCTGGCCTGCTTCTGAGGGGCATCAATCCTCAATAAACGCCTATTCTGGGATTAGAGGTTGTCTGTCTCTGAATTTTTTGAGAGAGTTCTGCCACAACACACAATGACACTGCAACAATCTGATCATGAAAAAATGTACTTTAAGTACAGTAGAATCTTATTTATACAGTGCTTGGAGAATTAAGGGTTTAAAAATCTAGCATGTAGCTACATAATAAATAAATAAAATAGCTACCATTTATTAGTTTGCAGAGGATTTTATAAACATTACCTCATTTTATCCTCACAAAAACACTGGGAAGCAGATGCTATTAATATTTCAGTTTTACAAATGAGGAAATTGAGGTAGGCAGTAATCAAATAACTCTTGTATATGACTGGGACTGAATTTAGACTCAGGTCTTCTTCACTGGTAGACCAGCACTCTATCCACTGTTATACTTGATTTATAGCTTTAAAAATTCCAAAATAGTTCAGTGTTGTAAAAGTGATGATGAATTGAATTACATGATTACTAAGGTGCTTTCTAGGTCTGAAACCCATGATATTTAGAAGAATGTTGTACTGTGAATTAAGAGACCTAGGTTCTAGTCCTCATATCATTAGCAATTTATCTGTATGAGCTTGACTGCCATATGAGGTCTTTGTTCTCCATAAATTGACAATTTATTTACTCCCTTTTATGTAGGGCAGCTAGATGCCATATCTGGCCTCAGATACTTATTAGCTGTGTGACCCTGGGCAATTCACTTAATTTCTGTTTGCCTCAATTTCCTCATCTGGAAAATGAGCCAGAGAAGGAACTAGAAAGTCACTTCAGTATCTCTGCCAAGAAAACTCCAATTGGTGTCACGAAGAGTTGGACACAACTGAAAATGATGGGAAACCTGCCAAGCACTGGGGCCATAAAGACAAAAGTGAGATAAAGTTTTCTTTCGAGAAACTTACCTTACATATTCACAGCTAAACAAATATGGGATATATACAATAAATATGCAGTGATAGGAGCAAGTTTAACACTGACTAGTTGGAGAATCTAGATAGGTCTTGAATGATCCAGCACTTGCATTGAATCTTGATGGCAACTAAGGTTTCTAAAGAGGTGAAGGTGAGGAGGTAGAACATTCTAGGTATGAGGAACAGTTTGTTCAAAGGTATGGAGGGAGGAGGAGATAGAATATTATGGACAGGGAATGGCTGACCAGTTTGGTTGGAGTATAAAGCACAGGAAGACAAGTAATGTGCCACCAGTCAGTATAGCCTGGGATTGGACTAGAAAGGAATTTAAATGCAAAATGATAAATATTCTACTCTAAAGATAATGGTGAATCACTGAAACATTTTTGAGCAAAGGAGTGACATCATCTAATACATTTGTGCTTTAGGAATTTTGTTGTGGCCACAGTGGAAGATGGATTGAACTGGACAAGAAAATTGATACAGGGATTCCAATTAGAGATTGCTATTACAATAGTCCAGGTGGGTCCTAGATTAGGATGGTTATAATGTGAAAGAGAAGACATGTGAGGCATGTTGAGGAGGAAGTGGAACTCAGAGGACTTGGAGACTTACTGGTAATATCAGGTGAGCATGAGTGAAAATTCAAGGATGATACTTGAGTGACTGGTAAAATGGTAGACTTGACAGAAATAGGGAAATTAGGAGATAAGGTGAGTCAAGGAGTAAGATACTAAACCCTGTTTTAGTATAATGTAAAGAGGGCTGGCTCTCTAGTCAGAGGACCTGGGTTCAAATCCCACTTCTCATCCTTGTTGCCTATGTGAATTCAGTTTCCTTATCTGTAAATGAGAGAATTGGTCTAGATGGTCTCTGAGGTCCCTTCTAGTTGTGTAGTTGTTCTATGTTGTGTAAATAGTTCTATGATCCTATGTTGAGTTTGAGATAACTATTTCCAGTGGAAAATGCTGAATAGACATTCGGATACAAGACTGGAACTCAGGAGAGAAATGGTAGTTTGATATGTAGATCTGAGAATTACCTATAAAGAAATGATAGCTGAATTAATGAGAGATAAGAGAGAAAAGAAGAGAGGGCTCATAGCAGAATTTACACATTAAAAAGAAAAGGTTCATGAATTTAAGAGCTAGACGGGATCTTCCATGCCATAGAATTCACCTCCCCTCCATTTTACAGAAGAGGAAGTTGAAGTACAGAGGATAAACTTTTATGGGTCACATCACTAGCATCTGAGACAGGATTTGGACCCAGGTCTTCCTCCCTCCAGTGCTCTACTAATACTTTATGCCATGTCTGGGTAAAATGAAAAAATTTCCAAAGTTCTTTGAAAGTCTATAATTCTATCATAAAACACATATGACCCCAAAGGACTTTTATAATCCTTTATAAACTAATAAAAATTAACTAAGGTGATTATTAATAAATCCAGAAGATTGGGTAGATATTACTTTACTTATATCTGAAGAAGGAACAAAATAGACATTTTCTGCAAGCAACTACGAATAATATGTCTTGAATATACCAAAAGAATGTCCTCTTTGGGAAGAGTGAGCTAATATGTTCAGACAAGAATGATAAAGAATAGAAAGCTATTTACAATAGAAGGGAAACACTGATGTAGTAGGGTATTGGAGATCAGTTTCTGGTAGCAGAAAAAAAAGTGTAATATCTGTTTATGTGAATCTCTGGGTATAGTATTGAATTGATTATCCTGGAAAAATACAGTCTGCTCTCCCTGCATCTTAAAATAAAGGCAGAATAGAAATCTTGGGAGGAGAGAGAAGACAGCAAAGGCAGAGAAGCTTGGACAGAGTCCTTTGTGGCTTGAGGAGAAATGCTCAGCATGTGCATCTGATTTGTGTGCTTCATCATTGTGAATGGAAAGCCATAGGGAAAGACAATGACTAGCAGGGTTTGCAGAGAAGAAAGTAAAGGGAGAGAGAAAAATTGACTTTGGAAAACTATTAGGATTTTGTTCTGACTCAGGGTTCCCAATTAAAGGAGAGAAGATCATCTTCATATTTTACAAACTTTTCACAGTAAGTTTTTGTATTTAAAGCATGACTTCAGTTCCAGTGGGCTCAATATCATTTATAGTTTGGTTAGGGGTGGTGGTGGTGGTGGCGGCTGGTCACATTGCCTATTCCATAATTCTATTTCACACATACTAACAGATTCATCTTCTCCACTTCACATTGGGCGGGAACTAGAGATTAGGTCAGGCTGGTAAATGCCCACTTTCCAAAGTCAGGGTCCAAAGGAGGGAGATGCAAATATTATCCCTCTTCTTTCAGTAGTTCAGTAGGTGAAAGTTTCAACCTTATGCAAATGATTCCCCAGAGGGGGGAGCTGAATGTTAAGTAAAACCCAGAGGTGAATAGCAAGTGTGGGCATCTGTACAATTCTGTATTGTCTACTATGAGATTGCTTCCACATACACTATTTTTTTTTGATCCTTTCTCCACATTTGTGACTGCTTCTGGAAAGCATCTCATTTAAACTCTAATTTAAAATACTTGAAGTTAGATTTTCAAGAGTATGTTGAAATACCAAAACTGCTGGGGGTAAGGACTCAGAATTTGACAAAAATCTTCTGGGGAAACTGGAAAGTATTCAAGCATAAATGAGATTTAGGGGGCAGCTAGGTGGCGCAGTGAATAGAGCACAAGCCCTGGAGTCAGGAGTACCTGAGTTCAAATCCGGCCTCAGACACTTAACACAAAAAAACTAGCCGTGTGACCTTGGGCAAGTCACTTAACCCCAACTGCCCTCCAAAAAGCAAAAAAACAAAAAACAAAAAAATAAATGAGATTTAGATTGAGATTTTATGCCATAAACTATAGTAAGCTCCAAACGTATATGTCCTGGATATAAAGAGAAGATCGTAAGCAAATTGGAAAAGCAAGGAAGAAAAGATGTTTTGCAAATAGGGAATGATTCATGAGTAGATAAGGGATAGAGGATCATAGAAGGCAAACTGGACAAACTGATTATATGAAATGTAAATGTTTTTGCACAAATATGTACAATTAAAATCAGAAAGGAAAGAGTTAAGTGGGGGAAATCTTTGTAGCAAGCTTCTCTGATCAAAACATAGAACATATAGAGAACAATTTCAAATAAATGAATGATGATAATTCCCCATTAGATAAATGGTCAAAGGATATGGATAAGCATTTTCCAAAGGGAGTGATCCTAGAGATCAATAGTCATATAAAGAAAGTTTGAAATTGCTAATAATTTTGAAATACTAATAGAAAGATAACTGGGGTTACACCTGACAACTATCACATTGGCAAAGATTACCAGAAAAAAAGAAAAAGGAAGGAAAATGACAGTTGTTGAAAGGCCATCAGGAATATAGGCACATTGGTGCATTGTTTTTGGAGCTATGAATGGATCCAGATGTTTTGGAAAGCAATTTGGATCTAGCAAAAAACTATGTATAGCCATTGACCTAGAGATGCCCCTATAAGAACTATGCCCCAATAAGATCAAAGAAAAAGATATATAAAAGTATTTAGAGTCGCTCCTTTTGTTGTAGCAGACATAGAAACAAAGGAGGTGCCCATCAATTGAGGAATGGCCTGGACAAATTAAGGTATATAATGGAATTATTGAGCCATAAGAACTAAGGAAAGGGAGTGATTTCAGAAAAATCTGGGAAGACTTCTCTGAATAATTTAGAGTGAAGTAAACAGGATTGGATCATTTTTTCATAATAACAAAACATTGCAAAGGAAAACAACCTTTTTAGGTCTTAAGTACTCTAATTAATGCAATGACCACTCAAGAGTCTAAAAGATACACGATGAAGCATGTAACATTCGTCACCTGACAGAGATGTTATTCCAATGTTCTTCATGATAACTGCATTTTTTTAGACACGAGAAACACTGATTTGTTTTGTTTGACTGTGTTTATCTATTGCATAAGGATAACGTTTTTATTTTTCTTATGGAAGAGGAAGGAGGAGCTAGTGATTGTTTTGTCAAGTTTTATTTGACAGAGGGAATAAATTAATAAGGGCCATTGAAGCATCTTAAAATCAGCAGAAAGGAAAAGGAAGAAGTTTAGAGGGAAATGGACAAGCAGGGCAGCTTTGAAAATATTATCCTGATTTTTAAAAATACTTAAGTACAAACTGCAAGTAGTACAATTCCTTGGTTTCAACATTTTTTTTCTACTTTGTGAAATTCCTCCTCCTCCTCCTCCTCCTCCTCCTCCTTTTCCTTTTCTTCCTCCTTTTTTTTTCCCTCCTCCTCCTTCTCTTCTTTATTGACAAATGGCTAGCTCCTAGTCCTACATGAGCCTGGCCAGAAAGATGGGAGCGTGAAAAGCCACCAGGAGGGGGCAATCTGGCCTAGCCAGCTCACTACAGAGTATTGCTAGAGTAAGTTACTCTGGCTAGCTGCCTGGCCTTAGCTGCAAATAAGCTCCCGCCCCTTTCAGCTCCTGCCCCAGAAGCAGGTGCGATTCACGAATAGAACAGCTCTCACAGCATGTTATTAAAACATGCAAACCATTATGAATATAAAATATCTACCTCCACTTAAGAAAAGATGTACATATGTATTTTTCGTTGTTTGGGTAGGTCTGAGATTTTAAAGTGTGATTTGGTTAGATTCCTTACTCTGCAAAAGATTCTCTGGATTATTTTGATGCAAGGATCCCTACAGAACAAACTGCTTGCATGCAGGGTAGAAAGAAGCTTTGGGGAGTGGGGGTGGGGGAGGGAAAATGCTAAACCCAAGCAGATCTATGACGTGTAACAACTGTTCCCATTCTCGCCCCCAATAATAAGCAATGACATAGGCACCGAAATGGGTTGCCAGCAACGGGAGGGATGGTCTCTGGTCGCTGCTGGAGATCTTGGGGGCTGGGGAGAAGTCCTTTCTCTAAACATATTTAGATGGGCTCTCTTTCCTCTTCTTTAGGGTAGGAGGTGGCAAGGTGAGCCCCCAAAGCCCCTCAGTGATAAGAGATGCCATCAGTTGCTGGCAAGGTTTATCTCGTAATGACAAGAGAAGTCTTTTGTTTCTTTCAACAAACCTTTTCCTAAGAGCAGTAGAGGGCATCCCTTATTCCACTCTTTCCTCTCCACACAACGAGAGCTGGGTTTTATTACTTATGCCCACGCCCGATCGGCTTCCGCAGCTCTCTTTTTCTGGAGTGGGAGCCAGTCCGGTTCAGAGTTGGTTATGCTCATGTTCCCCATTTCCTCTTTCCCTCTTCCTTCTCTAGATCTGGGACTCGGGAATTACCTATGCCGTACTGCCAAGGATAAGATCAGCAAGACTACAGAATATTTAACTCGAGCTGTACTGGCTGCCTTGGTTTGGTTGGGTGGGAGGAGTGGACAGTTTTAGTCCCAAACTCCTATAGGTGGTGTTCACTTATCAATTCTTCTCCCTCCGCTCCCAGTTCTGTCTTTGCCAGACAGATTCGGGGCCTTACCACTTCATTTTTCCTCCCTGGGGTATCAAGACCAAAAGTAGTGCTGTATACAGGCAGTTCTTTCTTCGAGCCTCTCTCTAACTCTTTGTTGAGTGCACTGTCCGCTCTCCCACAGTTACAGAAAGTCTTACACCTATTCCTACTCATCACCCTGCCTCCACACGTCTCAGTCCCTTCTTTAGCACTCAGAAATTATTTACGCTTCCCCCTCCCCCCTCCCCCACCCCCCATTTCCTCGAGTTACGTGCCGGTACCTTCCTGGTAACTTTGGGGCTATTGTTAAATGTATTCTCCAGCTTAGTAAACAACATCCTTAGCAATTGCTTCTTGTTGCAGAACCTCTCTTCCACTTTCACCTGTCAGCCTACGCACTCATTAACCCTGGAACATTTCCCTGCACTTCTCACTCCTTTCTCTTTACAGGACTGAGCAGATATAGAGAAATTGAACGTCACGTTAGCATTAGTGGGAGGTTACTAATGCCCGCCCCTGTATTTCCTTTAGTCTTGGACAGTTAAGGAGGCTGAGGCTCCTGCAGCTGGAGGGTAGCAGCGGCTTCACAAGGCATTGCCTGTCACGTAGTAGGAGCTTAATAAATGCTTGTTGACTTGATTTGTCTGCCTGGAATGAAGTAATTGCCTATATCAGCTCAACTCAACTCTAGTTCTTGCTCTGCGATCCGTCTAAATGGGTCCCAGAACAGAGATCAGCAGGGCTACCACTGCAGCCACGGCGGTTTCACGGAGTAGGCATCGTACACAGATATTCAGGAGATGTGATTGAGACCATGCTTTAGCCATAGCCTAATAGCCTTTAGAACTTTTTTTTCCCCGCTCTCTGTCTCTCTGTCTCTCCTCCTCGTCTTCCTTCTCCTCCTCCTCCTCCTCCTCCTCCTCCTCCTCCTCCTCCTCCCCTTCTCCTTCTCCTCCTCCTCCTCTCGTCCCAAGTCATGATTCTTACTGGATTATGAGTTCTCACTTCCCTTCGCCAGAGAAGACTGGAGCAACCACTAACCTCCGACAGAAGTTGGCACAGCTGGACCAAATGGGTTTAGCTGCCTAAAAGACAGGGGTAGGGTGGAGTGGGGGCGAGAGAGAAAAACCAAGAACTGATGAAGTCTAGACTGTCTCAAGTAAGGAGAAACGGGGAGGGCGCTGATTTGAGTCCGCTTCTTTTATTCCTCTCTCCCCCCAGCCCCCTCCCCGGCTCATGGTTAGGGGCTCCCGGGACTAAGAGCAGATATGCTGAACCCTCGTCTAGGCAGCAACAGCAGTAGCAGCAGCAGCAGCCGCCGTGGGACAGCGACAGCGGGGGCGGCGCAGGCGCACTGTGCCCGCCGGAGCCTGCAGTTCCCGAGCCCCGTGTGCGGCACAGCCACAGTCTGGGCAGCAGCAGCCAGGGGAGCGCTACTACCATGAACTGCCTGGTCCTCCTTCCCAGAGCTGCTCATCCGGGTCGGGCTCGAGATACAGTCAGGGGACCCGGTCGCCGCGCCCCCTCCTCTAGTTCCTCTCTCTTTTCTGCTTCCTCCTCCTCCTCCTCCTCCTCCTCCTCCTCCTCCTCCTCCTCCTCCTCCTCCTCCTCCTCCTCCTCCCCCTCCCCCGCCTCGGATCCTGGCCACTGCTCCCCAGACCCAGGATGCCGGGGGGCAAGAGAGGGCTGGTGGCACCGCAGAACACATTTTTGGAGAACATCGTCAGACGCTCTAGTGGTAAGGAGAGTTGCTCATTTCATCCACCCAGACCTGTGCCTGTGCTTGTCCACATCCCCATATGTATGAGCTACCCTTATTTCCAACTTTCTCTTGGAGGGGGGAGGGGGGAATGCAGACACCCCCACCTCCCTGCCAGGTTTTTTGTTCTGTGTGCAACCTGGGGAGGTGGAAGAAAGTTGCTAGAGGGCAATTCCCAATCCCACTTTCCACCCCTTAATCCACCCCCACCTACACCTGTCAGGAGCTCCAGCAATGAACTGGGAGGGAATGAATGAGGGCGGAGAGCTGGGGAAGTTGACAATTCACTTGTACCTTAGCGTCTATCTGCAGCTAAGTGATATCTGGAAAAGAGAATGCACGTTGGGTTTTATGACAGCCACTTTACTTTTAAAAATTTTCCTCTGCTTTTTTTTGGGGGGGGGGGTTGGTCTGAGGAACTGACCAAATTTTCAGAACAATTTTCCTTAAAAAAAGGGTTTCCTTCAGGTCCATGGTGGCTAAAGTCATAGCTGTTTAGTGAAGTTTAGGGAGCCAGAACGGCTTTTAACACCAGTGGGCATAGCTGAAAGGAACCTTGTGATTATTGTGGGTATGCTGAGTTGAATCTTGAATGAGTTAGGCAGTATGTGTTAAAAAAAAAAAGGATCTCTGCAGTTAAAACAAATCTTGTTTTAAAAGTCTTCTTTATATTTACAGAGAATATTTTGACACAAGTTGGGGAAATATAGAAGTGAAATAACAGCCACATTACTTTTAAGTCATTTGGAAAATGTGGTGTTTCACTTTTGCTACTGAATTCTTAGGGCTTTCCTGCTTTTAGGTATCTTTTAAAAATGCTGTAAGATGATGTTGACATTTTCCCAAATTGTGCCAGGTGATAACAAGCTTTATTTTACATTTTGAGACCTTCCAAACTTTGTGAGTCATGTCTAAAGACACTCTATTAAAATCTTGGAGCTGGTTTTCTTATCTTTACACCATTTCCAAAGTAGAAGTAGAAAGCTCTGTATTTCTGGAAGTTTTTCTTCAGAGATCAGTCATTTCAATCATATTTTGAATTTTCTTTAACTGTCACTGTGAAAAGGACCACCATGGACAAGGATGGCTTGAAGCAACTGAATCTTTGTCTAGAGCACTATGGCATTACCAGCCAATGCTATAATTAAACAGTTTTATCAGTACGGGACTCTGCTGGGTTGATAATTCTGAAACTTAGCTTGCTTCTGAATTCTGTGATTGTGAAATAATTTATCGACTTCAGGGAAACTTGTTCTTTAACCCTCTCAGCATACTCAGTATATGAGTAAAAATTGTGCTCATGTTGACTTCAGAATATCATGTCCCTGAATTATCTACTTTGTATTTGCTTTTGAGCTGATATATGTATGAAAAAGCCTACAACCCAAAGGAAGAGGGACAGAGACAACTAATAACAACATCATTATTTATTGGATAGCTTGAATGAACTAGCTGATATCAACACAGAATTGACCTTGTAGAAAGTCTTCATAAAATACCAGAACTTTGCATTTGTAAGGCAATTTTATGTACTTTAAAGTGATTTTACATTCTTTATGTCTTTTTAAATGGCACAACTTAAGAGAAATTCTCTAAGATAAACCATGGTTACCCGATTTTGACGCTACACACATTATTATTTTGCACTAATATTGTAAACAAACACACAATGCTTGGAAACAGTAATGTTAGCATCAGCATGCACTGGAATTAGTCCTGGAAGTATTGGGTTAGCCATTTCTCTTTTCCTGTTAAATTGGTCAGTATGCTGTTCAGCCCATTTAGAGGATCTTTCAGATAAGACTTTAAAAATGGAGGCTCTATTTATTCTGATTGGCCAAGAAAGATGTGATGGGGGTTTTCCTTGTTCTCCCAACTTGGGATAAACACATGTTTAATCTACCCTAATATCTTCTGGTTTAGTCAAACTTTAAAATTAAGGTTAACTTTAGGTGGATTCTAAATAATTACATGACTTGCATTCATATAATATTTATGGTCTCTGAATTGTGTCTGGTATCCAACTTATTGAAGATTTACTCTTTTCTACATGCTCGCCAGTACTTCTTTGGGACTTTTAATATTACTTCTGATGGAGAACCAGGTGCCAAACTAATATTTACTTTGGCAAAGATTATTCTTCTGCTATTGCTAATGCATTGGTAGTCCATAACCACCCTTTAATTCCACTTTCATACCACTTAAGCTTCTGTGATTGCCTAGTAATTTTGAGCTAATTATACATAAATATTCTTTAAGAGAAACTAGAATTTGATCATTACAGTTTTCTATCTAGCCGAAGATTTCTTCTGAAGGTAGAAAATAGGAAATTGATAAAGAGAACATTAAATCATAGTATCCATTCATATAGCAGTGTGCCCCAGTTGACAGCAGTTTCTAAATGATATATTAAATAAATATGAACATTCATCATCTAAAAAGTGGCATGATATAGCTCAAGGAAAAATTCCCTTCTTTATCCTAGTGGATAGAGTTGTTTGTTTAGAAGCATAATCCAAGATTTTATCATCCATTGTTAGTGTTTAAGAGGAAGAATTGGCAGAACTTCAACAGTAAAAGGGTAAAGTTCAGAACAGCAGTTCTCAACCTGGGGGTTATGTTCAATTTGTAACAATGAAAATACACCTGGTATATAAGATATTTACATTATGATTTGTAACAGTAGCAAAATTACAGTTATGAAGTAGCCATGAAAATAATTTTATGGTTTGGGGTCACCACCACATGAGGAGCTGTATTAAAGGGTCGCGTCATTAGGAAGGTTGAGAACCACTGGTTTAGAGAAAGTTTTTTTAGAAGTGGAGGAAGAGACAGTATCTATCTATACATGTGCTTCCTCTACTCACCACTTGTTTCCTTCTTATATCCATAAAATGCAAAAGTTAAAATAAAAAATGATGAAAAGAGAGAAATAAGATTGAGATGTATGTATGGAATATTAGAGCTGAATTTCTAGAAGACTTTCCTTGATTTAAAAACTGGAGGTTATTTAAAGTGTTCAGTCTATATGATCCTCTCTCCATCTCCCCCTCAAACTCTAGCTTAATAAAGTTCTATGGTATTTCACATTTGAGAGTGACTTTTTTTGTGCTGTGATAATTTCTTAATGATTCTTTGCTCTCCTCATTTAAATTTAAGTCCTTATTCTTTAAAAATTAAAAGTTGTTACCCATCTATGTTCATTAAGTCAAGTCAGACTGAAAGTCTATGACATAATAAAGGATATTGAACAGTTTAAAGGCAATTTTTGACTAAATCCCCAAACACTGCAATTATATTTTGAGACAGATACAAGGAGGAGTAATATGTAACACAGTGAGGAGGGAACATACCGGACTCCTCTTCATTGGACATTTTCTAGGCCAACATATGAACTTCAGAAAGAGTTTTGATACATTAGCTAATAAAAGAATCATAAGAAGTATGGCAAGAAAGTTAGAGATGTTCATAAGGTATCCCTTGCCTTTGAGGATATGTTATAGAAAGCAGATGTCATGTTCTTTCACAAAATGTTCCTTGGTACCATCGACAGAAACCAAAATTTACTGACTGGTTGGATCATTGGCCTAAAACCAGCACGTCATCATTATTATTATTATTTTGCCCAAATAAAAGTTCTTTGAAAAATCTCTTTGTAATTGTAAATTTTGCTCAATATTTTTGTAAACTAATCAAAAATTAAATAGAAACCTATATTTCTTTTGGAACTTTTAGGTTGGCTTCTGCAGTAAAAAAATTAATTTTGCATAATGAGTTTTGTCAATAAGATTTTAAAAAATTTCTTGATTTGTAGGCAGAAATAATTACTTTAGCTCACTAAAATCATAGTCATTAACAGTTTGTAAAAATCACCTTGTCCTTTAGGTCTACTAATGAATAATTAGTGATCTTTAATATTCTAAAATTACAAATTCAATTATTGCTAAAGGCCAATAAATAATTTTCTTCTTAGCATAGTCAGGATATTTTGAAAGGAATGATATAATTAGAAAGGAGATAGGACTTAACATCTCATGCTTCTTTTGCCTTTGAAACAGAGTAGATATTTACCAATATTAGGGATATTCAGATTTTTTTCAGGGCTTTCCACATCCAGTCATGTTTTACTACATAATTTAGTGTGAAATCATAGATTTTTTTGTGCATTTACTTTTAAAAAATAAATTTACCTTTATTTTTCCAAAAATATACACAGGGTAGGGGCATGTGTGTGAAGAAACAATGATAATCAATTTTTAGGAAATCATAGGCAACTTTTTAGGAGAAATTCTTGTAAACAAATGCATGTGCCTGAGTTTAACATGATTGAATAGTTTCCTTGGCACAAATGGGTTTTCTTAAAATGTAAGCAGCTAGAGAAGAAGATTGGTGAAAATACATAGCTAGAGACAATTTCTTGGGTTATTCATCAGGACAGTCCATGTATAGTTACTTTTATAATTCAACTATCATAGTAATTGGAATTGAAGTGACCCACTCACTAGATTTTATTTATAAATCAGTAGAAGATTGACTCTTGGTTCAGACGTTGCACTGCATTATATAATGACTGCAGTACATTACTGAGCAGAGAGCTCTTTATCCCAGGACATCCCCCTCTTCCCTAGAAATCTCCCTTATTTTTCTGACTTGTATAATATCAGAAGTAGAATGTGGAAGAAATGTACATACTAGCTTTCCTAGAATTATCCTATGGGGAAGAATGCCTAAAAAAATAGTAGGTTATTTGTAGAAGGGAATAGCCCTATTTTTTGTTAATATTTAACTAAGTGGATTTCCACAGAGATATTTCTTGGGTATATAAATGTTTAAGTTGTCTTTTATTACTAATAGCACCTGTGTATTCATGTAGAGATATTTTGGTTTCTAGTCCTCAAAGAAGAATGTTATAGTGTACTATAGTTAACAATTACCACAAGAGGTCACTCTAAGTTTTGTCAGGTGAAATGAGCTGCTAACATTTTTCTGAGGGTTGGGAGTGGGGGAAGTGTGAAATCTGTTAAATAAAATTATAGGCTGTTGGAAACAATATTTGGTTTGGTATTGCTGTTGTAAAAGATCCCTAATAGAAGAATTGTGGAAGAGAGTGAAATGAAATAGAAACAAATTTGATTTCTTTTTATTACTGAAATCTTTCCGTTGAATTAGCATTTAGTAAATGGAAGAATGGATTTTATGCACAAATTCTATAGAAGACATTTTATGACTTGACATATTTTGTATTAGTCATTAAAAACATAATTTATATTTATTTTGACAAGTGACTTATGGTTTTCATATGCATATATACCTTTTTGATGTGGTAACATTTATATGAATGATGGCATTTTACAAAATAAGTGCCAATAAATCATGAGTAGTTTTCAAAGATTGAAAGTATATTTTTGGCTTTTAAAATAATTTATTCTTCTTTTACCAGATGCTTTGATATAATTAAAAATCTCAATGAACATGTCTGTTTCAACTTTATTAAAAATAAATGTAGAGATGTTCATATTGATTTTTCACATTTCTGTTTCTGTGATCACTATTATCTTTACATGTGATTTTTCTACTTATCACTTGTTTCCTTTTTATGTTCATCTAAATATATGAGGATAAAACATGATGAAAAAGAAAAAGAAATGAGGTTGAAATGGATGTATGGAATGTTAGAGCTGAGGTTTTGTGAGAATGTCTGATTTAAAAACTAGGGATTATTGTTAAAGTATCATGCAACCTCTGTTGAATAAACACAAGAATATTCAATAACTTTGTATTAAAATAAAACATTTAAAATAGCAAACTTAAATGATCTAAGTTTATTAAGTTATAAAAGAAAAATTTAGCATCATTTCCTTCCCTAGAACATTTGCCGTAAATGAATGATCTCTGACTCTGTTTTCTTTATTTGTTTCTTCAACAACTCAGGGCAATTACTTGGTCTTAACATAGTTTAAGGGAAGGAGTACTGACTCTACAGGAAGATCTGGATTCAAATATCAAATCTGTCACTGCCTATGTGACTTTAGGTAACAATCTCTTTGAGCCACAGTTTCATCATCTGAGAAAAATGAGGAGCTGGACTAGATATTCCCTAAGGTCTTTTTCAGCTCCAAATAACTGATCTTTAATCATGTCAGGAGTAGCAATTATGTTCTAAAAGCAAAGTTAACTTTAAATCATTTTAATTTAAAAAATTCAAACCATCCCTTGTTTATGAAAAGAATAAGTAAAAAAATCTAACAAATATAATGATAACACAATACAGAAAAATTGGAAATAATTTTTAAGTAGTAGAGTTAATGACAATAATGTTTATACTTTTGGAGTCAGAAGCTGAACAGCTGAACATTACATGGTATTTTATTTTGCTTTTTGTGGCATAGTGGATGGAACTGTAGTCTTGGAGTTATGAAAACAAGAATCTCTCTTGCCTTTGGCACATATAAACTGTCTGCCCATGGATGGGTAAGTGACTTAGCCTCTCAGTGTCCCTGGCAACTATAAAAAGAATTAACTACAATAAATTTGCTAATCTGCATCAGTGAAAGAAGTTTGTACACTGGGAAGCCTGTACAATGATGAATCATAGCTCTAGTCCAGTATGTATGTATGTATGTGTTTGTGTTTGTGTTTGTGTGTGTGTGTGTGTGTGTGTGTGTGAAGGATAACATTAAAAATCTGATGCTTAATTTTTCAACTATAATTAAAATGATCTTTTCTCTTTTTAAACATGGTTAAAAGGCACCTATTATTAAACATTATCATTTTAAGCAACCCTGAAAGTAATATTGAGAAGTTTGATTCTTCAAAGATATTTGATATCAGAGGAGTAGCAATAATTACCTTGAGCCCTATTGCATTATTATTGACCTTCCAGAAATGGGCACAATGATTATCTCTAAGTTTTAAACTATTAGGAAGAAATATTAGTGCAATTTCTGAACATTAATTTTATTTCTGATACAAAAATAAATTGCAGATGACAAAAGACTTCTGTTAGCTCAAACTGAAATAATGTGTGTGTGTATATATATATATATATACACACATTATGTCAGTTCATATATATATATATATATATATATATATATATATATATATATATGTTAAATAGCAAGAAGGCTATTGTCACATTAGAGTTCCTTTTCCAGTTTTTTTGGTCTGGCTTCCTTTTTTTTTGCAAATACATGTAGCTATAGTTGTCTACAAGAAAGATTCATTCCAAAGTCTGGATCTGTTGTGTGGACACAATTCAGGAAATGAAAGTAAAGAAGAAAATGAGATGGTGACAATTGATAACATGTTCTTTCAGGTCTGGGGCACTGTATACATCTGCTTGCCATAAATCAGTAATACCTAGTCCTGTTTTTTGTTTGGTTGTATCCTCTGTATTTTTATAGAACACTATGTTACCTTCTAAATGACTCAGGTCAGAATGGATTGTTTGAAGGTCAATGTAGCTTTGCTCTCTCAAAGGAGAAATAAAGTTACTATACAGTTGAAAATAATTAGTGAGACAATCTTTCAGCAAACATATTTTTACTACAGGTTAGATACTGTGGATATTAAGAGAGGTAAATCTATTGTTCTTACCTTCAAGGAGCTTACTTTCTAGTGAGAGGGACAACATATAACAATAAAATACTGTGTACTTACAATATATAGGTCATAGAAAGGAGACATGATCTCAGTAGTAATATGACATTTTCTACCTTTGTGATTTTACTTTGTCTAAAAATATGTGATATATATGTACATGCATACATATATGTAAATACACACAGATGTAACACACATACACAAACACACATATGTGTATATGATATTTATTTGAATATTCTTTTGAAATGTTTTGGGTAGAGAAATATTTATAAGAAAACACTTTAATGATGTTTAAGACCATGTCAGAAATTTAGGTTAAAGTTGACAGATATCTTTTATAATTACAAAAATTAAAAAGTTGCACTTGGTAGTCATTTAGGATGAAATTTTCTTCCATAAGAGAGTTTGTATTAATAGAAAGAGACATGCTTTAGCTTTTAAAGGTAAATTAGTGATAAATAACTGGGTCACATTTTGTCACAGAAAGAGATTTACAGTCTGTTTATATGACTAAATGGAGAATGAAAGATGTATTCTTTTCACTGTGGAGAACCTAAGGACATTTCCTTGTCATAAGGCTCAGTTATAATAAGAGAACAATTTGCTTGTGATTGAAAGACCAAACTAGTCTCTGCACACCCTGAAGCAAAGCTATAAGCCTTACCTGATCACATATGTTCCATGTTAAGGAAAATAAACCTCAGCAAACTTACTTCTTTTGTGTATTCACTGTTTAAAATAGGAGCGGAGATGTTGCTGTATGTAGGTCACACATTTTAAGTCACAGATTTATGTTAAAATAAAAAGAAATTTTCCCTGGCTCCCCTACTTTCTAGTGCTAAATATTTATCCCTTTTGCTTCCAAACTCCTCAAATATTCCTTCTAGTTAAGGCAAGTCAACAAACATTTATTATTAAGTAAATGCGATGTCTCAGCACTGTGCTAAATACTGTGAACACAAACATCCTCTGTTCTTAGTGAGTTCATCTATGAATGAGTGAGACAACATGCAGTTATATACATACAATATCCATGAGAAGGTAAATCGTAGGTTGTGTCAGAGGGATAGTACTAGCAATGGCAAGGTGGTGGGTGGTAGTTAGGGGAGGAGGAGGCCACTTGTAGAAGGTAGAGAATTGGAACTGAGTCTTGAAGCAAGTCAGGGTACTTATTTATTTTAGGACTTAAGGATGTCATATTCTCATTGTATTTTGCCCTGGTCTGTTAACATCTGGATTTTGTTTTATCTTAAAGGGTAAAAGTAGATTGAATTTACAAAGAGGTAAATGTAAAGTTTGCAGTCAGAAAAATATCCTAACAGTTAAAGTTGGAATGGATTGCCTCTGGAGGTAATAGATTCCTCATCCTTGGAGGTTACTATTTATTTTTTGAGGGGGAAAGGCAAGGCAATTGGGTTAAATGATTTGCCCAAGGTTACAGAGTAAATTAAGCATCAAATGTCTGAGGCCTGATTTGAATTCGAGTCCTCCTGACTTCAGAGCTGGTGCTCTATTCACTGTACCACCTAGCTGCTCCTCAGAGGTCAGTGGCTCTTTAGGTATATTGTAGAGAGGATCTTTTTCCGGTTAGATAGGAGTAGAATGTTGCTGAAGTCTTTTCCATTTCTGAGAATAACACCCTTCAAGAAACTTCGAGGATCTTAGCCCTCTTGACAACTCTATGGCATTTGATACTATTGACTACACAGCTCTTGTTGGGTTCATCAATGGACAATAGATTTAGAACCAGAAAATATTCTCAGTATCCTCCAATCCTTTATTTTATAATTGAAGAAAATGAGACTCAGAGAAATTAAGTAATTATAGAAATAGACAGCAACAGAGCTGGGATTTGAACCATGGTTGTTTGCTTCCAAAGCCACTACCAGCTCATTATGTCGCTTCTGTATAATTGCAATTCCTACTTCCCTAATTGTTCTTTTTGTCTCATTTTCTGATTTCTTTCCTTCCTTTCCTTTCTTCCTTTCTGATGTTGGAGTCCTAAGCTTCCTGTTCTTTTCTCTCTATATTTGCTTTCTTGTGTGGGGTTGTCCACACTCATGAATTCAGCCCTATACACTTTATGCTTTTGAATCCCAAGTCTACATCTCTTCCATACCCCATCTGTGCTATACTCTCATACATACAACTCACTTCAGGATAGTGCCACTTACATTTCCTGCTATATTAACTCAAACAATCCTAAGTTTAATATATAATATCAAATATTTATTTAGGTGCTATATTTAAAGCTAAGAGATAGCATCATCTAGTAGAGAGACAGCTGGCTTTGGCATCTAGAAGAGCTAGATTTAAGGCCCACTTCTGACACACAAAGGCAGGGTAACTGTTGGCAGGCATATGAAACATCTCAGTTCCTAAGATTCTTAAGTTGTAAAATATTTGCTGATCTACAATGGCAAAGGGGTTTCTTCACTGGGTATTTCCTACATCAATAGAATCACAACTCTGTAAACAAACAAATGAGGGAAGGGAGGAATAAATTAATAAGTAGACGAATGAACAAACACATAAATGCAAACCATTGTGATAGGTGCTTAATAGGAAAAGGCAGATAAAAAAACAAACTACACTCTCCAGAAGCTTAGGGAGGAAGGACTTAAATACAAAACCTCATACCAAGGAAGAGAGAGGTCCAGGCAAAATGTTATGGGAAATTTGGGGATAGGCTGGGGATAAGGGATGAAGAAAGGTATCATGGGGGAAGTAGTAACTGAATTGAACCTTGAAGAAAGTTAAGGAGTCAAATGGGAGAGGATGGGATTTAGAAGTGAGTTCATTTGGGGACTTAGATTGAGACATGATCACTGTCTTAGAATAATTCAAAGAAAGTCACAATGAAGGAATGAACTTATTTGCTTCCATTAGGTGAGAATTAAGAACAAAGAAATAAATTACTTGGAAAGCTTTGGGGTCAATATACAGAAGAACTTATTAAGATCAAATGAGGTAAGGTATAGTTTGCAATTGCAAAGCATTGTATATCTGAGCAATTATGTGTGGTGATCTCAAGTTAAGCTATCAACAACAAACTATAGAGCTTCATTGTAGTGTAGGCTCCTCCTCACTGAAAGTGTTTCAGTAAGGGCACACTTGAAATTTAGTATTTGATAGTAGCACTTTGTTTCCTCCTAACACTGGTCCTGAGGTTCCTGCATTATGTGAATGATTTTCCCTCTGACTCACCCTCTGTTCTGTCATAAAAGTAATTCTTGGTGTATTGCGCTTTGGATCATTTGTCTGCTTTTCTTTATTGGATTTTACATCAGCCCAGAGAAAGGGAAAAGACAGGTATTATTAACTTCATTTTACAAATGAAGCCCTATTTTACAGATGAATAGAATGAGGCTAAGAAAGATATAGTGATTGTCTAGAATACTAATCATGACAAGTGACTGGAAAATAATGCAGCAAGTAAGATGACTAGCAGGGACTAGAATCCAGACATCATTGATCATTTACAAAATGGAAGAGCTAATTAGCTACCAACTCCAGCAATGGACTTTTATATGAACATGGTATAAGGATTATTCCAAATGTCTTCTGCATGTCACAAAAAATCAACAGATATTAAGCCTTTGTGGAATAGCTAAATGCTCTAACCCTTTATCCCTGTCAATTAATTGGCCAGTCAGCAAACATTTATTAAGCACTCACTATTCCAAGCTCTAAGACAACCAGATGGCACAGTGGAAAGAATGTCAGGCCTGGAGTCAGGAAGACCTGAGTTCAAATCTGTCCTCAGATGCTTTCTAGCTGTGTGACTCTGGGCAAGTCGCTTAATCCTGTTTGCCTCACTTTTATCATCAATAAAATGGCCTGGAGAAAGAAATGGCAAATCATTCCTGTCTTTCTGCCAAGAAAACTCCAATAAGAGGTCACAAAGATTTGCAAAGGACTGAAACAACTATATAACAACAAATCCCAGGCAGTGTGTTAAGTGCTGGAGATACTAAAAGAAATGGAAGAATACAATCCTTTTTCTAATGGTTTAAAAACAAATTGCAAATAACATTGTGACCATGAAGATACATACATAACACACACATTATCTACATATAATAATACATATATGCATATTGTAAAGTAGATATTATAGTATATATAGTATACTACAAAATACACACACACAATACACATAAGAAAGGTAGAATCAAAGGGAAAACACTAATATGATCCTGTTGGGTTGAGGGGTATTGAAGGTCTTTTGCAGGAAATAGGATTAGAGCTGAATCTTGAAGAAATCTAAGAAAGGTAGGAATCAGAGGTGAGGAGGAAGTCCATTGCAGGAATGGAAGAAAGTCAGTACAAATAGAATGAGTCAGGAGATAGACTGTCGTGTTAAAAACAGCAAGTAGATCTGAGTTCAGAGTTTGGGGAGGGGAGAAGAGTGTAAGAAGACAAAAACTTAAAAAGGCTCCAGGCTGTGATAAACTTTAAAAGCCAAACAGTACACTTTATATTTTATCCTCAAGATAGTAGGGCCCCACTAGAAATTGTTGAGTAAGGGACTGATGTGGTCAGACCTGCACTTTAGGAAAATTGCTTTGGCAGTCAAGGGGAAGATGGATTGGAGTAGACATTTGAGACTCCAAACCAACCAGCCACTATTATAACAGTCCTGGTGTGAGGTGCTAAAGGCCTGCACCAATGTGGGTGTAATGTCAGAGGAGAGAAAAGGGCACATAAGAGAGATGTTGCAAAGGTAGAAATAACAGGACTTAACCACTGATTGAATATGGGAGGTAAGAGGGATTAAGGATGACAGCTAGATTGTAAGCCTGATGTCCTCAAGAGAAATAGAAAAAAATTGGGAAGGGGAGAATTTGGGGGACTAGTTGATGAGTTCTTTTTTGTATATGGATTGAGGTGTCAGTAGCTCATCCATTCAAGATGGCCAAAAGGCAGTTGGCAATGATGGGTTGGAGTCAGGAGAGATTAGTGCTCCATGTAGAGATCTGATAATTACCTGTCAAGATATGATAGTCAAACCCATGGGAGCTGATGAGATTATCAAGTGTGTCTTGCCTTCTCTAACCCAGATTCCACAACCTCCTTTTCTAAATAATTGTCATCCAATAGACCTTTACTTACTTGCATGCTTGAATCCCTCCATTGAGGGGGAACTCACCACCCCATGAGACAGCCTATTTCACATTTGGATAGCTCCATTAATTTTTTTCAATTCTAATTTTATCTCTTCACAACTTCGACTCATTGCTTCTAGTCGTACAGATTGAGGCTAAGCCACAAAGGTCTGATATCTCTTTCACTTGATAACCTTTCAAGTATTTGAAGGTAGTTACCATGCCCAACTAAGTTTTCTCTCCTATAGGCTAAATATCCCTAAATTTTTCAAATGAGACTCAAATGGCATGCTCTTTCAAACCCTTTCCATCTTGGTTGTTCTCTTTTCAATAACTGCCAGTGATCAAAATTCCATCTAAAATGATATGTAGAACCAAACATATTACATTAGATGTGGTATGAACAGGGTAGAACATAACCTCCCCCATTTTAGACACAATGACTCTTAGGCTGTCTAGAATTTCACTAAGCTTTCATTAAGCTGCCATACCAAACTATTACTTCAACAGTGACCATCAGACATTGGAGTTGTGTTTGCTGGCATGACTTTAAACTTCTTATCTACATGCTTTTGCATGGACTTGCGCCCCTGCCTAGAATGCCTCCCCCCTTATCTCAGAGTTTAGAATCCCTAGCTAAGGGTCACCTTCTACAAGAAGCCTTTCCTGATTTTTAGGTCTTTCTTTGTATTCCCTTGGGCAGGTAGGTGGATAGAGTGGATAGAGTGGGTACAGTGCTCCACCTGAAGTCAGGAAGACCCTCTGAGTTCAAATCTGTATGCTTGAAGCCTTCCACTGAGGGGAAACTCACCACCCCATTAGACAGCCTGTTCCACACTTGTATAGCTCTATTAGGAATATTTCCCCCCTAATCATAATTTCATCTCTTCACAACTTCTACTCATTGCTTCTAGTTCTACAGATTGTGGCCAAGCAGAAAATGTATAACATGTGACTCTGGCATGTCATTTAACCCTATTTGCCTCAGTTTCCTTATATGCAAAATGATCTGGAGAAGGCAATGACAAACCACTCCAGTATCTTTGACAAGAAGGTCTGAAAAAAGAGTCAGACATGACCAAAATGAATGAATAGCAATTGTGGCCCCAGCACTTAGCACAGTACTTGGCATCTAGGAGATGCTTAATAAATGTTAGCCCACTGACTTAGTAGAATAAAGAAAGAGTCTTGCAATTTTCTATCCTTGTTGGAAAACATCTGGAATTGGCACAAGGCAATTTAGGACCTGGAAAATGAGAGCATCCAGAGGAGGTTGCATACCCCTAGGTTGGGGGCAGGGAATGGAAATAATGACAGTTAATGCTAACTGAAAGGAAGTACACTGTTTTGTTTGGAGAAGAGAAAGCTTGGGTGGAGGGTCATCACATTTATATATTTAAATAATTGTCAGAATAAGGGATATAGAAAAAGCATTAGACTTTTTTGCTGCCTGGCCTCAAAGAACAGAATTAGGAACAACAGATGAAAATTAGAGGGAGATGGATTTCAGGTGAACATAACTGACCCCTTGGATGACATAGTTTTTGATACTCAACACCTCTCTTCCCTTAGCTCCATCACCACATTGATTGGAGAAGAACTGAAAGGTGGAGCAATAAAGCCTCCCCAAAGCCTTCCTTCATAGAGGGGTTAAGAAATTCTAGAACTTTCCAAGTAACTGTCCATTTTCTATCAGCAGTTCTATTTCATTTCAGTTCCACAGACCATCATGCCCTCACACTAAGTGGTTCCCCTTCCTCCCTTTTCACTATCCTTTTGTGTGTTGTCTTCCCCTTTATAAATTTTATTAAATATTTATTCAAACTACTTGAGGACAGAGACTATCTTTTTCACCTTACATGCATACCCAGCACTTAGCCTATTGCCTGGCACATAGTAGGTGTTAACAAATGTTTATTGAGTTGAATGGACTTGAATGGAAAGAACAATAGTCTTTACAATAATTAGATCCTTGCAAAGACATAATGGGTTGCCTTTGGATATAGTGGATTCAATTTCCCCATCACTAGAGATTTGAAAAAAATGTGGATGCTCACTTGTTGGTTTGGAGGTGCTCTAAAGGAGTTTCCTATTCAGGTATAGCATAGACTAAATGATTGCTTAAGAGTCAGACCCTTTAAACTCTGAGTCTACGATCCTATGATTTCTTTCTGATTATCTAACCTATGAGATTGTTTTCGCGTTATTAAAATTGATCAAAAAAAGACAATGATAAACGTTGGAGGGGTGATGGGAAAACAGACAAGCTGATTAATACATCCATTGGTGCAGCTTTGAAATGGCCCAATCATTCTGCTGCTTCTATGCCTCCATCTTGACTCTGCCCTGCCCAATCATTCTGGAAAGCAATTTGTGACTATGTAATAAATTGTGCATACCCTTGGACACAGCAATACTAATACAAGACCTATAACACAGGGTTAATGAAAAAAAAAAACAAGATAGTCGAGTGGAATAATCTGTGTTGCTCAAAGAACAATAGAGCATCTCTTCTCACAGTGCTTCCTTGAAAAGTGTTACTTTTTTGAGAAAGAGTAGTTTTCCTTTTACTTCAGAGTATTTTTAAAATTTTAAAAATTAACAAAAACATTTTATTTCTCTTTCATTTTCTTCTCTTATTGGAAAAAAAGGAAACACAACAACAACAAAGAGACTCTTGGAACAAATATGTGTAGTCAAGAAAAACAAATTCCCCAAATGTCCCTAAAATATATGTCTAATTCTATACCTTGAGTTCAGAGGTCAATATTGTACTTCATCACTAGTCCACTTGAATTACAGTTGGTCATTGCATTGATCAAATTTAGTTAGTCAGTTGTTGGTCTTCAAAATACTGTTGTTATTTATAAAGTTTTATTTTGGTTTTTCTCACTCATTCTCTATCTGTTCATATGAATCTTCCCAGGTTTTTCTGATACTATCCCTTTCATGATTTCTTATAGCACAGTAAAATTACATTACATTACATTTATTTATTTATTATTATTATTTGTTATTAAGATTTTCCTTTTAATATGCCATGAGTTACCTTGATTGTTTTTTCCAAAGTTTTAAATCTTACCAGCTTCCATTTCCCAACCCTCCCAATAGGCTTTTACCCTTTTGTTCTAATGGAAGAAAAGTTGCTGGAGACAGTTCTATGCACTTTTTTTTAAAAGAAAGCAATACAACGTCAGTGGCTTTAGTTGGCCATATACTCCTTTATGAGAAAGGGGAAAAATTGTACAAGCATCAGAAAACTAGTCTTGAAATATTTCCTTCAATTTTATACTGAATCAGCTTTTTGATCAGTCTTAAAAAAGGTAGCAGTTGGAACTCAAAACATTTCTGCTGAGGGGAGGGGAAAGAGAAGGGAGAGTGAATGCTACATTTCTCCATTGGCCCCCAAAGTCCTCAGTTCACAACGGGATACATCAAAAGCAAACATTCAATGGTTATTTAAAAACTTTTACTGCAATATAACACTGAAGTAAACAGTAATTAGGTTCCTACCATTTTTTCACAAAAAGAAAAAAAATCATCAACAGGAAAATAACTTTGCCTGTATGTGTACAGCTTCTTAAATCATGTTAGAAGGGGTCTCACATTCAAAGATCAAGTAATTTCAAAATAGCAGTAATGATTTTCATCAGAAAGAATTTCTCCCTGCCCCCCAGCAATTAACATGAAAGAATGGGCTTTCTTACACTAATTACATTCATATTTGAAGCAGCAAAAATAACCACCTATAATTTGGCATTTATGTGTACAGTTGCTTCAAAAATCTTTTGAATTTCACAAAGCCATTATCCAGTGTTGCCATGAAATAGAGATTGTATATTCTAGGTAGCAAAGGCTCTCTCCAAAACCATTGTTAAGTCAAAAGAAACAAGAAGCAGGGAATTACACTAAGTTTCTGGATCTAGTATGCTAAAAAGAGTGAAAACCTAGGAAAAGTTAGCTACAGTTTTATAGAAGGAACTAAATACCTGCAAAAGCTGATTTTTGGTTGTATAATATTTTACACTGTGTGGATTTTCTGCATCTGCTAATTTAAAGCAGACGTGCACTGTATTCCTGCCCCATTTCCTATATCCCCACCC
>CM053598.1:209279270-209313199 GCA_028646575.1 Pseudocheirus occidentalis
TTAAAAAAAAAAGTCCCTTTCAATCTTCATCAAAGTTCTGCTGTAGAAAACTGGCAGCCAAATTTTCATTCTTCTCACAAGCAAAATAAACCTGTATCACAAGTCCTTCAGGGAATCCTAATACTTTTAACCTTTCTATAGCTTCTTTTTCCTGAGGTGTTACTTGAATGTAGTTCATGTGACCACTTCCAGCTTCAGCTGTTCCTCCACTGCCACCCCCACCTCCTCCTTGACCTCCAGATTCTTGAACTGGTTCATTTAGCATTTGAATAAAATGGTCTTGATGTTGGCTGATTTGCTGCAGTAACTGGATTTTCTCGTCCTATTTGCTGTAACAAGGCTGGCAGAAGGGAAGGATTCTGTTGAATAATTTGTTGCATCTGCTGGAACTGAGGCTGGTTCCATAAAAATTCAAGCGGATGTACTCCAGTAGTAGTAGTAGTAGTAGTAGTAGTAGTAGTAGTAGTAGTAGTAGTAGTAGTAGTAGTAGTAGTAGTTGCTGTTGTTGTTGCTGCAGCTGCTGCCACTGCTGAACACTGAGCAGCCCCTGTGCTGGCAGCCTGAGGGATCCACCACAGCCTGACTCTCTCTATCTCCTGGGATACCCATTAAAAGATATTCCACTGCTCTATCAGGGTTGTTGAAACTGGCTCTTGGTGCTGCAATTACTTGTTCTCGCTCATAGCCCATTGATATGATCTCCATATTTTCATAGGATTGGCCCATCACAAGAGCACTTGTTGCATCTTCAAAAAGGTTTGACCAAGAGGAGTCACCAAGGGTATTGTCAGAAGATATTGAGCTAATACCAACAGGAGCTTCTACTGACTTCTCTACTGGTTTCTCTTCCTTAGGAGCACCAGTGGGTATAGGTTCATAAGCTGCTGCAGCTGGTGTTGGAGTGACAGATGTAGGTGTAGGGGTAGGAGCCAAAGCAGGGGAAGGAGTTGGGGCTTGAGCCACAGATGGTGCTGTAGATGAACTAACTGTAGTAGTGGTAGCAGGATTTTATTGTTGAGTTGTAGCTGGTGATGATGTTGAAGTGGCTGCTGCTTTGGGTTTTGTCACCACAACCACCACAAAGTTCTTCTTTTCAATTTTGTATTCTTTGAGAGCAGCATCATCGTTAAGGATTTTGCATGCATAAATTAATTTTTGGCCTGCTACTGGAAAGGCATCCTTTCCCTTTTCAGATTCAATCTTCTCTTTCAGTGCCCTAACCTTCTCCTCAGGGCTGATGTCGATCTTGAAGGTCTGTTGCTGAAGGGTCTTCAGAGTGATCTGCATGGTGTCGCTGGCTGCCCCCAGACTCCATGGTTGCTGTGGTCTCAGTTGGCCTCTCGGGCCGGCTGGGAGGGAGGTCGAGGTGGCTGATGGGGTTGGTCACATTCACCCTGTGGGGCGGCCGATCCCCCCCGGGCCCGGGCCACCGCCGAACCCGCTGTTGCTTTCCCCCGGTGTGATCAGCCTTGATCGCCTTCTCCCCAAGGCAAGGGGCCAGCAGGGAGTCCGTCCTCAGAAGCTGCAGGCTGGTCTGGGAAGCAGTGAGTGAATCGGCTAGTTCATCAGGGCCTGGTCGCCACCATCATGACTCGCTTCGACATCCCCCCTTCCCCCAACTACTTGACATTTAGACCCCGTAATTTGTTTAGCCATCTCTCAATGAGAGGATATCCCCTTAGTTTCCTCTATTTTACCACCACATGAAGAATTACTATAAATATTTTCACACATATGAGAACTTTTCCTCATTCTTTGATTCCTTTGAGGCGTATGTCTTGTATCGGTACCACTGTTTCCAAGGGTATGCACAATTTATTACACAGATCCAAATTGCTTTCCAGAATGATTGGGTCATTTCAAAATGGCACCAACTGATGTATTAATCAGTTTTTCTGTTTTCCCATAAGCCCTCCAACATTGATAATTTTCCTCATTTGATCAGCATTAACAATCTGATAATCTCAGCAGTGCTTTAATGTGCATTTCTCAAATCATTGGTATTTTGGAACATTTATTCATGACTACAAATGACTTGAATTTCTTCATTAGAAGATTGCTTATTCATATGTCAAATGAGATAATATTTGTAAAGTACTTAGTACCTGCCACATATCAAATGCTTAATAAAACATTTGTTCCCTTCCACTTCATAACCTTTGAGCACTTCTCAACTGAGAAATACATTTTTTAGTTTTACTATGTGATATTTCTTATAGGAGGTAAGAAAGACTGCAGAAATAGACACTTATTTTGTAAATTTTCATGTCCAAAGTTTTAGATCAGTCGGGGGGAAGTTTAGTAAAATTCTTTTTGGCTATGATAGGTTGTTGATTATATATACATATATACATGTATGCACATGCATGCTCACATGTGTATGTGCATATGTGTATAAACACACACACACATTTATGCATATATAATACACATGTGGATAGATAGATAGGTACACACAATATGTATGTGTGTCTGCTTGCATATATAAAACCACCCAAACTGGAATTGTTATGGCCACTCATAGGCCTAATGTCACTAGTAGTTGGCACTGTTGTTGAGTTGTTGACAAGTAGTTGACTTGTTATTTCTGACCTGAACCAGTATGTCCCTCCTTAGGCAGCCTGGTGGCATTCATTCCCCTAACTCCTGAGGGCTTACTCCATTGGTGCTAGAGTTGGTGAGGATATCTGATTAGCTTTAATTCTACTACATGCCTAGCCCAAGTCATCCACATGCCTCATCCTCCTCAGAAACAAGGATTCTAGGTGTCTGTCACCAAACCAGTCAATACAATATATATTTTATCAATATAATGTACCTTTAGAAAACTGATTGGATTGTAAATGTAATGCAGAAATCATTCTTATTTTCCATCCACTTAATTTGTGTATATGTGAGTCATACTCCACTTAAAATTCATGTATGATATATGGAATTATTGTGATATTGAAGTTAGATTACTTTAAAAAGTTAGCTCCAAAGAATATATGTATTCTTTTCGGAAAAATACATTTGCAAAAACAGATATTTGTATTTACAGTAATTTGTAAGTGATTGAATTGTTTTTTTTTACTTGTGGAAACATCACTTTAAATGATTTATTCTTAATCTTTACATGTAAGTTTTTATGTATATATGTTTACTATATACATACATATGTTTACTATATATGTATGTGTGTATATATACACACTCACTCACACACATTACTTATTTCATTGATATACAGAACTCTCAGATAGGGAAACTTCTAGCATTTTAAGTCAGCAGATTCTCTGAAATTTGTAATCTTATAGAGTTGTCTAGGGCAGAGGTGTCAAATTTCCAGCCCTGGATGGCATGCTGCCCAAAACACTCCTGAACATTTCCTGAACTAGATTAAATTAAAATTAGGCTATATTTAACAAAATAAATAAGAATATAATAAAATATAGATTATATTAAAATGAAGATTTCTAAGTCATTATGTGACCCACCAGAATTCTTGGGTATGGTTTAGTGGCCCTCCATTTCTATCTGAGTTTTGATACCACAGATCTAGAATACTGAGCAGCTAAAGTGACTTCTCCAAGGGTGGCTAGGTGGTGCAGTGAGTAGAACACCGGCCTGGGAGTCAGGAGGACCCAAGTTCAAATCTGGCCTCAGACACTTGACACACTTACTAGATATGTGACTTTGGGCAAATCACTTAACCCCAATTGCCTTGCAAAAAGCAAAATAATAACAACAACAACAATAATAGTAATAAATAATAAAAATAAAGTAACTTCTCCAGAGTCACACAGTTTATTTTGGAGGCAGGCTTTGAACTCAAGTTTTTCTGTCACCAAAGCCAACTCTATTCGCTATAACATTTTAGGGATAAAAAATTGTTCATTAGAAGTAGACAGTAACAATTTGGCATGCTGTCTATGGAAAAAAATCTTGAAATAATAAAGTGAATGAATGCATGTTGAAGTATTGCCCCAAGTATTATTATTTCTGCATGACACAAGCTAATATTTTGATTTGAATTCTAGAAAATCCTGAAGTTATTATGCCTCATTAAAAAAGCGTCAACCATTTGAGTAAAATAATTTGAAATGTCTAGATTTTTAGAAGAGTGATTGCATTTTCTATATCCAACATTACTGATTTTTTTTCACTATTGGAATTTTGGAATGTTCTAAGTAAATGGTATATGAACATGTTAATGAATTGTTATATTCTAGCTGCACATGATAAGTTTCAGTGGTGGAAAAATGACTCTTAAAACTGATAGAAACACAGACATTTTAAAATTGCCTTTGAACTTTAAGGAGCTGAAAAGTGGTGACATAATTTTCTTTGATGATAAATAGCTGAGCAAATCTGAAGAAATCAATAGACATTTTAGCATCAGCTCAAAATTTATACAATGATAGTGTTTGTGTGATGCTACCAATATCAGGTAATAGTAAAGAATCTTCTACATTTGTTTCTGTATACCTGAATCTTTATCCTTGAATGAGCTCCTACAGTAAGAAATCAGAGGGCATCTAGAAAGTTCATGGGATAGAATATGTCTGCCCATCTGTCTTTGATCTTATCTGCCAGAGATGGATATTGTGGCCATGGGCCATGCTATTAAACCTGTTGAGGCTTCTCTTTTCCCATCTGTGCCAATTTGTTTACCAAGGTTAAATGTTCCAGGAATCATTCTGTTGCTGTTGTTCAACTGAAGCTTGAGAGAGCAGACCAGTCATCATCTGCCTAGGAGACTAGTTTTGAATGTATACTTAGTGTGTTTAATTATAGTTCAGTTCAATGATTTTTGTGCGTGGCATTTGATTCCAATAGCTTTTTCTCGATTTCTTTTCTTGTGTTTCTCCAGAAAACCTTTTATTGATGATTGTCTGTATCCTTAAATCTTAGTAATGGATTTAAGTACTATATTTGTTGTCCCAAGAGAGTTTGGAAGCTTCAGTTCATAAAACCTAATAGCTAACCTTAAAGATAAAAAAAAAACCTTTACAGATTATTACCTCATTTTTTCCTACAACTACCCTAGTGGGCAGTTGAGAGTATTATACCCATTTTACAGATAAGAAAAGTAGGGCAGGCAGTGGCGGTTAAGTGACTTGCACAGTATCATACCACTAGTAAATTTTTGAGGCTAGGTTTGAACTCAAGTCTTCTCATCTCTAGGTCTACTGTGTTACCTATCTGACACTCATCAGTGTGAACAGAATATGGTGAAATTTTCTTGATTATTAGGAGCATAAGTCTCAATGTGGAAGAAACCTTCAAGGCCATCCAGTCTAATCCCTTCATTTGACAGACAGGGAAACTGAGGCCCAGGGATATTAAGAGACTTGATCAGGGTCACATGGTTACTAAATGTCACAGGTCACAGGGTCACATAGGCACTAAAAATGAGATCTGAATACAGCTCCTCTGTTTCCAGAGTTAAACATCTTTCCTTACACCATGATGCCCATTATGTATAAGAATGGTAGAAAATGATATGATTCCTTCCTTGAGAGCTTATGTTCTGTATTTTTCCTTGAAATTTTACTTCCAGTTTATCTTATTCTATTTGAAATACAGAGAAAGCAGTTTGGGAACAGCCTCACTGCTTCTCATGAGGCACTTACTTCAGAAGTTAAATTTTCTGAATATTGTCATGGTAATGGAATTTCAAGATCCTCTTGTATTGGCTTGGTTTTTGGGTTAAGTGTTAAAACCCAGAGCTTGTGAATCCCACTTGTGGGATGGAATTGTTGACATAAAGAGAGGGGCCTGAACTTGGAGGAGATGGTGCCATGGATTTAGACAGAGGCCCAAGCAGAGAGAGGCCAGCAGAAGTTTTGGGAGCAGTATCATGGAGGGAGGGAGAGAGAGAGAGAGAGAGAGAGAGAGAGAGAGAGAGAGAGAAAGAGAGAGAGAGAGAGAAAGAGAGAGAGAGAACTGCCAACTGAAGCCACCCAGATGGCTGAGGGCCAGTTGGAGCTGCCCAAGACTTTTGAGAATTGCCTCCTGAAGCTGCCAAGAACTGAGGAGGCATGACTGTGGTGCCGGTATTTTTTCTGTGTGTTTTGATGTTACTTTGCCAGATTCATCTTCTGGTAAAGGACAGTGCTGTTGTTGCAGAGGTCCTGGAACCTTGCTTTGGTTCAGAAGACCTGAAGAAGGATTTTCTTCTTGTATATTTACAGAAATCTTTGAGGAGGGTCTTGCTGATGTTTTCAGGGGTCCTGAGGCTGTTCAGCAGGCAGAGAGTGAATTGATAAGAACACTGGCAATGTATACTGTGGCTTTGTTAAGCTTTGTCTCCTCATGAACAGAGATTGCTGAGAACTTGCCTTGGGTCAAGATGAAAAAAATATCTCTCCTTGGGTATTGAATGCTGTGATGATATCTTAATCTAGTGGTGACCTAGGGGTGAAAGGCCTTCTACTTGCCTCTTGAGAGGGTGCTTAGTGCTGATGGATGTTATTGTAATTCAGTTGTGATCCAGTAGTGGAAAACTTGACTTTTGTACTTTGTGACTGACCAAATGAAAGTACTTTGTTTATGATTGGAAACTAATCTCCAGTTAAATAGAGAGAAGACTTTTGATTGATGTAAATGAATGTTCTGCCCAGAGGTGAGGTGTTTGGATCTTAGTATTTTATGACTGAATTGAGGACTCACTAAATCATTGAGTTACACATGGTAAATGCTGTATTTTGATATTCTGTGAACATCTTGCCTTAATCTGTCACTGAATAAATGGAGTTTGCTATGCTTGTAACCTGAATCTGGAAGTTGCTTGTGCTTGGTGTTACAAATACCAAATTTATTTATTATAGGAGTAAGGCATCTTACAGAGTAGACAAGATGTTTTTTTTTTATGTAACTCTTTGTGACCTTGTGGCTTATACTCTCCATGGTTTTTTTTTTCCTTTCAATTTATTTATTTATTTTTCCTTTTCAACATTCATTTCCATAAGATTTTGAGTTACAAATTTTTCTCCCCCTCTTTCCCCTAACCCCACCCCAAAATAATGAGCCTACTGAATACCCCTTCCCCTAATCTGTTCTCTCTTATATCCTCATCCCTCCCCCAACTTTCTAGTAGAGCAAGTTGTATTTCTGTACCCCAGTGCCTGTATATCTTATTTCCCAGTTGCATATAAAAACAAAACAAAACAAAACACAATTAAAAAAAATACTTGCTTTTAAAACTTTGAGTTCCAGATTTTTTCCCTTCTTCCTTCCTTACCCACCCCCACTGGGAAGATAAGCAATTCAATATAGATTGTACATGTGTAGTAACACAAAACATTTCCATAGTAATTATGCTGTGAAAGACTAACTACAATTCCTTCCATCCTAGCCTGATCCCCCACTTATTCTATTTTCTACTTTGACCCTGTCCCTTCTCAAAAGTGTTTGCTTCTAACAACTCTCTCCCCCATTCTGCTCTCCCTCCTATCAATCCCCCTCTTATCCCCTTCCCCCCTATTTTCATGTTGGATAAGATACCCAATTGAATGTATATGTTATTCCCTCCTTAAGCCAAATTCAATGAGAGTAAGGTTGAACCATTCCCTTTCACCTTCCTGCCCTTCCCCTCCTTATAACCGTCTTCTCTTGTCTCTTTTATGTGAGATAATTTACCCTAATCTATTTCTCCCTTCCTCTTTCTCCCAATATATTTGTCTCTCACCTCTTAATTTTATTTTTTTAGATATCATCCCTTCATATTCAATTCATCCTATGCCCTCTATCTATGTATACATGTACATACATATACACATACTCACATATATATTTATACATATATACACTCTCCTATACAGACATATGTATATACGCATGCATGCATACATGCATACATACACACATACATACATACACACATACATATGTGTACGTAGTATACACACACATATTCTCTTCAACTATCCTCATACTGAGAAAAGTCTTAAGAGTTACAATTATCATTTCTCCATATAGGAATATAAATAGTTTAATAAGTTCCTTGTGATTTCTTTTTCCTGCTTACTTTCTCATGCTTTCCTTCCTTCTTGTATTTGACAAATTGTCTGTTTTGCTCTGATTTTTTTCATCAAGAATGCTTGAGAATCCTCTATTTCGTTGAATGACCATATTTTCCCCTGAAACAGCTTTGCTGGGTAGGTGATTCTTGGTTTTAATCCTAGCTCCTTTGATCTCCAGAATATCATATTCCAAGCCCTTCAGTCCCTTAATGTAGAAGCTGCTAGGTTTTGTGTTATCCTGACTGTGTTTGCACAATACTCAAATTGTTTCTTCCTGACTACTTGTAGTATTTTTTCTTTGACCTGGGAACTCTGGAGCTTGACTATAATATTCCTAGGAATTTTCTTTTTGGGATCTTTTTCAAGAGGTGATTGGTGAATTCTTTCAATTTCTATTCTGCCCTCTGGTTCTAGAATATCAGGGACATTTTGCTACATAATTTCTTGCAAGATGGTGTCTAGGCTCTTTTTTCGATCATGGCTTTCAGGTTGTCCAATAATTTTTAAATTATCTCCCTTGGATTTATTTTCCAGGTCAGTGGTTTTTCCAGTGAGGTATTTCACATTGCCTTCTATTTTCTCATTTGTTAGGATCTGTTTTATAGTATCTTGATTTCTCATAAAGTCGTTAGCTTCTATTTACTCCAATCTAATTTTGAAGGAATTATTCTCTTCAATGAGGTTTTGAAATTCCTTTTCTATCTGACAAATTTTTGACTTTTTAAGTCATTCTTCTCCTTTTTGGGCTTTTTTTGGACTTTTTGGGCCTCTTTTGCCATTTGAGTTAGTCTGTTTTTTTTAAGGTGTTATTTTCTTCAGTCAGGCTGTTGACTTTCTTTTCATGATTTTCTTGCATCATTCTCATTTTTTCTTCCCAGTTTTTAAACTCTACTTCTCTTACTTGATTTTCAAAATCCTTCTCGAGTTCCTCCATGGCCTGTAACCACTTTACATTTTCCTTGGGAGCTTTTGGTGCAGGAGTTCTTACTTCATTGTCTTCTTACCATTCCATACTTTGATCCTTTTTTCCCCTAAAAAAGAATCTATGGTCAGATAGCATTTCCTCTGCTTGCTTATATTGCCAGTTAATTACTTGACTTTGGTCTCTTTTTCCATGGTTGAACTCTGTTCTACCACCCTGGGGCCAGAACTGCATGGTGTGGTTCATGTGGAAATGCTCTCCGCTCCCAGCCTGATGCAATAGACCTTTCCTGTTGGCCTGCTGGGCTGACTTCAGTGGGAGATTAGTTTCTCTCTGTCACATTGTGGGTTCTCTAGCTCTAGAATTTGTTTAGAGTCATTATTTTTGACATGTGTTGGAGGTGGTTGGAGTCAGAGCTACATGGAGTTCCTGTTTTTACTCCACTGTCTTAGCTCTACCCCATGGGGTTTTCTTGGCAAAAATATTGGATATTTGCCATTTTCTTCTCTAGTGGAATAAAGTAGACACATGTTTAGTGACTTACCCATGGTCACACAGTTTGTAAGTATCTGAGACCATGTTTAAACTTAGGTCTTCCTGACCAGTTCACTGAGCCATTTAGCTGCCTGTGGAAGAGATACCTGTTTAATAAAATAAGCACTCTCAAGTGTATTATCTTATTTTTGTAGTAGTAATAATATTAATAGTAGTAATAGCAGTAGTAGTGTAGTAGCAGCAGTAGAGGATTTTAAAATCCTTTCGAAGGAAATATGTCTCCTGTGGCTTTTGCACTTGACTGTTAGAGCTGAAGATTTTCTTAAGGTTCCTTCTTAATTGTAGTCCAGAACTAAACTAGATGTAAGCTCCTTGAAGTAAGGGAAATTTTATGTTATTTCTAGTGTCTTCCCTCTGTGCTTATCTCCTAAATTATCTTTTTAAAAAATCTTATTCTCACATAGCTGTTTAAATGTTGTCTTCCTCATTATTTTATGATTTCTTTGAAGGTAGGGGCTGTTTTTGCTTTACTTTTTATGTAGTTTCACAGTACACATAATAGGTGCTATAAAAAATTCTCCACAGCATTTATGTGCCTTATATCAAATAGGAGCCTCAAAAGATTGAAACCATGTTAAGTAAGAACAAGGATGTTGACACCAGTCATGTTGTATTGTCTCTGAAGAGCTGGACACATCATTTTAAAAGGCAGATTACAGAAAATAGTCTAGGCATATGTGGAGCTAATGGCACCAGAAGATATTGCAAATAAAACTCTTCCTGTCCAAAAGAAAATTGTACCTGTGTGGAAATAGAAGCCTGCCACAGAGAGAGTGCAGTAGGGTCTTTAAGAGCCGGCAGTACAGCGCCTTCTAGCACCAGAATATATGAGGATTCCTTGGCATTGTTTTGGAACTGATATTAAATTTTGTTTTCAACATCTTAAGACTGAACTAGTTTCACCACTGTTGCACAAGAATTTTGTTTTGTTTTGTTTTTGATGCTGAGTCTGCGTATCTCCCTAAGGCTGTAAGTACAAAAGCTACTCTCAAGTCCAACCTCAATATTAATTGGTATGGAAGTTTTGACCAGGTTTATTTATTTTTTTATTTTTTGCTTAGTGTAGTTCACCCCCTCTTAGGAATCAGCTTTAGATAGTCTGGTGTCACTCCTTCTCCCAGGGGGTTCAGCATATTGGTATTCTACTTATTAAAAAATTAAATTATTAAATAAGCCGCTCTAGTCCTAATGCAATTTGAAATTCTCAAACTGAAATGATCCATTCCCCAGAAGCAGATACTGTATGAGTGCACCACCATACTGTCCTCCCATGGATTTTTACCACTGGGAATGTATGAGGATTTGATTTTTTTAGTAAAATAAATTCTTTTTTGCAGATGAAATATCTTTAAAAATTTTGTGCATCAAAACTAGCCTGAGTCAAACCTTAAAAGAATCCCCACTTATGAAGTGAATTATTCATCATTGAATATTGATATAATAGCCTGGGAAAATGTATTGGAATATTTTTCTTAGGATTATTGAAGGGAGGCAATGATTGCTACAGTGAATTCCTTCCTCTCTAACAGTCTGATCTTGTTGCAACTTGTAACAACAGGACAGGAGGTATTCAGTGCTATTTAAATTTCTGTATTGTGATTGTCTTATAAAGTAAGCTTAAAATTCATCCCCCTCTGCTAATACTTCATCAGCAACCTGTTTTCATTCAACTAAAGGAAATTTACAATTTTCTGAATAACAATTTCATTCCAGATTTGTCTTCCTGTTAGTAATATTTACTAATTACCTCAACTATTACTATCATTTGAGAGATTGGTGTGACATCTACAATCCAATGGTACAATTATTCAGTATGTCCTACTTAGAAAAGATGCATTTATCTTCCTTATTCCCACACCTCCACTCCAAGACTAGGTCTCTATCCCATTCAGACTGGAAGTGCAGGAACTTCTCACAGGACTTATGCCATTCCTGATTGGCATGGAAACTTTGACCATTTCAGTTTCTGATCTCTTCCAGGCCTCTCCCTCCACACACACACACTTAGGCAGCTTGGAGGGCCCGCTCACAACAACTCATCATGTTGGTGCTAGACTTAGTGTGGACCCTTGATTGGCTTTAGCTGTAACTCAGGACCCCTGAGCTCAAGGGTTGCCAACCTAAGTCTCTGCTGTAGCAGGGATTATAGATATTCTCACCATGCCTGCTCATTTTCAGCTTATAATTAAGGTGGATAGCCAAAAAAAATTGTAGATATTTAATACCTAAAATCCAGCATCCCCCTTCTAGGTTAGTCCTTTACTTCCTTTCTTTACTTATCCTGCTCTGTGCCTCATCTGGTTTTCCTCCAATCTGGATTTGTACTCTTGGATGTTGACTGTTTTATGTTTTTGAATGTACATGTACTTGTAAACACATATCAATCAATCAAACAGTCAACATTTATTAAGTACCTACTGTTTGCCAGACACTATGGCTGAGCACTGGGCATACAAAAAGAGGTCAAAGAGTCCTTGCCTTCAAGGAGTTCACAATCCAAAGGAATTATGTACCTCATCTATTTTACTTATAGCCTATCTAATTCCAAAGTCCTTACCATGATGCATTATAAGGAAGGCTGGATGTGGTGTTGGAAAACTTGGTTTGGGTTCCAGTCCTGCCACTTATTACTTATGTAAACTTGTGCAAGTACCAGGATATTTTGGGGCCTCCATTTCTTCAACTGTAAAATGATAGACTTGGATTAGTTAACTTAGACTCTTATAGGGTAGCTAGGTGACAAAGTGGATATAGGGCAGGACTTGAGGTCAGGGAGACCTGAGTTCAAATCTGACTTTAGGAAATTCCTCGCTGTGTGACCCTGGGCAAGTTATTTAACTCTGCCTCAATTTCTTCATCTGTAATGTAGGCTGGAAAAGGAAATTGCAAATCATTCCAATATTTTGGACAAGAAAACCTCAAATGGTGTCATGAAGAATCAATTACTACTAAAATTACTGAATAACAACAGCAACAACAAAAAGGTCACTTATAGCTCAATTTCCATAATATTGTAATAGAATTTTAACAAGAGAAATTATGTTAAAAATAATTTAACAGCAATGTAAGGGAATTCCTAAAATACTCAGAATTAGATTAGATATGGGACTTGAACTGATAGAGGTGTCCAGTCTGGGACAATCAGCCTCAAGCTGTGGAGGTGCTGTCCACAATTTTAAAATATTTTACAAAAATAAATAAAAATGCAGTATAACACAGAAGATGCTAATTTGTAATTTTCTAAGTCAATATATAGCACAAAAGGATCTGTTTCTATTTGAGTTTGACACCACTGTAGCTAAAAACATTTAGGTCAGTTTGATTCTAAGTATCCTGGAAGCTAGAATAAAAAAGAGAAATGTAGTTTTACTTTTCTTATAATAAAAAGTATACATAGTTTGCTGCAGAGATGTTTTTTTCTCTTTGACCTGAACTCAAGCAGAAATCAATCTTATGTGTGCTAGTATAGGGAACTTCCAGTGCTTGGAGAGGTTATACTCAACTCCATTCAATAATATAGCTTGGATTTCTTCCTTTGAAAATTTCCTGACCATTCACATTGACCCTTAATCTATTGGAGAATGGCAACAGGCTGGTACTCTAGTCACTGTCCCATCTAACTGTCTCCTCCTTTTAAAATCATTTTTTACCTTGGAGGAAGGATTAGCGTGTGTTTTCAGAAAGAAGTAGTGATATAATTGGATCTTAATGATGTAAAAGAATTAAACCAGGAAAGGAAAGGGGTGAGACATAGATAATACATGTACAATGAACAGAGGGCTGGTGAATTGGACTGAGTATGTGGACAAGATTTCTACCAGAACAGACTAGAAACAGTTGACAATGCTGGGTTATGTATGACCTTGAATTCTAGGCTAAGTATATTATTAAAGGCTTCAAAGGAAATAAAGAGCCATTGAAGAGTTTTGAGCAAAGATATTAACTAGATATACACATAAATCTAGCAATGGTAGGATACATGGGAGGGAAGGGAGAGCAGACACGGGACAATGAGAGTTAGGTGATACATTATCTAGAGTACTGGATTTTAAATCTAGTAAAACCTAGGAGGACCTTAATTTAATCCTGCTTTAGATACTTAGCTTTCATGTGTCCCTGGGCAAGTCACTCAACCTTACTCTCAGTTTCAGTATCTTCACCTATAAAATTGGGATAAATAAGAATAGCATTGTTATGTGGAAATCATGATATAATATATGGAAAATCCTTGACAATCCTTAAAGTATTATATAAATTCAGGATATTATTATTATTGACAGGTAGGGGTAATAAGGACCTAGGGTAGTGACAGTGAGAACAAAAAGAAAATGGACACTTGAAACATTGTGGATAGAGATTCAATAAAGCTTGGCAACTGATTTGGTATTAGAGGTGAAGAACAGATATTCAAAGACAGCACTCAGATTTTGAACATTTGAAAGTGAATGAATGGTGGTGCCGTTTACAGAAATAATGAAATCACATGGAAGAGGTTTTGGGAGAAAAAGATAGCATGCTCCATTTTGCACACAAGTTTGAGGTGCTAGTAAGGTATTCAGGTGAATGAATGCATGGATGAAAAGGCATTTATTAATTACTTATTATGCTCCAGAGACTGTGCTAAGCATTGGGGATATAAATATATATATAAAAAACCAAGACAATCTCTCTTATGTTCTGCTAGGAGAAGATGCTAACGCATAGTGGTGAAGTGCCTAGGAAAGAATATTTTAGTGGGGAAGGCACAGGAATTGTGAGTAAAGTCATAGGACAGTTGATTACAATGTCCTTTCTAAGAATATTCATAATCATTTGATTATTACTTCCAGAACAAGAAGTGGAAAGGGGACAGAGGAAAGGTTTGGAGCTGGCTAGATAATGATGAACTTTCATCAGTGATGAGTACAATGCTCAAGAACAGATAGTAGAATGTCACATCTGAGGATGAAGGGGAAGAGCAGCAATACTATAAGATAGCTATCATGCCATGATATTTCAAAGTAAGGATATTTTGTAGGCAATTGAAGATAGTAGTCTAGACGTGTGTGTGTGTGTGTGTGTGTGTGTGTGTGTGTGTGTGAAAGAGAGAAAGAGGGAAGGAGGGAAGGAGAGAGAGCAAGAGCGAGAGAGTCAGGGTTAGAGATAAGGATTTTAGATTGTTGAGTCATCTACCTGGGAATGTCGAAGCCATTGGAGTTGACAAGAAAGTAGATAGAAAAGAAAATAGGACTGAGAACAGAAGGTTGGACAATATCTCCCTTAAAGGATTGAGAAGCTGCTAAGAGGGCAAGGAGCAGTTTGAATTTTATTCATCTATCTATCTATCTATCTATCTATCTATCTATCTATCTATCTATCCATCTATCCATCTGTCTGTCTGTCTGTCTTCAATGGCTCAAGGAAACTTTAGTGAGGCAGCATATTTGAATGGAAAATGTATTGTCTCACAGAGCCTGGGTTCAAATATTGCTTCTTCCACTTACTACCTATATGACCTTGGGTAAGTTTTACTGGGTCTCAATTTCCTCCTCTGTAAAATGGAGATAATAATAGCACTTACCTCACAGAGTTATTCTGAGGGACAAATGAGATGGAAGATGTAAGCCTTTATGTAGCTTAAAAGTAGGCAGAATAGATATCTCTAACCATTTTCACCCCCTTTTCTCCAAGGAAAACTTTATTTCCTTCCAGTAGGGGAAGCAAGAAACTGGGATCAGAAGCTGGCCACTCATCTCATCAGAGAAAGGGGTTACTGGGCTAGAAGTATATCTTTTCACTCCCTTAAATATTATTAATCTGGGGATTATGATTAGGTTTAATCTAACTTTTGATCACTTTGTCATAATTGGGGGCAAAGGGGAGGGAAACCCAAAGCTTGATATCCAAGGCTTGACTCCTTTCCCATCAAATATCATTTCCACAATGATCACACATAGTGAACATCAAAGAAATTCATTTATACAAATGATGGCAAAATAGAAATCAGAGAATATATACCAGACAATATAGAGTGAGGGAACTCTGACACTCTGACACTTGAGAGATAACTCAGCTTAACCAAGAGAGAGAGAGAGATCACACCTGAGGGAGGGGCAGTTCCCCCAAATCTCTACCAAAAAATGGAGATAGAGACATGATGAAGATTGCCAGCTTTTTCACATTTCTCCAGGGTCTTTCCTTCAGCAACCTGAAGGGGTTTGACCTCTTTATTTTTCTTCTCAATTCTGGAAGCAGAAGCACCTGAAATTACTCAGCACTTGGACAGTTGCAAAGAAGACTTGATACTTAAAGAATCCTGAAGAGGACTGGAAGTTTGAAGAATCCTGAATGGGACTGGATAAGAACTGAAGCTCTCACATTTTCTCACCAACTCCGCACCTCATGCTAGTCAGGGCATTCATTTCTACCAATAAGGAGATAATTTCATACCAGTGGGTTTTAGGACAAGAGTTACACTGACAACATTCTTTGCAAACCTTAAAGTGCCGTTCAATTCAACTATAATTATTATTTCAAGAAGGCATTGAGCCAGTTGAATTGAATTATAGTGTTAACATGTAAAATGGTCACTAATGATATCATCCAGTAGAATGTAAGCTCTTTGAAGGCAGGGAAAGTCTTTTACTTCTGTTTTCATCTCCCCCAGTACCCAAGGCAAAGTCTGCATGTTGTAAATGTTGAATTGAATCAAATTGGTATGGCAGCTACTGGGTCAGTAATGGTCAAATCCAACCTCAAATATTAATTAATAGTGGTGCAACTCCAGGCAAATCACATAACCTCTCTGCCTTAGTTTCCTCATCTGTAAAGTGGGATAAAAATAGCATTGATCTTCCAGGGCTATTGTATTGGAAAAATGAGATATTTGAAAAATACTTTGCAAACATTAAGATGTTATATAACAGCTATCATCATCATCATCATCATCATCATCATCATCATCATCATCATCGCTCCCTGTTTCATTCTGTATTTTTGACAGTGATTTAAAAAAAGACAAGGTGATTGAAACACTTTCTGATGACACAAAACTTGGATAGATAATGCACTGCATGCCTGATTTGGGATCTTAGGCTAACAACAGTTGACTGAATCAAACAAGATGAAATTTAATAGAAATGAATACTAAATGTTAGGCTTTAAAAAAACCCGCAATGTTTTGTGACCGGTGAATTGTAGTGTACTAAATAAGAATCAGAAATTCTACATCCAATTCCTGACTCTAATTTGCATCCTATGTGGCTTTGGGCAAGGCACTTAGCACTCTGAGCTTCAGTTTTATAATCTATGACATAAAGGTATTATCTCTAGATGATCTAAAGTCTTCTGCAGTTCCCAGTCCTACAGTTCTATAAATATCAAGCAGTTCATTATGAAAAAAGCTTGACTCTAATCTCAACGAATCAGTTATGTGATGTAGCAGCCAAGGAAGCTAATGCCATCTGAAGTTTCATTAATAAAACCATGGTGTCTAGAACAAGATGGTGTCTCTGTATTCTTCCCTGTAGAAACTGCACCTGGAGGAGTATTTTGTTTTGTTTTGGGCACTGTATTGTAAGGGGAACATTGACATATTAGAATTTATTCAGAGGCTGATTGCCAATATGTGAAGGATTTGAAATTATACTATATGACAATTAGGAATATTTATCCTGGAAAAGAAAAGGTTCATGGTGTATGGGTATTATAAAGACACAATAAATATCTTCAATATTTGAAGGGTTTTCAGATGGAAAAAAGAGAGAAATGGGAACCATGGCACACCTCAAGCACTTTCCTTTTTGTAGCCAAAAGCCAAACCACTACCTCTTATGCTTTGTTGCATAGAGATGTCAAGATTCTTTAGAACTCCTGGATTCTGGAGCACTCATCCTTATCTATTCAGAAAGAGCTACTTGTACTCCTGTCTCTTGGAGGAGTCAACTCTTAGGGGATAAACAGATGTCCTTCCTCCCTCTGGTATTCTATATTTCTGTAATCTGAGGTAAAATTGTGAGTAAGATCAAGAATAATTAAACTTATTGTTTTGGAGCCCAAAATAAGTGGTTGAGAGATGAGGAGACAGCTTTCTATTTGGTATAATAAATTGCTCAAGTTTTATATAAAATTGCATAGAAACTGTTTACAAAGTAGAATGGACTGATTTGGAAGTCATATATCTCCCTCTAAACTATGAATTTAGGGAGAGGTCTGTTTGGGTGGAAACTGGGTAAACACTTGTCAGAGATGTTGTAGACATGATTCCTGACCAGATAGTCAATACATACTATTATCTTTGAGGTACCTTGGAAATCTATGACACTGCAGCAATTTTCATTATGTCTGAGTTTTGAAGATCCCACGTGAAGTTTTCTTCACAGAGATATTGGAGTTTTGTCATTTCTTTCTTCTGCTAATTTTATAGATGAGGAAGCCGAGGCAAACAGGATTAAGGGATTTGCCCAGAGTCATATAGCTAGTAAGTGTCTGAGGCCAGATTTGAACTCAGGGGAGGGGTCTTCCTGACTTTTATCCTCTGTGTCACTTAAGTAATTTCTGTATTGGATGAGATCCCTTCCTCCTCCCTGGGAGCTGAGCTTATTTTAAAATATTTATTTTACTAAACAGTGGATTTTTTGTCAACCTTTTCAACAACTAAGGAGGCTTCACTCTCAGTTGAACTATCTGCTGTAACTACTATTACTAGCAATACTTTTCCCCTAAAATTCTTCTATTAAACATAACGTAAAACATACTTATTGTTTGATCCTTATCCATGATGTCTTCAATGTGGATATTCTTTTCATTGATGCAGATTTCAATGTAGCCACACCTTCTTATTCACAAAATTTTATTTCAATGGTTCATCTTGGCATGGAGGTAACTGGGTGATTCTAAAGAAGCATAAGCTCTGGCGGGGTTTACCAAGATGGAGTATTCATTGACTACTTCTAATGATAGACCAAGTCTACTTGTTATAAATATTTTAATATATGTGGAGTTATAACACAGTTTCCCAAAAGAATGCTGCTGTGAATAGCTTTTAAGGTTCTGATTACACCGTATAGTGAACACTCCATTTATTCCATAACAAATCAAGGCAAACATTCATAACAAATCACAATATAATATTCATAACATTACATCTTATCACAGAAAAACTGCAATATAGTCTTTGCAACAGCTTAACATTAAAATGGCCACATAATTTTCACCAAAGTGGTCACAGTGTTTAGGGCAAAGAACAAAAGAACAATCATCTGGTATCCCTAAGGTGGTTTGTCTCCTTACTCAGTCATCCAGTCATCTCAAAATACAATAGTCAGTCTTCCACTCATGGGCCAATTATAGGTTAACTTAATCAGTCACTTATCTAGAAATCAGTCACTAAGTTATCATTAATCACTAAATACAATCATTAGAAAATTATATAAACTTTCCACTCCTTGGTTTCCAGTAAACTTCAATTTCATCACTGTATTCAATATCCAAGGAGAGGATTTTTCTTCATCTTGACTTGGGGAGTGGTCTTTCAGATTACCTGGATCCCCTTCCATAGTCCTAGCTCCTACTTGAATCCACCAGTCACTTGGATTCAGAGGCAGACAGCTCCCAGGTTCTTGTCCAGTCCTCTGGGCAGTTCCTGCTACACACTGAAGTTCATAGGCAGTTCCTGCTACACACTGAAGTTCACAGGGTCCAGCACATCTCAAAAGCTTCACAACTTCTGTTTCCAGGAACTCAAGGATCAACCAAGCCACAAACAAATACATTCTTATCTAGGTCATGCTCCTTCAGTCATCTAGCAGTTCGAATGGCCCTACGATCCAGAAGAAATCTCAGCCTTCCAGGTGGCCTTTTGGGCAGCAACTTCAGCCTTCACCAGAATCTGATCTCAAGGAAATCCTCTTTCAGTATTTAGTCAGCTTCCAGATGCTCACTGAGGAACTCTCTCTCTCTCTCCTCCACGAGAAGCCTACGAGGAGAAAAATTCTAATTCTGACTGTCTCTCTCTGGGGCTCTTCTTATATACACACAAAGCATTGGCTTCCTGTTTCATTCAAACCCTTCCTGTCAGCAACAGGAGACAGAGTTCACACCCAATGCCTCTTAGCCAGAAAGGTTTGATTAGTTACTAAGGGCTAAATACCTTAACATAACAAAAATAATTCAACATAACAAAAAGGGGTCTTCAAATTTAAATTAATTACCATTACAGGAGCCCATTTAGATAAGTATACTGTTATGTGATACATTCTTTGATCATAGTAAGTTATAGAGCAAAGAAATAGGAGTAAAAAGCAGTTTTTTAATAGTAAAAATTTCAAATTCCAGACACTGACAGTACAGTGTTCTCGTTATTTTTTCTTTAAGGGGTAAAGAAATCATAATTGGGATGTGTAGTGGCAGCCTTTGGTACTTTAAAAATAATTTTCTTTTTAGTTTACAGAATAGAACAAGCATTTTCTTAACATAGTACAATAAAATTTGATTCATACAAAATTGAAATTTGCTAGTCCTTTCCAATATACAACAAAATCATCAAGTAAGTTTCAATCTTTTTCTTTTTCTTTTTATTCTTTCCTCTCCAATCCCTCCTCCCCCTAGAGGTGGCTACCATTAGACACAAATAGGTGTGTGTGTGTGTGTGTGTGTATGTGTGTGTATAAAATATATATATTTAATTGTTCCACACGTATTTGTTTTCACCAGTTCTTTCTCTGGATGCACATAGTGTCTTCATATTCTTTTATAGCTGATTTGGGTATATATAATTGATAAAATAACTTTTTTACTCAAAGACATTTTCAAATAATATTATTGTCAATGTATACAATGTTCTCTTGGTTCTGCTCATTTTACCCTTCATTATTTCATGCAAGTTTTTCCATGATTTTCTAAGATCACTGAGCTCACCATTTCTTATAACACAGTAGTATACCATCACATATACCATACATTCTTCCATTCCCCAATTGATGGGCATCCCTACTATTTTCAGTTCTTTACAAACACAGAGAGAGCTGCTATAAACATTTTTAGAACATATAGGTTCTTTTCTTTTTTGCTTAATCATTTTTGAAAAGATACTGTGGTATTTCTAGGTCAAACGATACAGGTAGTTTAGTAACTCTTTGGGTATGATTCCACATTGCTCTCCAAAATTGGATCAGTTCACAGGTCCATCAACAATGTATTAATGTCCCATTTTTCCATAGCTTCAGCGACATTTGTCACTTTCTCCTATTATTTCAGTCTAGTAGGTATAAAATGATATCTCATTTCTTCAATAATGAGTTACAGCATTTTTTATATGACTATAAATTATTTTGATTTCCTCATTGGAAAACTGCCTCTTCATATCCTTTGACCATTTAACAGTTGGGGATTGACTCACATTCTTATAAATTTGACAAAGTTCTTTATATGTTTTGGATATGAAATATTTATCTGATAAAATGTCTATAAAAACTTCCTCCAGTTTTGTGCTTTCTTTCTTATCTTGGTTCCATTTCTTTTATTTGTACAAAACTTGTAAAATTTAATGTAATTGAAACTGTCCATTTTACACCTAACTTTGATCTATTTCTTGTTTATTTATAAACTGTTTTCCTGTCCATAAATCTGATAAGAAATACATTTCACGCTCTTTTACTTTTACTGTAAACTCTCTCTTTATATCTAGGTCATGTATCTATTTTGACCTTATCTTGGTAAATGGTGTGAAATAATGGTCCATGCCCAGTTTTTTCCATTCTGTTTGTCAGTTTTCTGAACAATTTTTACCAAATAGTGGATTTTTATCCCCAAATCTTGAGTCTTTATACTTTACTTTTTCAAATCAGAATTCTACCTATGAGTGAGTTTTACCCTTCCCTCCTCCTCTGCTGGTTGAACCTCTGAATCTGATTAGAAAACATCCAATAAATTGAATTAAACTCTATTCAAATCTTATTAACTCTGACCAATCTTTAAGGGAAAATTTCAACTTAGAGTTACATTCAAGGACATTAACATTTTTTAAAATAGCATTTTATTTTTAGCATTCATTTTTACAAGATTTTGAGTTCTGAAGTTTTCTCCCTTTCTCCCTCCCTCATGTGGCTCCCCTTGTCTGAGAATGATAAGTAGTTTGATATAGTTTATACATATGCATTCATGTAAAAATATTTTCATGGAATGAAAATATTTCTAATTGTGAAAGAAGAAACAGATAAAAAGGAAAAAACAGCATTGAAAAGAATAAAATAAAGTGAAAAAGATATGCCTCAATCTGTATTCTGATTGCATCAGTTTTCTATCTGGGTGTGGACAGTATTTTCCTTTTTGAGTCCTTTTTTACTTGTCTTGGATAATTATGCTGCTGAGAAGAACAAAATTATTCATAGTTGATCATCTCACAACATTCCTGATACTCTGTACAGTGCTTTGCTTGTTCTACTCATTTCACTTTGTATAACTCCATACAAGTCTTTCCAGGTTTTTTTTTCTGAAATCTGCCTGTTCATCATTTCTTGTTGCATAACAGTATTCCATTACATTCATATACCATAGCTTGTCCAGCCATTCCCCAATTGATTGGCACTCCCTCAGTTTCCAGTATTTTGCTACCACAAAGAGGACTGATAATATTTACACATGTAGGTCTTTCCCCCATTCTTATGATCTTTCCTGACACTACCTAGAAGTAGTATTGCTGTATCGAAGGGTATGCACAGTTTGGTTGCCCTATGGACATAGTTCCAAACTGCTCCCCAGAATGGTTGGATCAGTTCACAACTCCATCAGCAATATGTTAGTGGCCCAATTTTCCCACATCTTCTCCAGCTTTTATCATTTTCCTTTTCTGTCATATTAGCTAATCTAGTAGGTATGAGGTGGTACTGCAGAGGTTGTTTTAATTTGCATTTTCTAATCAAAAGTGATTAAGAGCATTTCTTCATATGCCTATAGATATCTTTCCTTTCTTCATCTGAAAACTGCCTGTTCATATCCTCTGGCCCTTTATCAATTGAGGAATGGTTTGTAAATTTGTAAGTGGTTTATAAATTCTCGTAAATTTCAATTAATTATCTATATATTAAAAATGAGGTCTTTATCACAGATACTTTCTGTAAAGATTGTTTCCCATCTTTCTGCTTTCCTTCTAATCTTGGTTGCATTGGTTTTGTCTGTATAAAAGCTTTTAAATAAAATACAATCAAATTATTTATTTTAAATTTTCTAATGCTCTCTGTTTCTTGTTTGGTCATGAATTCTTCCCTCTCCCAATAGATCTGACAGGTAGACTACTCCTTGCTCTTCTAATTTGCTTATGGTGTTGCACTTTATACTGAATTATGCCAAAGGTCTCTTATTAATTTCTTTCTTGTTTATTTTTTGGTTGAATTTAACAGGTTCTGAGAAGGGACAGTTGAGGTTCCTCACTAGTGTAGTTTTGCTGGCTATTTCTTCCTATAATTTTCTTTTCTCTCCTTTAGGAATCTGGATGTACCACTTGGTGCATATGTGTTTAGTATTAATATTGTTTAATTGTTTATGGTGCCTTTTAGCAAGATGTAATTTCTCTCTGTATCTCTTTTAATTAGGTCTATTTTTGCTTTTACTTTGAGATCAGAATTGCTACCCTTACTTTTTTTTTGCTTCAGTTGAAGCATAATATATTCCACTCCAGTCCTTTACTTTTGCTCTGTGTGTGTCTTTATGCTTAAAGTGTGTTTCAACATATATAAACAACATATTGTAAGATTCTGGTTTTTGATCCACTCTGCTATCCACTTCCATTTTATGGGAGAGTTCACTCCATTCACAATCGCAGTTATGATTACTACCTGTGTATTTCCACCCTATTCTTCATCCTGTCTGTCATCCCTCTCCTTTTTACCCTTTCTCTCCTCACCAGATTTTTACTTCTGTCTACCACCTCCCCTGAATTGCCTTCCCTTCTGTCAGTCACCACCCTAAACCCCTTTCACTTGATCTCCTCCCCTCCTACTTCACTACTGGGTAAGACAGATTTCTATATTTAACTGATTGGGTAGATGATTCCTTCATTGAATCAATACTGATGAGAGTAAGGTTCAAGCAGTGCTTATCATCCACCATCCCATTTTCCCTTCCACTGTAAGAGGTCTTATATACGTATGTCTTCATGTGAAATAATTTATACCATTCTATCTCTCCATCCCTTCTGTCCCTACAATATTCCTTTTACATCCTTTTGTTTTTTATGTCATTCTCTCAAATTCACCTTATACCCTTACTTTCTATGTATATTCCTTCTAGATGAAATGTTGGTGATAAAAAAATTTAAGAATAACAAGTGAAATCTTTCTGTATGGGGATTTCAATATTTTAGCTCTCTTGAATGCCTTATGTTTTCTTTCCTTTTTTATTTTCCAAGCTTCTTTTGGGTCTTGATATCAGAGGCCAAATTTTTGGTTTAGTTCTGGTCTTCTCCTTATGAAGGAGAAATCCTTCTATTTCACTGAATGACCTTTTCTTCTCTTACTGTATTATACTTAATTTTTATAGGTAAGTGATTGTTGGTTGTAGTCCTAACTCCTTTTCTTTCAGAATATCATGTTCCATGATCTCCAGTCCTTTAATGTTGTAGCTGCCAAGTCCTACGTAGTCCTGACTGTAGCTCCCTGATATTTGAATTGTTTCTTTTTGGTGACTTGCATTTTTTTCTTGACCTGATAGTTTTGAAATTTGACTATAATTTCCTTGGAGTTTTTATTTTGGGATTTCTTTCCTGAGTTAATTGGTGGATTCTTTCAATGTGTATTTGGATGTTTTGTTTTCTGGTTCCAGGACATCAGGGCAGTTTTCCTTTCAGTTTCTAAGGTCAGATTATTTTTCATTTGTTTGTGGGTTTTTTGCTTTTATCCTTTCTTTTAAAAATCAACTTTGCACCCAGGGTAGAAGTGGCACTGTCTCAGGTTTCTTGCGCCAGTAGTTGCAGATCTTGGGTGTTTACCTACTATTGCACTGATATTGCCTGAAACCTCCCAGGGCCTCTCATGTATGATGCTGCACTGAGGGGGTCAGCTGAAGGGGGACTAGTACTGCTGGAGGCCATAAGGGTCTGGTAGCTTACCTGATGCTGAACTGAGGTCCTAGCAGTGGTATCTGGCATGTGCTCAGGCCCAGTGGGATGTTTCTGTGTTTCCTGACACTACGTAGAAGCAGGTGGAAGTAAGTTAGATGGAAGACAACTGTTTGCCCCTGACTATGCTGAAGCATGTGGAGTTCTGGCCTATTTTGTATTCACAATGGAAGAGGCCTGTTTTCCTGGAGCTATACTGAAGCACATGGTGGTTCTTGGAGTTGGAGTCTACCAGTTCTCCTGGTTATGCGTGTGGTGGGGTACTGGTGTTGGTGTTTCACTGTTGCACCACACTAGGGCTCAGGATTTCCTGCTGGTTTGCTGAGGTGGGGCTTCCTGGGACACTTTCTGTACTGAGTGAGATGAATCTTTCTTGCTGATCTTCCAAGTTTCTTGAGCTAAAAGATGGTTTCTCCTCATCTTTTTGCTGGCTCTCCTGTTCCAAGATTTATTTTGAGGTGTAATTTTATGATTGTTTGGAGGTGAATTTGGGAGAGTTGTGGTGAGTTACTGCTTACTCTGCCATCTTAACTCCTGGAAGTCCTTGACATATTTTATTGATAAAAGAAATGATACCATTTGGTTTCCTTTGTATGTGTCCCTTCTCTGTCTCCGTCTCTGTCTCTGTCTCTCTTTCCACATACACAATATACATCCATACATAAATATATGTATTCATTAGTCTATATTATATTTTCATATGTGCGTGCATATATGCACACACATACGTGATATATGCAAATACATATGTATTTGTGCATGTCTGTGTGCATGTGTGTATGTATGAATGTATGTATCTGTCTATCTGTCTCTCTATCTAATCTCTCCTTATTTGTAACCTTTGATGAATTACTGAACCAACTGAAGAGGAGGTAGTGAGATTGAGCAGTTAAGAACGTGATTTTCATGGTTTCTGATCAGTACTTGTCCTCCTTATCTCTATCCATCTTCATGCATAATCATCTTTGCATTTGACACTGTGATTCTATATAAGGAATTCTGAATCCTCTGCACAAGTAAGTTTGGTAAATGACTTTTAGCCATGTGCATGGGAAGTTAAAATTTAATTGGATTAAATCCCTTTAATGGAAGAAATTACTCTTAGAACATTCAAATTTGGCCCAAGTATAAATATGTTTTAAAGTGCTACATTTTTAGTTGAACATTACCATTTGGCGATCATTATCGCAAACATGGATTTGGACTTGACTTGAATCCTTAATTAATGATAGTATGAAAGAGCTTAGCAGTAGAAGAGCAATCTAAAAGAGCTGTTTTTTTCTTAGAGAAAACTTGAATGTTGCAGATAGCTTTTTCTTCCCCTTTTCCAATATGGCTTTGCCTTTTTAAAACACTTTCAACTGACATATTTTATGTTTACTCTATTTGTGTTTTCCAATATATCCTGTCTTCTGATCTTTCTGAAAGTTTTCATTAATGACAAAGAATAAAAAAGAAGTTTAAAAATAGTTAAGCAAAACTAACCAACTGATCAATCAAGTCTGATATTTTAAGCATTGTTCCACATTATTCTAGGAATCTGACAAAGCTGTCCTAACCTCAGACATGGAGATGGTGAAAATGACCAATTTAATACCAGGAAGTTGCATTCGGATACAGTTGTAAAACAATACAAAGATAGATACTGCTGCAATTTAGGGCACAATAACAGTTGCAGTCAGGATAAAAACTACTCATGTATATCCATCTCTTTCTTTTCCCTCACTATGAGACTTCTTCAGGTTCTGATTTCACCGTACAAAGTGAAAGACTTACTTGGTCAGAGGAGCAATGGTCCCTCTCTTTTTAATGGCTTTTATCATCAAATGCTAGATGCCTTGAAAGCCCTGGAGGGTTGTTCTAGTAATAGCCAAGACAAGGTCTATATGATTTGAGGCATATGTCTTTTACATTTTCCAACCTTGTTTTTCTAACTCTCCCTCTTTTTTTTCTTTTTTACAGTCTTTTTTTTTCTTCTTATTCCCACTTTACTATGCTCACTATCCTTAGGGTACATATCTCAATGGTGGTTAAAGTAGCACCTGGATGAAATCCACCATATACATCCATAGTCTTCCAACTCTGTGAAGAGGGTAGGGAGATATATTTTCATATCTCTTTTTTTTGGAGGGGAACATCCCCTGCTAATAATCTCACAGTTTTGATTCCTTTGTTTATGTTTTTCTTCCCATTTATATTGTAGAAGTCATCATGTACTTTTTTCCCTGAGTCTGCTTATTTCACTTCATGCTAGTTCAAGTGTTATGCTTCTCCGAAGCCTTCATTTTCATTATTTCAACATTACAGTGCAGTTATATTTCATTATATCAATGTACCATGGTTTCCTTTGACATTCTCCAATTGAAGGTCATCTACTTTATTTCAAGTATTTATTACTACACAAAGTGCCATTATAAATATTTGGTACACGTGGAACCTTCCTCTTTTATCATTGACCTTTTGGGGTTATATACTTAGCGGTGTGATCCCTAGATTAATGATTGTCAGCATTTTGACAGCTGTTAAAGCATAATTTGAGAGCGTTTTACCAAATGGTTGTACCAATTCACATCTCCACCAACATTATTTTAGTGTATAAGGTATTTATACCATTTCTTTAATATGAACCATTCTTAGCTTTTGTCATCCTTGAAATTTTGCCAAATGTGAGGTGAAATTGGAGAGTTGTTTTGATTTCCATTTTTCTTATTATTGATGATTTGTAGTAGTCTTTCATATGTTTAAAAATGATTTACAATTGGAGAATAATTTGTTAATATCCTTTGGCAACTTGTTTTTTGGGAGATAATTTTACAATATTCTTGTAATAGATTTCCTTGGGTGTTTAGGTCTTTATCAGAGATGCATGATGTCCAGATTCCCTCCGACCCCCAACCTCTTACTTTCAATTCTAGTTGGATTAATTTTATTTGTAAATTAATTTTAAAGTTATTAAATTAACCTACTTAATATTTTGTGAACACCTCTCTCTATTCCTTATTTGTTTAATAATTTCCCTCTAGTTATTTCTCATACCCTTGTTATTGTAATATTTAAATGTAAGCAGCATATTTGACATATGAGCCACCAAATAAATAATATGTATTATAAAACCTTAAGCTTTAAAATTATATTTGGGATAAAAAACATGCATTTTGAATGTTATTCCTTACAAATTAACCTGATCTTCCTCTCTGTATCCAACAGAAAATCACATAGTCTCTCAAAAATAAGAGAAGTGATGGTTTCTTTGTTGATTACACTGACATCCTGAATGATATGTGTGCATGCTGAAAACACGGGACATAGTTCATAGTTCCAAATTGCTCTGCAGAATGGTTAAATCAATATACTACTTCACCAAGGGTGCATTAGTGTCTCAATTTTCTCACAAACCCTCCAACATTCATGATTTTCTATTTTTGTCATTTTTGATAATCTGATACATATGGGGTACTAATTCAAAGTTGTTTTGCATTCTCTAATCAACAGTGGTTGAGAGCATGTTTTCATGTGACTATAGATAGCTTTGATTACTTTTAAAATAGACTGTTTTCATATCCTTTGACCATTTAACAATTGAGGAATGACTCTTATTTCTAGAAATTTGACTCAGTTTTCTAAATATTTTAGAAATGAGTTATATATTTATATTATCATATAATATCACAATATATAATGTTATTATATATTATCATATATCATATATAAATATATTATCACAATATATAATATATAAATATATATTTTTAGTATATACCTGAGAATGTACCTTCCTTTTCCAAAGGATTACATTCAATTTTGTTTGGTATGTGGTTCTTGGTTGTCTAGGTAATTTGCCTTCTTAATGAATTAATGTAGGAAATGCTATATCTTGTGTTATTCTGACTGTGGCTCCATGACATTTAATTTATTTCTTGCTGGCTACTTGCTATATTTTCTCCTTGACTTTGAGGCTCCAGAATTTGGCTATAATATTCCAGGGATTTTTCATTTTTGGATCTCTTTCAGAAAGTAAATTGGTAAATTGTTTTATTATCTATTTTACCCTCTGGTTGTAGAATATCAGAGAATTTCCCTTGATAATTTCTTGAACTATTATGTTTAAGCTTCTTTTTTTATCATAGCTTTCAGGTAGTCCAATAATTCTTAAGTTATTCCCTCCTTGTTCTGTTTTCTGGATCACTTGTTTTTTCAATGAGATTTTTTTTCACATTTTTCTACTTTTTCATGCTTTCAATTGTTTCTTGATGTTTCATAATGTCGTTAGCTTCCACTTGCCTATTTCCAATTTTAAAGAAATTATTTTCTTCAGTGAGCTTTTGTACCTTTTTCCATTTGGTGAATTCTACTTTTTAAGGAGTTCTTTCTTTAGGAAATTTGACCTATTCTGTTTTTTAAAGATGTTATTTTCTTCAGTATGTTTTATGCCTCTTTGACCAAGGTGTTGATTCCTTTTTCATGATTTTCTTGTACCACTCTTACACAAATACATACACACATACACATGCACATACATATTTTGCACATATTTACATTTCTAAATACATACATACATACATACACACATACATATATACATATGTGACTGTTGAATGAATGAAGCGCAATGTTGTAGAGATAGTAGAGGATTCCTTTGTAAAGATGGTTAATCTCAGAGGGGTGGAGCACATAAAAGTTACTGTGGGGCAAGACAAAATGTATGGAGTAGTCTCTGTTATAATCTCCATCTATGGGTAAATCAGAAGATATATGAGATCTGGAGTAACCATATGTCCATTTCATGAAGTCTCTCCCTTTTCCCATCCTCTCCCTAATTCTCAGATCCTTGGCTTGCAATTTTTCCTCTATCCATCTTACTTGATTTTTAAAATCCTTTTTGAACACTTGCATGGCCTAAGACCAATATGTATTTTTCTTTGAGGCTTTGGGTGAGTATTTTTGACTTTGTTGTCTTCTTCTCAGTATGTGTTTTAATCTTCATTGTCACTATTTTAACTGTCCATAGTTAGTTTTTTTCTGCTGTTTGTTCATTTTTTTCAGCTTGTGTATTGACTTTTGACTCTTTGATAAGGTGGAGGGAGCATTGTCTGAAGCTTCAGGTTTTTTTATGCAGGAGTTTCAGAGCTACTTCTGGGGACATGTAAGGTTTTTGTCCTTCCAAGGTTGTATGATCTAGAGAAAGGTGTGTTTAGTACTTTCCTGGCCTGTGCACTGGCCTGTGAGTGACTAAAAGCACTCTTTTTTGCACTGGATCTGTGACCAGGTTCCCAGCTCTCTTGCAAACACAAGCTCTGGTATGGTAGTGTTCTTTCTCACCATAGGACTGCAACCCAGATCTAAATATAGGCCATGTAATAGAGAGTCCTGATGCCACTGCCAGCAAAGGGACTCCTGTAATCTCCTTCTGATCAGTTGTCTTATCTCCTTACCCTCTATAGGCTGAGATGCCACCACTGATTCATTAGCCCCCAAAGCCTGCTGTTAGTTTGTGGTGTGCATGCAGCCTGTATTGAACTGTGCTCCACTCTCACCCTGGTGCAACAGATCTTTCCTGTCTATCTTCTAAGTTTTTGGGGCTGGAAAATTATTTCACCCTGTCCTTTAGTGAGTTCTGCCACTCCAGAATATATATTTTTTAAGGAATTGAAGTTTTTTGGAGTATTGGAGAGAGCTCAGGTGTATCTTTGCCTTTTCTCTGCCATTTTGCTTCAACAAATCTTTTATCTTAAGTGTAATTGTGATGCATAATAATAAATAATGATGATGATAGCTAGCAGTTATATAGTTCTTTAAGACTTGCAAAACATTTTAATATGTTAACTTATTTAATCCTCACTACAACTTTGTGGTTTTATTATTAACCCCATTTTACAGATGAAAGCGATTATGTTACTTGGCCAGGGCAAATTCCAGTTCTGTACACTATCCATCTTACCACCTCCCTTAGACCATATACTTTAATTTAATAGTTTAATGATATGATTGAATGTCCACAGACCTAGAAAACTATTTTCCTTTTTTCCCTAAAAAGTGTTTTTATATATACACAAATCAGCCATTTGCTATAGGTCTTGACCAAATGCTGAAGCTTAACTGATAACATGATTTAAAAATCTACATACAATACTGAACAATGAATAAACCCAAGCTACAAATGATCTTTTTCATTTTTTCAAATAACCCCTTAAAATTATTTTATATATCATAGGACTTTAGACTTAGAAAGGCAGGGGACCTCAGTGATCATATAAATCATTCCTCTCCTTTTATAGATGAAGAAACTGAGGGCCCAAAATGTTATTTTCTCATAATCATACAGATAATAAGTAGAAAGCAGGAACAGAGCCCAAAATCTCTGACTCCATTCTCAGCATAGGAAGCCAAGTTATTTTCTCTTTCTTGTTTTCTCTTTAGAATCAAGTTTTCTACTGGGAAATGCCCAGATTGTGGACTGGCCTATAGTTTATAGTAATGACGGTTTTTGCAAACTCTCTGGATATCATCGAGCTGACGTCATGCAGAAAAGTAGCACCTGCAGGTAGGTAAATCTTTGGAAACTCTTTTTGTCAATTAATGAAATTGGTATGAAACTTAAATAAAATATTTATATTGACAAGTTCACAAATTAGGTTAAGTACAAACATTCCATTAAAATATTGTTCAAGAGACTAAGTGACCTTTTAAAAAAATAAATGGGCATTTCTGCCTGTCTGTAAATGGCTAGATGGACTCTACTCATCTCTGGAGAGCCATTTGGTCCACTAGTTCTGTCTTGAACTAAGAAAAGAAGCAAACACCAGGCTGGAGGATACAGTTCAGCTGCCTTTTGAAGCAATCAAAGGGGATGGTTCAAATGTATTTCACAACTTATATCTCAGTATACAAACATTTTATATACACATACATGTATGTATGGCTGTATATACACACATGCAATCTATAAAATATATACACATGTAGCATATGTGCATATACACACATACATGTTATTGTTCAGTCATTCATTTGTATCCAATTTTTTATGATCCTGTATAGGTTGTTGTTGTTTTTGGCAAATATGCCAGAGTAGTTTCCATTTCCTTCTCCAGTGGATTAAGGCAAACACAAGTCAAGGGACTTGCCGAGGGTCACACAGCTAGTGAGTGTCTGAGGCTGAATTTGAACTCAAGTCTTACTGACTCCAAGTCCAGTACTTTATCCACTGAGCCACCTCACTGCCTCTATAAATGTTACATACACACACACATATAAACACATACACACAAATACATACACATATACATAAACACATTTTCACTCAGTTTTATATTTGCATGTGCACACATACATGCATGCATACATGCATTTATGGCTGTTGAATGGATAAAAGGCTATGTTGCAAAAGTGGCAAAAGATGCCTCTGTAAATCTGGTTATTCTTGGAAGGGCTGGGGCACATAAATGTTACTGTGGGTCAAGACAAATTCAATAGAGTGCTCTCTGTTATAATCTCCACCCACTGGTAAATCAGAAGGTTTATGAGATCAAGCATGACCATATGTACATTTGATTAAGTTCCCTCCTTTCCCCACTCTCTCCTCCATTTTCAGATCTTTGGCTTGCAGAGCTTTTCTCTTTATGTCAAAGGGCTTTTGATTCACTTTAGGTTATTTTTTTTAAATGTTTACAACTACTCTTGCTTTTGAACTTGAACTGACTAAAAATATTATCACCAAGTGACACCAAAATATTTATGATTCCCTGGGTGGAGCTTTACTAACTTTACCTTCTCTCTGTGAAATATGTCTCCTATTTTCTAATAAGTTATAACAATTTCACTAAATTTCTATTAGTGTTGCTTGATTCACATTAATTAATCATGCTGCAAGAATTAGTGGTCACAATGAAAGAACAGGGATTGGGAAGGGTACAGCTCATGCAGAGAGCTGTTGGCACTGTGCCATCCCAATACTGCTGCTTTAGGCTCTGGCTCCTCATGAGAGGAGTCAAGGCAAAATTCCAGAGCAATGTGGCTGTTAATGGCAGCTTCATCCATTCTTCCACTCACCAACCATCACATTCCTTTTGCAGCAGTCTTTGTTTTTGGTACTAGCTTTGTTATGATTGGTATAACAAACCCTACCCATGACCATCAACAACAACATCAGCAGTGCGTAATCAGTCTGTTAGGAGCAGAGTCAAGGAGCAAAATGCCAGCATTCAGTGGCGTATTCCCATAAAGTCATAATTCAATTCAGTTTAATTCAATAAACTTTTATTAAGTGATTCCTAGGTGCCAGGTGATATTCTAAGTGCTAGGGACACAAAAAGAGGGAAAAAATAGCTCCTGCCCTCAAGCAGCTCACAGTCTAATGGGGAGAAAACACGCAACAAATACATATATACACACATACATGCATGCACACATACATATATCTATACTCACATATACATTGCATACATATATATATATATAGCTATATAGAAGAGAAATTAGAAATAATTAGCAGAGGGAAGGCACTGGAATTAAGAAGGGTTAGAGAAGACTTTCTGTAGGAGGTGAGATTTTATCTGAGACTTAAAGGAAGCCAAGGAGGTCAGTAGTTACAGTGGAGGAGAAAAAGCTTTCTAGGCATGGGGGAAAGTCAGAGGAAATGTCTGGAGCTCAGAGATGTCTTGTTTGTGGAACAGCCAAGAGACCACTGTCTCTAGATTGAAGAGTATGTAAAGAAGGGATTAAGGTATAAGAAGATTGGAAAGATTGCCAACTACTCTATACATGAAGGGCTTTGAATGTCAAACACAGCTTATTGTTTATACTGAGGCAATGGGAAGTCATTGGATTTTATTGAGTAGGGAGGTGACATGATCAGACCTACATTTTTTTAAATTTTAATTTATTTTCTTGATTCTATCATTCATTTCCACAAGAATTTGAGTTACAAATTTTCTCCCCTTCCTTCCCCTACCTCCAAATCCGAAACAGTGATCCCACCATAAAGCCCCTCCCACAATCTGTTCCCTTTTATGTCCTCCTCCAATGCCCCTCTAACTTTCTAATAGGGCAAGGAGGGTCTGCCTACCCCCATCCCTGTATGTCTTATTTCCCAGTTGCATTTGATTGTATAGCTTTAAATTCGAGATTCTTGCAATTCCTCCATTGTCACCCATTCCCACTGGAAGGAGCAGCAATTCAATACAGGCTGTACATGTATAATTATGCAGGACATCTCCATGGTGGGCATATTGTGAGAGGCTGATTGTATGTCCCTCCTTCCTATCCTGCACCCACCCTTGTTTTGTTCTCTACCCTGCCCCTGTCCCTTTACTGAGGTGTGTGCTTCCTGAAACCCTCCTCCCTACCCCACCCTTAC
>CM053598.1:209313699-209358797 GCA_028646575.1 Pseudocheirus occidentalis
AAAGTGAGGAAACATTTTTACCAATATGGATTTTTATAGATCAGTAACTGTTCTATAACTAAGAAACTTAAAGAATTGACTTGGGCGCTGAGAAGTTAAGTAACTTTCCCAGACTTCTGTAGCCATTATGTTTCAGTGGCTAGACTTGAACCTAGGTGATCTTCATTCTGAGGATGGCCTACTGTGCTCTTTCCCAGGGGGTGTGTCTCATGATGGATCATAAAATGTAAAGCTAGAAGAGACCTTAGCTGAAAGGGATCTAGTTCAGTCCCCTTGTTTTTAGGTGAGGAAGTCACAAAGGTTAAGTGACTTGTCCAAGGTCACACACACAGTAGTGACTGGCACATAATAGGTACTTAATAAATGTTTACTGAATGAATGAAGTAGTAAGTGGCCCAGTAGGTATTTTTTTCAAGTTCTTAGATACCAAATCTGTAATCTCTTTATGGCACCACCATCCTCTGAACTCCAAACCTCTGCATCATGCTTCATTTTATCCTTTTCTCCATCCTCTACATTCTACCAGCTATTAAGTCCCATTAAGATGTTTCCAAAATATCTCTTAATCATTTCCTTTTTCTTTTCTCACACTACCACCATTCTTTTTTTCAGATCCTCAGTACCACTTTTTGGAACTGTTATTATAGGCTCCCAATTTGTTTTTCTGCCTATTGTATCTCCTAATTTCAATCTACTTTTCTTAAAGATGCCAAATCAATCTACCTAATGTACAGGTATGACCACATTATTTCCCTGTTCAAAAACCTTCAGTTGACACCAATTGTTTATAGATAAATATAAACTCTTAAAGTCTGTCATTTAAAGGCCTCTATGTTATAGCTCCAGTTTATTTCAGATTCTTTTACCTCTATCCCTTTTCAAACATCTACATTTTGATAAACTGAACTACTATTGACTCACTCCTTACTCATGCTATATGGTTTTCATGTTTGGCACAGGTCCTCTCCTAATATCTCTCCATATTTCATATATTTCCCTTCATATACCTGATATATGCTGAGAACCTTCAATTACTTCCATGCCATTCAGGTGCCTCCTCCTTTATGAAGCATTTTTTGAGATCTCCAACTAAAAGTGACCTTTCTCTTCTCACATAAGAAAGACCTTTAGTCCATCTCTTTCCTTTGCCTATGTCAGATTTTGGATAAGTTTCCTTCCAATTGTAGAAGTCTATGTTCCTTCATTCCCTCTTAACCTAATAGGGCAAACTCCTGGAGAACATCATTGTATCCTCAGTACCTTGGATAGTGCTTTCTACATGATGAATGATTGTTGAAATTATTGAATTAGCTTCTTACACTCAGTATAAACATATTCCTCCACTATCAGTCTGATCAAAATTCCTGTTTCATGTTTTTATCATTAACAGTAAATTCTATTCCTAGGAGACTTTTTTTGCCTTCTTCATGGAAAAGTTCAAGATGACAGGAGAAAAAATTGGCAAGTTTCAGATATTCAGAAAAACATTAAAAAAGAAACATTGTACTTTACACTTTACATTGGTTCTTTTTTTCCCTAAGGATCCTGGAAAACTTCATAAAGCAGTTAACAAATAATATTCCTTCACTGTTTAAATGTAGCCATCTTTGAGGGAAAGAAGAGAGAAACAATTTTAACAAGGCGCAGAACCACTGCCCTGAATAATTAACATCCCTAATATTTTAGATCCTCCACCATTTATAAAGTGCTTTTACATACAGTGTCTTATTCAGTTTTCATGATATTTCCATGACAGAGCAGAGCATAGTATTATTATTTCAATTTTACAGATTTAAAACACAACAAGGTTCAGAGACTTGACCAAGGTTACACACTAGTGTTATCTAGATTGATCTCATGTACCTAATCTGGAGGTCTCTTAGGAATCCAAAATCAGTTCTTAGGTCATGTGTTGAGAGAGCAGTAGAGAGTTAGGAATGAGTAAAGTAGTTTAATTTGGGATGATTTGTCATTTTTACGTGGAAATTATCAGTCCTAATCTTACTTGACCTTGCTTGCAGTTTTCTGGAAAGGAGATGATCTAGAATTTGGCCAGCTGGGAACAGATTTGTCCATATTTTCCCTCATCCACACTTAAACACTTAAATATCCATGTTTATTTCAGAACCAATCTAATGTCTGGATAGGGTGAGATAATTAGGGAAAGAAAAGATGAGCAAAAAAAGAGAAATTTCCAATTACTCTTTTTCCTTGGGCATTTAGTGATTTATCAGACAAGTGGATTGTTGGGATTAAGATTGAGATCTCATCCATGAGATCATTTGCAAGTTTCAGTTGTTTTTCTGAAGTTCTGAACTTGAGTTAAATTTATTTTTCATTTATTTGGAAAAGTTGTAGTTTCATGTTAACTTAGTTTTCTTAAACAATTTGTCATGGATTTCAAAGGAGGAAAGGTAAACCTGATGCTCCTGACCAGAATCTGATTCCTGGATACTGAGGCAAATTTAACCACTTGCATTTTCAACCAAGTAGTAGATTATATAGCATGCAGTGGCAGATTCTTCAGTCCTAAAACACAATGAAAGAGAATGAAACAAGAGGATAAAATGAATTATTTCTGGACAGATTCTGAGATAGTTAGAAACAGAATATAGTTCAAATACACACATGAATTTATAGGAATGACAAATTAATTGTGTTATCACTAGGTGATAGCTGAGCAATTAAAATTATTGCTTTGCTGGAATCACAAGCTCTTCTGCAGTTTGCATAATTTCTTTGTGAAATGAGAATAAATTTCATAAATAATGCACATTAAAGTATTACTCATGATTTATTAAAGCTAGGTAAGTTCTTTTGATATTGGGAAATGTCATTTTCTATTCTCCTTGTAGATCCAGTTCTAAAGTTCTAATTAAAACAGTTATTATGGGATGATAAAACAAATGTCTTCTCTAGATCTGACCTCCTTAATGTTTATTGTTGATGCAGATCTAATAATTAAATCATTAAACATTTTCTTTTGGGGTCAAGATTTTTAATTTTCAGAATGAAAACATATTTACTGGATGCTCTCTAGGGTTCTTTCCAGGTGAAATTCTATGGATGAACCAGCTCTAAGAGACTTTTTATTCTCTTATTTCAATTTAGACATTTTGCTCTTGCTTGTTTTGAAAGAAAAAAAGTGGCTAAAAGTTGTGAACCTCATCCCACTCACTGAGTTACAGTGAAAAATTACAATGGAAAGATTATGGGACTAGGAGTCTGGGAGTTTGTATCCTACTCTATGTACTTTCTACTAATTTGCAGCATTGCCTTGGACAAATATTTTAATTTCTCTTGACCTCCAGATGAATTCAAGTCAATGGGATTGAAATACTTCCTAGGATGCTATGAGAACTTGCAGATTTGGTTTTTGAGCTACTGTCAGTGATGACTGAAAGATTATGGTAAATGGAAGGAGTACAGTGATATTGAAGAATGAAGAAAGTCTCACTTTTCAAGAAAGGGAAGAGAATGCAATTTGCAATCCATAGATCAGAGATTTACCTTCCATATTGACAAAGTTCTATTATGTATTATTAAATGGATGATTAGTAGGTATCTAGAATAGAAAACAGTAATCTTCATTAAGAACAGATTTTACCAGACTGACTTCATTTCTTTTTTTGACAGAGTCATTAGATTGATAGATGAGAAGGCTATAAATATAATTTATCTACATTTTGGCAAGGTATTTTTCAAGGATTCTCATGCTATTCTTTGGGAAATTGTATATATATATATATAGGCTATTCAACAGTGTAGTTAGATTGATTTGGAACTGAATGAAAGGCCAAGCTCAAGGAGTCTGGATAATGTGTCTAGTGGAATTCCCCAGGGATTAGTTCTTGGCTTTTCCCTATTTAACATTTTTATCAATGGCTTGGATAAAGGCATAAATGGCCTCTTTATCAAATTTACATATGGCACAAGGCTAGGAGGGACACATAACACATTGTATGACAGCAAGAATCTAAAAAAAAGTCTTGAAAGCTTAGAAAGCTAAAGGGGATCTAATAAAATGAAATTTAGTAGTGATAAGTGAAAAGTCTTTTATTTTGGTTAAAAATCAGTCTCATAAGTACATGATGGGGAAGATGTGTCCAGATAGGAGTTTGTTTAAAAAAGGAATGGATTGCCTCAGTAGAGGGCAGGTTCTTCTTTACTAGAAGTCTTCAAGCATTGGTTATATGACCACTAGAGAGATATATTGTAGAAAGGGTTACTTGTTCAGGCATAAGTTTGATTAGATGGCCTCTGATTTCCATTAAGCTCTGAGATTTTATGTTTTTTAAATTCTATAATGGTGTTTGAATAGATGACTGCTCATTTCCCTTGCAAATATATAATTTTATAATATATTTCATAAATGTATCTCACATAAAATTCCAGACAATTACCTTGACTTTTTTTGCATAAATTGATTTGCAGACTTTAAAATCAAGTAATACTTTGATAGTTGTCTATTTATTAATCACATGGTTTCTCAAAGCTCTCCAGGTGTAGTCTTTGAGCAACTGGTTGGGAATTTAAGCACTTCTATGGGTATTTAATCCAATGCTAGTCAAATTAAAAGAACAGGTTAATTAGGCCTCTTCCTCCCCAGTGGGATCAGAACACTCCTCTGCACCTTAGTGAAGAGGCCCTCTACTTTAGTACAACTGAATTCAGAAAACTTTTACTAAGTTCATACTATGTGAAGGCCACTGTGCTAGACAGTGGATTTGTAAATACAAAAATTGGACATTTGCTGCTATCAAGGGGCTTACTTTCTGCTCGAGTAAGAGAAATATGACATGTATATAGAATAGTATAATTCCAAGGTCAGGAGTGAATCGAGAGATTAAAATAAAGTATTACAGAAATGTACAAGAAAGGAGAGAGCACAAATAGTGAGTGGTGTGTGTGTGTGTGTGTGTGTGTGTGTGTGTGCTTGTGTAAGCTTTCATGGAAAAGGTAAGATGAACTGAGACATAAAGGAAGATAAATAATCTGAAGCAGGAGGTAGTGGATTGTAGGCATTTTAAATTGCAGATTACCTAATTTTGGCCAGAATATGGAAAGCATAAGGGAGAAAAGAAGAATAATAAGATTTGAAAATTAATTTGGAGCCTGACTGAGAAGAATAGTAAATGCTAGGGTAATGAGTTCATATTTTATCCTTGAAGCAGGAAGAAGACGTTGAAGATTTTCAAGCCTAGGAGTGACATGGTCAGACCTGTGTCTTACGAAGGTAATTTTGTTACCTGTGTGAGGGATGCAGTGAGAGACCTTGGCCTTTTTAAGTTAAGGTTTGTTCAAGTAGGTCTCAGTCTGAGGCAATGGCCATTCTCTGATTAAGGGCTAGGTAAGAATTGAGACAAAAGATTGCCTAGTTAGCCATCACAAAATTTTTAATTTAGGAAGGGAAGACCTTCAGAATTTCTGGTCAGAACAGAAAACAATTACTATTTGCACTCACTCTGAGCCATCACATGGGGTTTTGGCAATGACATTCATCTGAAAGGTGGCTGTCTCATTCCCATTCCAAGGGTAAAAATTCTTACTTATGACTCCATTGGTCACCTTTGAGAATGTATGTGGCAGAGTCAGAAGCCAGACTGCAGACTATTTAGAGTAAAGCTTAATGAAAAAATGAAAGTATTAAAAGTAGAGAATGTTTTCTAGGAGATTAATAATGATGGAAAAAAAGAGAATTGGATTTGGATCGAAGAGTCTTGCTATTTACCAAGCTCCATACATTGTATTTCGTTTTTCTGTTTCCTTTCACTGAGACGCCTTCTGCTCTTTGGCCCCACCAGATAAATTCTTACCAGTCTTTTAAAGCTTAACTTAAATACCCTCTCTCTGAAGCCTTCCATGAAACAGATTTTCAGTTACTAATCATCCCTCCCTCTCCATCTCAGCTAGGACTTTACTTATGTTTTTCTAAGTGACTTATCATATATTATTTTGCATTATAGTTATTTGTGTTTGTCTGATCTGCTTACTAGATTGTAACCCCTGAAAATAGAGATTGTTTCTTATTCTAAACTGCTTTTCCTCAGTACACCAAGTAGAGGGTTCTGCACCTAGTATCCGGTCCATAAATTTCCATTCGATTTACTTGATCCTGATTCCATTATTGACTCCATATCTGATACTGACTGAGTTATTTAATCCCTCTGTTTTTTCGCCAGTAAAACGGAATTAACGTAACATATCCAACATATGAAATGGTACATGGGAAAGCATTTTGAACATTGTAAAGAATTGTACAAATGCAAATTATTATAAAGGCTAATTATTAAAATTTTTAGCAATTTGGGAATTTTAATGAGAAGTAGCATGACATAGTGCACACAGTACATACATGAAAGTGAGGAAGCCCTTGGTTTAAGTCTGACTTCTGACACCTACAGGCTGCATGAGCCTGGGCAAATTTTTTTTCTTTTCAAAACTTCCTTGGTGTTATACCATATCATGTAACTTACACATTTCTTCATGTTAAGAAAAAGTTCAGCAATCAGAACTCACCAATGGAATTTGCCTTCATAATAAAAAGGCTACCATCTAGTGTCACACTATTCTAAATGAATATCTCTTTGTCATGTATAAATTTTAAGCACCTGCAATTGAGCCAATGTTATAATCAACATATTTTCTGTGGTTTTCATGGTGCAGGTAGAAACCCTCCAAATGACTATATGAAGTTGTTGTAGTTCCAAATTGTTTGTTAGATTGCAAAGGAGGGTGTCTTACCTGAGTAAAAAGATGTGGGAATTCACTTGACATTGTTGTATGATGGATGGAGGAAGAAGGGGGATGATAAGGGTGGTGAAAGGAATGAGATACTTGTTCAAGGCTTATGCCACAGAATCTAGACTAATCTTTAAACTGATTACCAGAAAACTCTGGAGCTTTCTAGTTTTATAATATTTTGTCATTTTAGGGTAAGCCTGTGACTACATTTTCATTTTTTGTAAACAACATATTGTAGGATTCTGGTTTTTAATCCACTCTGCTATCTGCTTCTATATTATGCAAGAGTTAATTCCAAACACATTCAAAGTTATGATTACTAATGGTGTATTTCCCTCCATCCTATTTTCTCCCCTGTTTACACTTATCTCTCTCTTTTTACCCTGTCCTTCCTCACCAGAGTTATGTTTCTGACGACCACCTCCCTTTATCTGCCCTCCCTAATATCAGCCCCCCTTTTCTTTCCCCTTTTCCTTCTACTTTTTCCTTCCCTTCTTTCAGCACTCCTACCTCTACTTTTCCTTTTCTTTCTTCTTTCCTCTCCTACGTCTCTCTAGGGCAGTGGTTCTCAATCTTCCTAATGCCACAACTCTTTAATACAGTTCCTCATGTGGTGCTGAACCCCAATCATAAAATTATTTTCATCACTAATTCATAACTGTAATTTTGCTACTGTTATGAATCCTAATGTAAATATCTGATATGCAGGATGTATTTAAATTGAACACAACCCACAGGTTGAGAACCGCTGCTCTAGGGTAAGATAAATTTCACAACCGTGTGTGTGTGTGTGTGTGTGTGTGTATGTGTGTTATTCCTTCTTTGTCATTTCTTCTCTGGCTCATTTAACAGATGAAGACACTGAGGCAAACAGGCTTAAGTGACTTTCCCAGGGTCATACAGCTAGTAAGTGTTTGAGGCCAGATTTGAACTCAAGAAGATGAATTTTCCTGATTAGACCAGAAACTATCCATTGCACCTCCTAGCTGCTGCTGTTCAACCAACCTGTCTCTAATTGTTTAATAATTGTTGTCTTCCAAAATAAAGATTTCCAGTCCTCAATAGTATCTATCACCAAGTGGATAGAATATGCTGACTTATCTTGTAATTCTGTTGCTATTTAGTCATGTCTCATTGATTATGAACCATGGAACCATAAAGCATGCCAATGTTTGGGTTGGTTGAAAACTAATCCATGGGTTTTCTTGGTAAAGATGTAGGAGTGGTTTGTCACCCCCCCCTCTCTAGTGGATTAAGGCAAATTGAAATTAAGTGACTTGCCCAAGACCACACAACTAGTGAGTACCTGGGGTAATATTTGAACTCACGTCTTCCTGACTCCAGGTCCAGCACTCTACCCACTAAACCACCTAGCTGCCTTCTATCTTGTGATTTATGGAGCTTCTATTTTACACTTAGCATGCTAATTTCCCCTTTCAGTTAAATTAAAACCATTTGTTTGCAGTAGTTTGATATTTTAAAAAATTTCGAAGATTCTTTTCAGTCATAGCATTTGGGTCCTCCATGGATTCCAATGGACTGTTACGGAAACATCAATGACCCAGTCAGTACTTACCCAGCATATGAGTTTGGGCTGTATTTGCCACTAATTTGTTGTATGGCTTTGGGCACTACATTTCTTTCTGGTCCTGTTTCCTCATGTATGAAATGAGGATGTTTTACTAGACAAACTCCAGGGTCCCTTCTATCTCTATCATTCAGTGATTATATGTTAAAAGAACTTTTCATCTCCATCTTTGCCTAGTGATAATTCACTCCTTTCCTTATTTCCTATTAAATCAAACCATTTCACTTCTTAATCCTTCTTGTTTTCCAAACCTCCATCTGTACCATTTTCTGGCTTGGAGATATTTAGAACTAAATTCAGTGGTAATGCAGAATTGGGGAAATGCATTTCATTTGTCAGTAAGGCTTAAAAAGGCACCATAGGGGTACAATTTTTCAAAGTAATAAATGCAAAACAAATTATGATGGTTCATTGCCAGGGGCTTTCTCTTTGCAGCTGATTGCTTCTCCCATCAGATGCTTGTTTATCAATCAAGGATATTAAGAAGAAATAGTTTTTGAGCATCAGGGATAAAGGACTCAAGTATACTTGTGTGCACCAAACCTGCGTGTGATTATTATTCTCAGCTTTATGACTTTTTCTACTGCTGCCCAAGTCAAGAGCTGCTCACTGAATTTTGACCAAGCCTTCAACTCAATTCACTCTAGAGCTCATAGATTGGACAATAGGTCCCAGCCCTCCTAGCACAGAGTGAATGTAAATTCTAAACAGTAGATTCCACTTTTGGCCAGGAACCCTAAAGGTCTTCTCCCCCCAGTTTGATTTTTTCTTTCTTTGATTAAAGTGGCCAGACCTTGATTAACTGCTTAGAGAGGACTATTCACTGAATGGGTGTTACCTCACTCAAAGTGAGAACCTGAAAAGACCTTAGTCTTTTAGGCTAAGTTCTCCTTAGGTCATTAGGAACAGGTTCTCCTAATGAATCCTGGACCATCTCCAGTTATCCTGATGAATATTTGGCCACTGGACCCAGATGACTCTGGAGGAGAAAGTGAGGTTGGTGGCCTTGCACAGTCCTCTCTCACGCAAGACTAAGTCAACTGCAAGTCATGTCATCATGTCCCTGATGTCATGGTGCTCTTTGAGAATGAAGGACAAACACAACAACAACCCAATGACAAGGTTGCATTTTGAAATGCTGTTTTGAAATAAAAGCATTTTTAAATTGTGTCCATTTTTTCCCCCTTTAACTCAAGTTAGACTGTTACTTGATCATTATGAAAATAGGGGAGAGGGGGGGTGGCTAGGTGGCGCAGTGAACAGAGCACCAACCCTGAAGTCAGGAGGATCTGAGTTCAAATCTGGCCTCAAACACTTAACACTTACTAGCCGTGTGACCTTGGGCAAGTCACTTAACCCCACCTGTCCTATCCCCCCCAAAAAAAAACTAATAGGGAAGATGGACTAGATCTGTGATTTTATTAGTTATTGGGAACTCCGAGAGAAGATTCCCTTGACTTACTTGTATGTGTCACCTAGAACACTAAGCATTGAAGTAAATTGCTCAGAGTCCCACAGAAAATATGCATCTCAGACATGGCTTGAAGTCAGGCCTTTTTGACTTTGAATACAACCAAATCTCTATTCACTGTGCCATGCTGCATCTGCTTACCAACAATAATGTAATAATAGCCAGCATTTATTATAGGCATTTAAGTTTTGCAAAGTGCCTTACAAATATCTCATTTGATATTCACAATAATGCTGGAAGATAGTGCTATTAGTATTCCTATTTTACAGATAAGGAAGCTGAGGAAGAGGTAGGTTAAGTGAATTGCCCAGACTCAGTAAGTGTCTCAGGCAGGATTTGAACTCATGTGGTCCTGAATCTAGTGGTCTGAGTCACTTAGCTGCTCTATAAAAATAACATATTTTTATGGTGTTTTGCAGCCTCCAACAAAAATTAGAGTTTTTCCCCATGTCTTTAGTATCTAATCTACTTAAAAATATCCTGGAAAGGCTCTGAATTTTGTTTTATTGGTCTCTTTTGTTTGTATCATTGTAGTCATTGTGTTTTCTCTTTTTCTAGTTCTGCTTACTTTACTCCATCAGTTCATACAAATCTCATATTTCTCTGAGTTCCTCATTGCTGTATTTTCTTATGAAATAATATTATCTTCTTACATTCATTTACCACCATTCCTTAATTAATTAATGGACACCAATTTTCTTTCCAGTCTTTTTTTCTATTATTAAAAAAATGCTGTTGTGAACATTTTGGTATGTATGAGATCTTTCTTTTTTGTGTTTGACCTCCTTGAGATATGCCTAGAAGCAGGATCTATGTATAAGCCTAAAGTTATGGGCAGTTGATGACGTACAGGATTATTGAACTCTTATAGTCCAGATCAGGAGAAGAGAGATCCCAGGTGAAGACACTTATTTTTAACCATTATCCCCGTAATGTTTTGTCTTGGCTAGTACTACTCTTTCCTCTGACCAAGTGACAAGGATTTAACCTTTTTATTTAATATCTCCATATTGTTGTTCAGTTGTATCTCTTTGTGATAACATTTGGAGTTTTCTTGGCAGAAACAATTTGCCGTTTCCTTCTCTAGCTTTTGTTATAGATGAAGGAATTGGGGCAAACAGGCTTAAAGTGATTTGCCCTGGAGTCACAGCTAGCAATCTGAGACTAGATTTGAACTCACGTCTTTCTGACTCTAGGCTTGGAGTCCAATTAACTGTGCCACCTAGCTGCCCTAAAAGCTCCATGATACATCTCTCATTCATCAATACTTACTGTCAATTCTCAGTTGTCTGTACTGGCAAATAATAAGTAATAAGATAATTCATTTCACATGTATTCCCAGAAGAATTAAAATGATATGAGTTTTCTGAAAGAGTACTTTAGAAAATCTGTCCCCTATAATTCCATTTCTCTCTTGATTAACTTCTATAGAATGAATCTACAGAATGGGAATAAGAAAAGCAGTACATATTTTTGTGTAGCACCCTCCATCCTCCTCCCACATATGATGGTAGTTTGAAGTTCAAAGGGTACCCAGTGAATCAGTACTCCTAAGCTACAGTTTACAATCATCCATTTATATGTTTCCCTATTACAGTTAGTTGGGAGACACAATTGTATCAAGTCAAAGATATTCAATAAGGTTGACCAACTATGAGTAGTAGCTATAAAATGTTCTACCTATAAACTTGGAGGAGGTTCTCCCACAAGTATGCATAATTTCTATGGGTGGAGGGAAACAAACTTAAGTGTAATGGTAGACAGGTGGTGATAGGGAAGACAAATGACCGTGACTCATGTGAGATCTTCCCTTCCTCATGGAGGCCTCATGTATCTTAGCTATCAGTTTGGTTTTAAGGCATTATGGGCTCTTTTCTTTACTGTCAGGTGTCTCTTTTCTTGAAGGTACTTCCATCCTTGAGTGACTGTTCCCTTCAATCTACATCTTTAGAAAGATTACATATCTCTCCTATCTCAACAGAACTTGAACTCTCTAACTGTCTTACTGGACAAGTTACTCTGGTATTAGATACTGGTGGGGATGGGGAGAAGTTTTTCCACTTCCAAAAAAAAGTTCCTCAGCCCTTTCCCTCTCAGGGATAGATTCATGGGTCAGTATTCATAAAACTGTCAGGGCCTGGATTCACAGAAATTGACTCACTCTTGAATTGTTCAACTATCTTTAAAGGCCACCTGGGAACATGACAAATCTTTTATCCAGACCATGGGCTAGGATCTCTTGAATCCAACCAATGAACTTGTTTTTACTTCATAACCAGATCTCTGAGCAGGGCCACAGCTTTATAGTTAAGCAGTTTTTGGTTAGCTCCTTATTTTCTGTAATTAGATCCTAGGTTCCTTAGTCTAAGGGAAGGGGTGTGGGGATGGGTGAGTTGCTCAGAGTCCAGCTTTCCTACATTTATTTAAATTCTAACCTTGTTGTGAGTTTTAAAGTGCATTTCTTATTACCTATTATACATATTTCATGCTTTCTTACCTTTCTGTATGCTTATAATACTCTCATCCTTCAATGCCCAAATAAGGTGATTAATCTTATATGAAAAATTCCCTGTTTCCTCCAGTTAGAAATATGTCTTCTTTCCCTGAACCTTGAGTATTCCATTCTATGCCCCTTTTTAGGCATCAGGATAACAGGGTCCTTTACTCAGTGGCAAGAAGGCAGGCCAAAAATTATGCCATCCTCTTTTTTATTGCTGTCTCCCCTTGAGACTTATCAGAGTTTCAAGACAATTTGCATGGCTGAAGTGCTGAGGGGCATGATGAAAATTGAAAGGGCAAAGAAAAAAGCTATTGGGGGTGCTGTGACTCAATATGTTTTTTTTTCTCAGTCCCTGAAAGATTCATTAGGAGGTGTAGATTGTGTGTGGGACACATGGCCTCTACCCTAGTGTGGAGAAGAGGTGAAAGGAATTCATTTTCCCTAACCTACTTATCAATGAAGGCTGGGGAGATTTCTTCATGGGTGGTGAATGAGCAAAATTTTAACAGCTTCCAGAATACCCTTTTTGTGTATTAGTAAAATATGACACTGATCTGGCTAACAAAAGTACTTATACCCATACTAATTAACTCTGAGACCTTTTGGCCCTGGGCAGTCTCAGCTAAAGCAGCAGATGACAACTTCAGTGAATAATAGCAGTAGGTTGGTTGAGATGCAGCAGAGAATTGAGATGTGGGAAACATCAATATAGGAGAACAGGTGATGTTTGTGGATGAAGAATGGAGCAGTGATGTCAATGCCAAGAGAATACTGACCAAAATATGAGAGGAAGAGCCAAGGAAGAATGAGGTACCACCACCAACTGGGAGATGAAAGCGTGGGAACTCAGGCCAGAGAAGACTTCCCATACACAACACAACTCTTTTTTATCTCCCAGCATGAGTTTCTCAAGGAGATGTTCTTTTCCCTACTGGTATCAGTATCTGTGGAAGATGGCTTCCATTCATTTATAGGGGAAGGAGAGGAGAGAGACTGTGAATAATTCTGTCATGTGATTGTTTATTTTATTTGCTTTGCTGTTCTGTGCTAATCAAGTGTTATTGCTTTTTGATTTATGGTTCCTTCTTGGGCTGTTGGCAAAAAAGTTCTTTGGACAAGAGCTTGAGCCAATAACTAAGTCTGTACTGAACTTGAGTATTGAGGTAGATTGCACAGTTGAATTAGATGTCCTTTACAGATGCAATTATTTTGTAGGATGGTTATCTATACAGATTTCTTATCCTATTTCTAGGTTGCCAGGATGAAGGCCTTGTCTTAATCAAATATGTTATTGCTCTGAGGGACCAGCATTTCCTCATTGTTAGAAGTGAGCCAGAAGTCCCTAGGTTAGTGAAGGAAAAAAAAAACAACCAAAAAATGAATTGCTTGTTAATTTCAAATATGTAACCTTTGAAGTGTAAACTCAGATCTTTAATGCATGCAAATTGGGGTGATGTTGATAATACTTATAATATCTTCCCTTATCTTATTTTTCCTTTTGATACAAACTGTTGTTTCATTATCTCTCATGTAGAGTGCCAGTCCTGGGGTCAGGAAACTCATTTTCCAAAGTTCAAATTCAGCCTCAGACATTTACTAACTGTGTGACAATGGATGTCAGTTAACTTTTTTGCCTCAGTTTCCTCATCTATAAAATGAGACAAAGAAGGAAATGGCAAACCTTTCTAATATCTTTGCCAAGAAACCCCCCAATATGGTTATGAGGAATTAGACATGATTGAAAAGACTGAACAACAGTATAACTATGACTCTTCTCTCTCCCTTAATTATATAAATTTATCAGCTCCAACAGATTATATACCTTTTTAAGAACTCTAGCAGTTTTTCTCTTTTTTTCTGTCACCACATTTATTATCTTACTATAGACCTTTATAACAACCTTCTTTGATTATAGCAATGGTCTCACAAAAAGTCCTCTAGTCTGTCCCTCCTCCAATGTTTCCTTCATATTGCTACCAGAATAAGCTTTTTTTAGGCATAGATCTGGTCATGTCACTCCATGCTCAAATATTCTCAGTGATTCACTATTGCATACCAAAGAGATGTCAAATTCTTCTGTCATTCAAGGAAGGCTTTCTGTAATCAAGGGCTACCCTACCTTTTCAGACTCAAAACATTTGTCACTCCATATTTTCTATCTCTTGAAATTTCTTTAATCCTTTGTATTTCCTTATTCCTGGAATGATCTTCCCTTTTCTCATCTGTTGAATTACTGTCCATCTTTTGGGATGTAATACAGTGTCCAGGAGGACTTGCATCTCTGGCGTGAGGGCTTCTTGAGTCCTTTTAGGGCAGCTCATCCCACCTTTGGTGTCCAACTGTCATCCAGATCAGCCACGCCCCAATAAAACCATCTTAGCAGACAAGCTAAACTAGGGTGAGGGTAATCTAATCAGTAGGCCTAAAACCCATTGGTGAATTAAGGGAATGTTTACACCAAGCATGTGAAGACTTCCCCTGGCAGAACAGGTGCATGAGAACGATTTGTTCCAAGTCAGGTGGCTCAAGTAGGTTCTGAGGAGCACTTAGAGTTTAGTCAGACATTGAAAAAGCCAGGGTCATGGAGGTTCATCACCTCACTTGTGTCTTGCCACTGCATTGTGGTGACTTGGAAGAGAGAGTAAGGCTGATGACTTTATGCAACTGCCTCACTTAAATCCAATTCACACACAAGTTGATGGTTTTTTTTTTTGGTTTTTGGAGGGCAATTGGGGTTGTGACTTGCCCAAAGTCACACGGCTAGTAAATATGTCAAGTGTCTGAATCTAGATTTGAACTCAAGTCCTCCTGACTCCAGGGCTGGTGCTCTATTCACTGCGCCACCTAGCCTCCCCATACAAGTTGATGTTATCATGCTATTCAAAAATGAAAGAATAACAACAATCTCCTTTTAAAACCCTACTCAAATACTCCCTCCTCCCTGATAATATTATCCTTAAGTTTTTCTTTTCATGATAGCCTTCCTCTTTTTGCAAAGTACTTCATTTTCCAACTTTTTAAGGCACTTAGTAACATTGTATATTATAAGATTCTTCAGGTCTTTTCCTCTACTAGATTTTAAGCTCCATGAAGGAAAGAATCTTATCTAAAATTTTTATCCTTCTTGGTGCCCAGAACATTACTCTTCAGACAGTAGGTTTTTGATAGCATTTTACTGAATGAGCAAATGGAGACTATAGTTTCATGCATGTCTTGAAAGACAGACTTTTGAGGGGGGCGGCTAAGTGATGCAGTGAATAGAGCACTGGCTCTGGAGTCAGGAGAACCTGAATTCAAATCTGTCTTCAGACACGTAACACTTCCTGGCCATATGACCATGGTCAAGTCACTTGCCCTCCAAAAAAAAAAAATAAAAAGCAAAAAAGAAAGACTTTTTTTTTGTTCAGTTGTGCAGTTGTGTCTGACTCCTCATAACCCAGTGAAGCATGGCACAGCACACCAATACTGTCTGTGAAGTTTTCTTGGCAAAAATAGTGGAGTAATTTGTCATTTCCTTCGGCAGTGTGTTAAGGTAAACAGGCTGTGTAACTTGCCCAAGTTCCCACAGCTAGGAAGTGTCTGAGGCTGGCTTTGGACTCTGGTCTTACTAACTCCAGGTCCTGCTCTCTATCCACTAAGCCACCTGGATGTCTCCTGAAAGTTCACTAAGGAGCATCTTCCTCCTCACCCAGGTTCTTCCTTCCATGTCCAGTCAGGAGACTTCAGAAGTCCTCACCTGATATGTGTTTCCTTAATCTAACTCACTCTTGACATAGAAAAGGCAGGAGAAACAAATCCTTTTTTTTTTTTTTAGTGTTTTCTGACATCACACTGATATCTGCTATAGGTGGTCCCTTTGTTATTGCTGCCAGAATATTTTAAAAATTGCTGATATTTTCTTCTATTCAAATTAATTCAATGAGTATTTACCGAATGCCTCCTTTATTCTTGTCTCTGTTCAAATCACATAAGTTAAAGTAAATAAAGCTCTTTGCCCACCTTAAAGTGATATATAAATACTCTTATTGTTATGAATTAATATTATTACTGCTTGAAGCACATTTGCCCTTAAAAGTCTTTCAAAAATTACTATTGGTTTTGTATGTAAATAGGAGAAAATTTTTCTCCAGTGGTCTATTTACAATGAATTAAGAAGACTATTTGGCTTTTCTTCCCCTTATCTTTATTTTATTTATCTTTGTGATTAAATGTCTATCTGCAATCTTAGTTATCAGTAACATGATAATATATTTTTTTATCTCTTTCTGATATTAGCAATGGTTCACTTAGTCATTTGCATAAGCTGTTTTGTATAGTTTAAGAAGATGCCTAAGACTGTCTACTTATTAATCCTTAAAGCAACAATTTGCATTTTAAAATTGAGTTTTGGGCACATACGGAAAACAAGTATAAGTGAAACTCTGAGGGCACACTAGCATTCTGTAATGATACACTAACATAAATGATGATTCACTATGATTAATTTAATTTAGATGGTTATTAACAATTTCTATTTTTGGAAATCAGATACAGTTAAGACTTCATACATATTTCTGTAGCAGATATGATTTTAATAATCTTTTACAGGTTTCTCAGTGTTATGGGAAAAAATAGGTGTTCATTTGTGCTTGGAAAAAAGCAGGATTTGTTTTCCCTATTCATTTCTCCATTTCAAAGAATAATATTCCTTGTTCAAAGTTTCATGAATATTTCATGTTTTGTTTCTCTGATTGGTGCTGCTACCCATGCTCAGAGCAAAGTGCTGACATGATGAAGTAAAAATTAAATGGGAGCAAGATTTCCTTAAACTACTCTTGGGGTACATTTTTATTGCAAACTGTGCAAAATTAATTCTGTAAGTTATTTATTTAAATTCTGTAGAGGCAGCTCATCACATGAAACTATTGGCCAACAAGTGATATGTGATTTTTTTCCCATTCTTAGCTCTCTTCTTCCAGTTTCACTACTGGCATGCCTATTTTGGCACTTCTTAAACATTCATCTTTATTTTAATCAGTCTCATCCCTTCCTAAGCCCACTCTTACTCAATTTGCCCATCTCCTTGACCATTCCATTCTGAATTTCAGCATATCTAGTCTGTTCTCAAAAAAGTCTCTATATCTTTAAAATTGTAAGCCAGCGTCCTCTCCTTCTGCCTTCTCACTTTTACTAAGAAGTGATTACTTTGTTTGACTGAGAATATCCCATCTCTTCCAATTTTTCAAGACATCATTCCACTCTCACTCTCTGACACTGAAACTCATAAGAAGGGGTGGGTATGCCCTTTGCTCCCCATTATCCTTTTCAAATCATTCTTGTACCATCAACTCTGTTGTTGGAAAGATTGTCTACTGTCCTCCCCTTTCTTCTCTGCTCTCCATATGCTTGTTCTCCTTCTCATCTTGACCTCCCTTTCAGAGATTCATTGAGGAGAAAATCTGTATGCAGGGGTGAAAGAGAAAGAATGGGGAGAGAGACAGAGACAGAGAGAGAGAGAGAGAGACAGAGAGACAGACACAGAGAGACAGAGAGACACAGAGAGAGAAACAAAGAGAGAGAGACAGACCGAAGGAGACAGAGACAGAGAGAGAGGCAGGGAGAGACAGAGAACAAGATACAGACACAAAGATCATCAGAGGAGAAATGGGGGAAATGTGTTTTATCAAATGTATATATTGATGGGGAGTTTTCAAAAGAGTGGATGCCTTAGACAAAAGGGGCAACAAACTTTAGAATTACTAAATCTCTGTCTATGATGGTTCAGGAGAGATCCGGATAACTATATTCATGATAACTGGGTGACTTTTTCTGAGGTAGAGCTTAGAGAAATTCATCATGAAGGCACCTTATATTGACATTGTATTAGAACTCTAACACATTGACACTGTGTCCCCTTCCAAGACAGGGAAACTCTTGAAATCTTCAGCTCTATAGTGTCTATATGGGGGTCCTCACAAAGAAAGGCTTTTCTTTTGGTAAAGGGTCAATAGTACATAAAAGGCTATACTCTACAGAAGGGTCAGGGAAATGAGAGAAGGGGAACTGACGAGAGCAAACTACAATGGGAAGCAATACCAGCAACCCCTCCTGTGAGGCACAGGAGGATCCAGAAGAGGAAATGATTTCACCATCTGGAAACTGCCTAGGATGACAGTGAGATCCACCAGCTGAGGCTCCTATCTAATGAAGGACTAAAGGTGACTAAAGGTTATATAAACAGTTCTGTAGGAGCAGGCTGCTTGGTGGTAAGTGTTACCTTTCCATGAACTTGTCTTAAGTTCTCTAGTTTTTTCTTCAATCTGTAAACAAAATGCTTCTTTTTTGAGTCATGTAAAGTGAATGCTTGCAAGGATAATTGGTAATAACACATTAGGCTATGTCATATAGTGAGTTTTCCATATTTTCTGTGTGAGAATAATGAGTAGAGATGAAACATCCCCCCAAATACACCTGTGCCATCTATGTCATGGAAAAAAATCTCTGGCCAAAGGCTTACACACTTTTGAAATCTAGGTAATGCATTTTTGTACCACCCTTTCATTTTGCTGGTTGGTGTTATCTACCAAATTCTAGGCTTTTCTTCCAGCTTTTTCCTATGACTTTGGTACCTAACTCATGGTCATTTTTCTCTTGAAAACACCCCTTGTCATCATCCTCAAGGACCTATATGTTAGTCAGTATTACCCATCTGACAATCTAACCACACAGCTCTTTAGCATTGTTATAAACTCCTAAATCTAAAACTTTGAATTTCTACTTTCCAATTACAGTCTCCTAGTATTCCACCTTTATCATGATCTATCCTGATGGAGAAAACCCCCCAAAACATTTGATCCTTCTATTCCCACTAGTTATTTTATACCTCTTTTGCGTTTTGTGGCTAAACTTTGAAAGCCTTTCTACAAGAGGCACCTCACTTTCTGTCTCATTCTTTTTTAAGTCCTTACAATCAGGCTTCTCACCTTATCACTCCACTGAAAGTTCTCTCTTCAAAGTCATCATTGATTTCTTATTTGCCAAATCTTATGGCCTTTTCTGTCTTCCAATCCCAATCTCTCTACTGACTGCCAGTCTTGGATCTTCAACTTAACTTTCCAACGTCTTGAACTGGATGTCTTGTAGGCATTTTAAACTCATTATATATAAACCAGTAATTCATTATCTCTTCCCCCACACCTTCCCCTGCCTCCATATTTCTTCTTATTGTATAGAGTAACACCATCCTCCTAGTCCCTAAGGTTCAAAATCTAGGAGTCATCCTGAATTCCTCATTATCAACCTTCAAATCTAAGCTGTTACTAAGTCTGCTTGTTTCACCCATGAACATCTTTCTGATATTCCCTCTTCTTTTTTTCTTCTGTCCTCTGACATTGCCCCCATTCTAGTGCAGACCCCCATCAATTTACAGTTTGATTACTGCAATAACATGCTTGTGTGTCTTCTGGCTTCCAGTCTCTCCTCATTCTAATCCATCCTCCATTCCACCACTAAAGCCCACACAGGTCCAATCAGGTCACCTCTTACTCAGTAAACTCCAAATGGCTTCCTATTACCTCCAGAAGCAAATAGAAAATTCAGTCCTTTAGAACCTAGCCCCCTCCTACCTTTCCAGTCTCAGGCCTTTCTCCCTGACATATTCTCTGTCATATAGTGACGCTGACCTTCTAGCTGATCCAAGAACAAGACGTTCCATCTCTCAACTTCAGGCATTTTCTCTGACTGTTCCCTTTGCCTGGAGTGCTCTTTCCTTCCCTCCAACTACTGTCTCTGGCTGCATTTAAATCCCTCTTACTGTAGGAAGTCTTCTGTAATTCCTCTTAATTCCAGTGCTTTCCCTCTTAATTGTTTCCTATTTAATATGAATATAGTTTGCTTTCTATATACTTGTTTACATGTTGTCTCCTCCATTAGATTGTAAGATCCATGAGGGCAGGGGCTGTCTTTTGTTTTGTTTTTTGGTCTCCCTAGAATTTAGCACAGTGTCTGACACAGAGTAGGTACTTGATAAATATTTATTGATTCATTAATCTTATACAGATTCTATTTTCAGCTTATTCATAATCTTTTAATGCACCTTCTCTTATTTTGGATTCACTTGCTTTCCATATCCAGTCTTAGACCCAAGAATCACTAGGTACAACCCTACATTACTTTGCCCTCTGACATTCTGCTGTCTAACATATACATCCTTAATTATTTATAACCTCTGCCATCCAATTCATCTTTTTCTCATTCAGGACATTAGAGAGTTGATGGACAAAGTCTCTCTCCTTCCCTCCTTCTCCTCCTCCTTCTCTCTCTCTCTCTCTCTCTCTCTCTCTCTCTCTCTCTCTCTCTCTCTCTCTCTCTTTGTCTCTCTGTCTCTCTCTGTCTCTCTGTCTCTCTCTCTGTCTCTCTTTCTCTCTCTTTCTCTCTCTCTCCTCCCTCTCTCTTCTCTTTCGCTCTCTGTCTCTCTCTAGCTTTTGTTCTTGCTCTTTCTTTCCTCCCCCCCATATATATTTTTGGTATAGTAAAATGTCTGAATTCTTACTGACACAGGGAATCTCAGTGAATAAATTCCCCAAGAGACTGAAAAGAAATGTCTCCAGGAGGAAGCTAGAAATCATATCTTCCTGTCTTTGAGACCAGCTGATTTTATTTTAACCTTTTGAACTCTTTCTTCATAATTGTAAGTGCAAACTTTTTTTCTCCTCTGTTCCCAACCCTATCCACTCTCCTTGTTCTGTTTCTGACTCCTGCACACCCACTCCTCACTGAAATATCTCACAGCACCTGGGGACCTCATGACCCAGGAACATCCAAACCTGGCATCTATTCAACCTGAATCATCCCTCAGTAACACCTGTCCACTTCTTCCATTGGTGAGTTCTCTTAGAGCCTCCATCTTGTGGGGGATCCTAGGCTGGCCTTTATTCCCCTTCCATACCCCTACCCCCAGCCACCAAGCCCTGTTTTTTCATTTCCAGACTTCAAAACTATGCCCCTGAGTTGGGGACTTTATTTTTTGACACGATTGACCATCTTTTACTGGGTGCTCTCCTTCTCCTTTGGCTTCAGAATTAGGATTTTCTCATGATTATCCTAACCATTTTTAAGCATTTCTGTTTCTTTACTTGCTCTTTGTATTTTACCAACCTTTTAATTTGAGTGTTCCCCAAGGCTTTGTCCTGTTATCTCTTTATATTTTCTCTCTTGGCAATTTAATTCACCCTCACAGCTTTGACTATCATTTCTAGGCATGTGGCTCCCACATCTCCATCTCCACTCCCAATTCCTATCCTGATCATAGGTCTCATAGTCTCATAGTTCTAGTTGTACAGGGGATGCATCTATCATCCAACTGGATGTCCTGCCAAAACTTCTTAAACTGTCCCACAAAAACTCCCAACCAAAATCATTTTAGCTCTTGGGGTTGTTGTGAGGATAGAATGAGATCAGATTCTTAAAATATTCTATACATCTAAAACACTATATAAATACTAGGAATTCTTATTATTTATAATTTTTAAACTGAATTTTTACTAAAACTTGTTTTTTTGTTTTGTGTTTGTGTGGTTTTTTCATTGTTATTTTTTAAATTATTTCTTTCCATTGTTTTACCATTACTCTCTCACATTTAAAACCATGGTATTTATGGTTTTAAATGGTATCTCCTATTTATTCTTTTCCTGAACATAGACAGTTAACAAAGTTCTATCTATTGTCCTTCTGCAAAATTAAATTTTTTTGCATATATCCATCCACTTTTCATTATGTTGGTTAAAATGCTTGTTTATTTCATTTACATCGTAATTGTGTGCGTGTGTATGTATGTGTGTAAAATAGTTCTTGCTCTCTCCAAAACCACATTCTGACAGAACAAAACAAATTTCTTTCATTCTAAGGTTATGAACAATTCTATATTTATCTACATGAATGATTAATAAGCTTTTCTTTGAAGAATCATGTTGTCCTAGTTGTCGGAAATACAATAAACCAAAGGCACTTTTAGTATGTAAGAAAATGACTTCATTCACATGTTTTCATTTGAAAGATTTTGTTGATATTAAATTTTAACTTATGTAAATCACCTAAGCATTGACTATGGTAAGTAATCAGACACAACCCCCATCAATGAGAATATGCTAATACAAAAGAATTTGTGGGTTTTTTCTCAGAATGGAGAATTCATAGTGTGGGAACTCCCTCTAGCCTGCCAAGCCCACATGAGTCAGTCAAGAAGTCCTGGATAATTGCCTTAGACACAGAAGTGGATTGATTGCCCCAGGTTTATAACTGGCATAAATCACAAGTAGGATTTGAACAAAGGTCTTCTCATCTTCTGTGTTATATGTGTGTCTTCTCTGAGATATACTATTGGTAAGTTACCTACAAATCTGAATCAGTGTCTCCAGTTAGGGCTGCTTTCCTTCCAAATTAGTTCCTCTGTAACGTGATCCTGTCTTGATTATGGCTGGTGGTTTATTGTTCAGTTGTGTTTGACTCCTTGTGACCCAGTATGGGATTTTCTTGGCAAAGATACTGGAGTGCTTTACTATTTCCTTCTGCAGTGGAATAAATCAGAGGTTAAAGTGATTTGTCTAGTGGCATACAGCTAGTGAATATCTGAGGCCGAATTTGAACTCAGGTCTTTGTGACTCTAGTGTAGACCCAGCTGAGTTGAGAGTCACTGGTTACCTCATTGATTATGGCACTGAAAACTTGGGTTTACCATTCCTGTTTTTCCTCATTGGTATATTATCCATTATTTTAACTCATTTGGGAAAGTGAAGTGAAGCAGGACATTTCAATATGGAATATATATAACTTTGGATTATTTAAGGATTAGCCATACCACTGTTTCCCCCCATTAGTACAGATGAGAGTTGATCTTAGTTCTGTTTTCATAGCTTCATTATTAGTCTTCCATTTCTTTTACTAGATGGGGAACACTAAACATTTTTCTAGGTCTATTCTTAATATATATTACTATTTAAAAATACAGGTAAGCCTGACAGATATTGCATGTGGTTTAAGAAAAAAGCTTAGTTTATTAGTATGTTTTCTACAGCCATTTATGATCCCAGATGGAGTTTCATTTTAAATAGACTTACGAAATTGCAGTGTTAATGTGCTCTGTGAGATTTTAAAGGAAATACACCTTCTCATGTGAAAAATGCCTTCAGCTTAAAGATCATTTTACCTTCAACTTTTCACTTTCTGTATTCTTACTTTCTAATTCATATAATGTAAGCACCAGAGAACCCATTCTATTAGCCTCATTCAACACCATGAAGTTTCTGAATACTGGAAATAGCTAATATAATTTACAAATAATGGAAGCACAAAAGGCACAGAGAAAGGCACTGGGAATGTACAAAAGGGTAGAGTGACTTACACAGGAGGACAGGTTAAAGAATAGAACTTTTGGAGGGGCTAGGTGGTGCAGCGAATAGAGCACTAGCCTTGGAGTCAGGAGGACCTGAGTTCAAATCCGGCCTCAGACAATTAACACTAACCATGTGACCTGGGCAAGTCACTTAACCCCAACTGCCTTGCCCTCCCACCTCCAAAGAGAAAAAGAAAAGAATAGAACCTTCAGTCTATAAAGATAAAGACAGAGATGAGAGATGGGGTGGGGTCTGATCAAAGCCTGTAAGTCAAGAAGGATCCTGTCAGTTGGGTTTAGTACACATCAGCTGATTGATTCTGGATAGACGGGAAAAACAGCTTGCTCAGTGTTCTGGGAGTATTCAAAGCATCTCTCTTCTTCTGGTCAGTAGTTTTCCCAGTTCCACTGATTTTCTGTGTATTGCTTGGGTAATTGTTTAATACTGCTATTTTATCCACTCTTACACTTGACTTATTCCCTTCCCCTGCTAATGTGGATCAGTTTCTTGAGGAAGAATTTTGACTTGGATTTTGTGATTGATTATATTCCTTTTGTTCCTCAGTATTATTCACCTTTGGGCATGAGCCAGGGTATGCAATGGAGAGAGTACTAGGTCTGGAGTTAGTCAAATCTTTCCTTAGACACTGTGTGATCCCGAGCAAGTCACTTAACCTCTGCCTCAGTTTTCCTCAGTTGTAAAATGGGAATAATAAGAGCACCTGTCTTCTAAGGCTTTTGTGAGGGTCAAATGAGATAACATTTTAAAAGTACTTAGCACCCTGCCTGGCATAGAGTAGGAGCTTAATCAATGGTGGTTTCCTGTTTTCCTTACCTTCTATGTGGGGTGTAAGGTGTGTCCAGGGAGGACTAGCACCTCTTGTGTCGAGGCTCTCTGATCCTACCTTTGGCATCCAATTCTTACCTATGCCTCCTTGAAGCTCTAACATGTGCAGCAGCCATGCCCTGGTAGGGAATTTGTGTAGATGGGCTAAACCAGGATGAGGGTAACTGAGGAGTTTCAAGCCCTGCACTGAGGGTGTGTATGTGTGTGTGGGGTTGTCTGCCCCCCGCACATAAAGTCTCCTGTGGAAGAATGGGAGGATGAGAACAATTTGTTCCTATGGCCACAGAGGTAGCCTAAGTAGGTACTGTGGAGGGCTTAGGGTTTGGTCAGACAATGAAGAAACCAGTGTTGTGCACATCATTCCAAGCCATCACCAGTGGTCTTAACTTTTTCTTGCTCCTGAACTTTGATAGCTCTGGAAGAGAGAGTGAGGCTGACAACTCTGTGCAGCTCTGCCTCACATCTAACTCCTGCACAAAACAAAAGTTATGACTTTATATGTTTTTTGTCAATAATTAAAAAATATTCTCTGGGGATAGAAGGCAAGGAAATCAGGAAAGAAACACTGATTAAGCCCCTACTTCTTTTGACAGGCAGGGTCCTGCTTTAAAAATGACATCTCATTTGACCCTCATAACAACCCTAGAAGACAAGTGCTAGAACCCAGGATGCTTAATATTTGTTCATGCCCATCTCCTAGCAGCCATAGTCTGACGTGGCTATTACAGGTATGACTGGATAAACATGAAAGTGTTTATAGGATCCTAGAAAAGTGGTGGAGAAGTTGTGGCCTTGAGGCCATACGTGGCCTTCTATGTCCTTGGGTGTAGCATTTTGACTTAGTCCAAATTTTATAGAACAAACCCTTTTATTAAGAGGATTAAGGAGCAATAAAATTGCTTTATAAGAGGATTTGTTCTGTGAAGTTTGGATTCAGTCAAAGGGCCACAGTAGAAGACTGAGAGGGCAACATGTGGCCTCTATGCCACAGTTTCTCTGTCTCAGATATTATTAAGGGGCAACTAGTTGGGTGAGTAGATATAATGCCAGGCGTAGAGTCAGGAAGACTCATCTTCCTGAGTTCAAATGTGGCCTCAGGCACTTACTAGCTGTATGACCCTGGGAAAATCACTTAACCCTGATTACCTCAGTCTTTTTCATCTGTCAAATGGACTGGAGAAGGAAATGGAAAGCCACTGGTATCTTTGCCAAGAAACTTCTGAAAATTTCTTGAAAGATGATGTCTCTGTTCTATTTTTGATCATGGTTTTCAGGTAGCCCAATAATTTTTAAATGATCTCTCCTGGGTCTATTTTCTAGCCAAGTTGTTTTTCCAATGGGATATTTCACATTGTTTTCTAATTTTTCATTATTTTAGTTTTGTTTTATTGCTTCTTAATTTTTCATAAATTCATTAGCTACCATTTGCTCCATTCTAATTGTTAAGGAATTATTTGGTTCGGTGAGAAAAAAAGTACCTTTTTCCATTTGGCAAATTCTTCTTTGTATGGAATTCTTCTCCTCATTGACTTTTTGGAGCTCTTTTACCATTTGGACTAGTCTGTTTTTTAAGGTATCCTTTTCTTCTGCTTTTTTTTGTTTTTTGTTTATCAAGCTGTTGTCTTGTCCTTCATGATTTCCTTGAATCACTCTTGTTTTTCTTCTTGATGTTTCCTCTGCCTCTCTTACTTGAATGTCAAAATCCTTTTCAAGCTTTTGCAAGGCCAGAGACCCATTAATAATTTTTCCTGGAGGCTTTGGATGTAGGAGCTTTGATTATGTTGTCTTCCTCTGATTGTGTTTTGATCTTCCTTGTCATCATAGTAATTTTCAAAGTCAAATGTTTTTTTTTCCCCATTGTTTCCTCATTTTCCCAGACTATTACTTGACTTTTAATTGTTTGTTAAAGTATGGGCTTTGCTTTCAGGGAAGAGGTGCTCTGTTCCAAGCTTCAGGTTTTGTGCAGCTCTTTACAGAGATGCTTCTAGGAACCTGTATGTTTTCATTTCTTCCAAAGTTCAGTTCTTCTTTCCAGGGAGAGAGGTTTACAACTCTCTTGGCCTGTGCTCTGGTCAGTGAGCAACCACAAGTACTGTTTTCTGCCCTGGAGCCTTTAAGATGCTCCCCCTCACATCCACTGTGGACACAAACTCTGCTATGCTAGTGTTACTCCTCACCCTGAGTCTGCCACCCAGGACTGTGGTCTGGATCAGAGTATAGGTAAAGCAACAGACTCTTGCTTCAGTACTAGGAAAAAGACCCCTGTAACATCCCTCTGACTAGTTGTTCCATCCCCTTAAGATCTATGGGCTGAGAACACTGGAAGCAGTCATTGTCGCTGTGGCTGCAATTGATTCAGTCACTGCTAAGACCTGTTCCTGTTTTGCTGTGGCTGGGGTTATGCTGGTATATTCTGCACTGGACCGAGATCTACTCTTACCCTGGTGGGACAGATCTTTCCTGCTGACCTTCCAAATTGTCTTGGTCTGGAAATTTGTTTCACTTTGTCTTTTTGTGGGTTCTGCTGCTCTAGAATTTGTTTAGAATAATTTTAAAGGTATTTTGAATGGTTTGGGGGAGAGCTCAGGACAGTCCCTGGCTTTATTCCACCAGTTTGGTTCCTTCCTCTTCTTTTTACTATCTTTAATTACCCTCACATTCCTAGAATGTCCATTTGAAGAAGTAAAAAACAACAACAACAACAACAACAAAATCTTTTAGCAAATACCTATAGTTAAGCAAAGCAAATCTTCACATTTCTGTGTCAACAAGTGTCTCATGTTACATCTTGAATCCATCACATCTTTGTCAAGGGATGGTTAGCAAGTTTCATCAGGGATAATCTAGAATTGAAATCATTGCAGCAATCAAAGTTGTCAAGTCTTTCAATTTTTTTTCATGTATAAATTGTTTTTCTTATTTCTGCTCATCTCTCTGAATCAGGTCTTTCTAATCATTATAGGTTTCTCTGAGGTCATTTATATAGACTGTGATCTCCTTGAGAGAAGGAACTGTCTTTTGTCTTTCTTTGTATAAATACAACACTTAGCACTGTGCCTGGCTCATAATAGGCCTTTAATAAATGTTTTTGTCTGCCTCATTCTTATAGTATGAAAATATTCTATTACATTTATATACCAACATTTGTTTAGCCATTTCCCAGTCCATCAACATCTCTTTAGTTCTCAGTTCCACACTACTACAAATAGAGCTGATAAATAATTTTTGTATATGTAGGTTCTTTTCTTCTTTTTCTGATCTCCTGGGACTACCCATTATGCTTCCTAGGTACTTATTCTTTTTGGTTCATTATGTGCACACCTTGGCACCTAGAGGAAAATTGCTTAAGGCTTAGATTTTGGCTCATGAATAAATTTTCCAAAAAAGAGGGATTAGGAAAGTATTCAGTTGTACAATGAGTTAAGTAATTATTTCTCACACTCTTTTCCCCCAGCCATACACTATTACTTAAATGTCCAAATTCACTTCTTAAATGACTTCAGTGTGAAAGATTCTGCAACCTCTCTTTTAATAGGTAAACATGACACTTTTTGTTAGTGATGATTTCTAATTCAAATCTGTTCTACTTTTATTTAAACTCATCTCTTCTTGTTGAGGGCAGCTAGGTGATGCAGTGGATATACTTCTGGGCCCAGAGTTAGGAGGACATATCTTCCTGAGCTTAAATTTTGCCTCAGATATTTTTAACTAGCTGTGTGAGTCTGGGCAAGTCGCTTAACCCTGTTTCCTTAGTTCATGTAAAGCCATGCACAAGCAGCTTTCCAGAAGAATGCTGCTGTGCACAGCTTTCAAGGTTCTGATTACATAGTATAGTGAACATTCTATTTATTCAATAAAAATCAGGGCAAAACATTCAGAGAAAAAACAAGGTACAGCATTCACAATATTACAACTTATCAAGGAAAATAAAAATACGGCATTCACCATGTCACAACTCAACAACTTATCACTAATATAGCCACATAGTTTTCTCTACAGTGATCACATAGTTTTCAACAAAGAACAATCATTGAGTAACTCAATAATTCAATCACCTCCATCATTCAATCGTCCTTGAGGAGGTTTGCTTCCTTAAGGGATGCAAAGCACAATAGTCAAAGTTCTCCACCCATGGGGTACACTAAGTTACAAATTGATCACTATTCAGTTATAATTCACTATTCAATCATCAGAACATACACAGGCTGTTCACCCCTTGGTCACAAATAAATCACAGTTTCTCAGTCAATACACAGTATCCAAGTAAAGTCTTCCCTCAGCTTGACTCAGAGTAAGTTAGCAGATTCTCTGGATCTTCTTCCATAGTCCCAGCTCCTACCTGGATTCACCAAACTGTAACCTTACTTTGGTTAAAAGGCAGATGGCTCCCATTTCCATGTCCAGTTCTTCATCCAGTTCCTGTTCCACATTGAAGCTCACAGTGTCTAGCCCACCTTAAATTCTTCAGTCTCTATTCTTGGGAAGTTAAGGCTTAACAACTCCATGAGCAGAAAAAGTACCAACACCACAGTCATGTTTCCTCTGGCAGCCATGGCTGGCCCCCCGTTAGTACCATAAGCTCTGTTCAAAATCACTTTATCCAGCCTCCACATGGCTTGAAGAAATTTTGACTCTCCCTCTCTGGAGCTTTTCTTTATATACAGTATTGCTCCTCCATTTTCAGCACCTTCCTGTTTGGTCAGCAACAGGGGTTCATACCTTCTGTTTCTTTAACAGAGGCTTAATTTTAAACTAGCTGCTAAGTACCTCTTAGCTTAGCAGTACAAAGAGATCTTCAGATTTCATTACCATTACAGTTCCTCATCTGTAATAGGAGCTGAAGAAGGAAAGGACAAACCACTTCAGTGTCTTTCTCAAGAAAACACCAAATGGGTCACAAAGAGTCAGATGTGACTGAAAACTATTGAACAATAACAACTTGTTCAAGTCTCCTAGTATACACAAAAGAAATGCTAAGCACAAAAAAGCAAAGGAGCAGTGACAGAAAAAACTTAAATAAGGATTCCCTAATTTAACTTATAATTACTGTTGTACTTCCCTGAGAGGTTCACAGTCAAATTGCATTACAACATGTTGGTTTTCCAAGCTGCTGCGTAAGCACTATTACCTAGGTTCTGCATTGTTCCCTCAAACTGCATGCCTATTGGTTAGGAGACCAGGGTTTAGATTTCTCTTGTCAGAGTTTATCTTTTCTGATGAAGAAGCTTCCTCTGCTGACAGTCAGCTTCTCTCAATTGATCTAGTATTTCTGAAACTCTCCAACTGACAAAGTCACTTCAAGCTTGAAAAGGGCCATCTCAAGTTTAATGTGTTGTGTGGTGTCTTATTCAACAAAAGATATCCAAAGTCAACCAGAAGCCCAGGCTGAAACTCATGCATTTGAATCCACCTACTTTAACTAAATTGTAGAAGCAGTCACCATGATGCTATGGTGGGAAGGTACTAGTCCTGACTCAGCTACAGGATAAGAGGCTCAAAGGGTACTTATGCACCATGAAGACAGGAAAAGAGAAGGGGGAATGCAGGACGGTCACTCCCTTTAAAGATCCACTGGATTATTGGCTCGTCTTCCTCTGTGGCCCAGTAGGAAATTGTTTCATCATATCTCCTCCACTGAGTCCCACATATGATTAGTCAGAAGCAACTGGGGAGTGCATCATCTCCAATGTGTCCCAGTGGCGAGACACACAAGGCAGACATATTCAGAAATTTCATCATCGCAAAAGAGGTAGCACGTGTGAATGACTGGGATCAGGAAGAACAATTTTGTACCTGTCCTGTTCAGCACTGTTACCCTAGAAAGAATTCAAAAGTGCAAAGTATTTTATTCTGGGTCAACAGTTTTAATATAGTATCATATCCTATTGTAGCCTTATCTAAGATTTTTTATTTTTCCATCCATACCCTTTTAGGTAAAATCTAAACTGGCTTCTAAAATAAATTCAATATGAAAGATCCTGTAACTTCTTTATTTATAGAATATCCTAGAACTTTATATTATTTAAGATTTATACTTGCAATCTCTCCAGCTTTTATTTAAGCTTATTTGTTCTTGTTGAAGTGTCCTAGTATTCAAGAGGGGCGGAGGCATAGGGACATAGTGGGAAATAAATGTTTTTATAATAAAATTCTAATTGAGAACAGAACAGTTATGAATTATTTTCTTCTTTAGGATAGAAACCATTATCTCTATATTATAACTGTACTTTTCTAGGTAGCCAGTAAAACCATGATATAAGACAAGTATATTATTGAAAATATATAAGACTGGTGCCCTGAAGATCATTTATGCCAAATTTGTTTAATTTTCTTCTTTTGTAGGGTGATAGGCTTCATAAACAAAGAGGGAACAAAAAACACCTTGATCTGTTTTACCTCTAAATCCCTAAAATCACTCTTGGAATAGCTCTAAGTATGATTGGACAGTATTTTAGTTGAGAATTTTTGTCACTGGATATGATGAGGTTGGTACATTTCTCTCTGAAGTCAAATCTGAGTTAACATCATGGATCAATTTTATTAACAAATTTGAGATTACCAAAACCCCCAAGGGAAAATGAAGTTGCCATTTAAAGAACACTTGTTGTATTTAATCAGACAACGTATGTTTGAATTTGATCTCTGCCACTTAACCACTTCTCTGTTCTTGAGAAGTCTGGGCTTCAATTTCAGTTGAGTTCTTTCAAATCTATCTCACTCTTTGTAATGCCATTTAGGTTTACTTGGTAGAGATATTGGAATGGTTGCCTTCTCTAGGTCATTTTATAAATGAGGAAACTGAGAGAAACAGGGTTAAGTGTCTGAATCCAGATTTGAATTCAGGAAATGTGTGTTACTAATTCCAAGTCTAGATTTCTAACAACTGTACCACCTTGCTGCCCCCAATTGCCTCACCATTCAAATGAATTGGTTGGATAAGATAGTCTTTAAGATCTTTTATAATACTAAAGTTATGGCTCTGTGAAAATGAGTGGTGATGTTGACAGGAGAGGAGAAAAAAAATGAAGAAAGATATGAAGGACTGAAGGAAAGAAGAAAGGAAAGAAGGAGGGAAGGAAGAGAAAAATACACAGATATGAAATTCATCAAATTATTTTTACAAATAAGTACATTGTTTTCAAGAGTGTTTTCTTTGTAGTTCATAAAAAAAAACCACTCCAAATTATATTATGCCATTATGGAGGAGGCTGATCATCTAAGTAGTGGGAGATTAATCAACTGGGGTGCAAGGATGGGAGCAAATAATTAAATGTGTGTGACTTCACTTTATCTTTTTTGCCTCTGTATGAACCTGATTTCAGTAACTATTGCTCTAACTGAACATACCTTTTATCAGACTAGGTGAGACACACATTTTAAAGGCCACACATATTCTTTTGATGTATGAAAGTCACTGTGATCAACGTCCTGGGAGGATTCTGGAAATCTTTTGTTCACTTGAGAATGGTGACTTTAGTTACATATCACCACTTCCTTGTGTTGGCCAGTAGTTCACTGTGCAGGTAATTTGGATTCATTTGCCAGAAAATTAGAGTTGAGAAATTTTCATGCAAACTAAACCCATTTAGAAGACTATTTTTTAAAAATCTCCAATGGATTTTTTTGTTTTACATTGTGGCTTTATTAAAGTCTTATCATCATAATAATATAGCCTTTGAGGATTGCAAAGTGTTTTACAACCTCATCTCATTTGACCTTCAATCTTATGAGGTAAGTGCTACTATTATTATCCCTATTTTGAGAGGAGGAAACAGACTGAGAGAAGTTAAGTGACTTGACCAGGGCCACAACTTGTATGTAAGTATCTGAGGCAAAATTTGAACTGACATCTTTCTGACTCCAAGTCCAAAACTGTACCTCCTCTGCCACCTAGTGGTTTCACCCCTTATGCGTACTTCTTCCATGTTGTGAAGAATGGAGAGTTTTTGCTTTGAAGAAATGATTATATGAAAAGAATCTAGAACCTTAATTTAATGCTCTCTTGCAAGTGAGACCAACGCAGATCCAGGTGCATGTGAGTTTACATAATGTCTGAGTGCATGTGTACCGAAGGTTTCTTTTTTCCCCTCTAAAACTCACTCAGTGTGTTTCATTTGTACAGGAGAAACAGTGCCCTCAGATTAAGTGTCATTATGCAAAAGAGCACCAGATGTTATCCTTTCAGACCAAAGCCTGAACAAGACAGAATGGGCTTAATCTACAGTATAAGGGATTTAGCTTTGACATAAGATTGGATGCTAAAAATTGCAACAATAGGGTTGAGTTATAATGAGAAGTTCAAGAATATTCTTTGGGCATCTTTCCAAAGGAGACCAGTTCCAACTTATTCCTTTTTTTGTGGGGGGGGGAGAGCATAGGGTGGGGTAGGGGAGCTTGTCAATCCACCCAAAGGGAAGGATGGATTAATTAAATTAATTAGAATTAAATAGGAGTAGAATAGTCTAGATTATCTTTGGGAAAATTTGGAACTATTTTCTCTAAGAAACAAAGGTTTACCTTTTAATACCAGCTTTGAGTCACATAACACACTCCCTGAAGAACTGAAAATGAGTATCATTGCTCAGGCAGCGGAGGGGCACAAGATGAGTGTGAGCTGATCACAGAAAGGAATTACAAAGCAAAATCTGATCAAAGGATTTTAAATAAAAAAAGATGGGTTGTTCATGCAGCAAGAGCAAAAGATAACAGTTGGCAAGTCTGTCATTCACTGAAATCTTGACGTTGGTGAAAGTTCATGAATATCCACCATTAGTAGTCATTTAATGCTGCAATATGTGCTTTGTGACTAGAAAATTTAAAAACATCATAAGTAGGAATAAAGTGTGTTGCTTTCTGTACTTAACCAGAGTCTAAATACCCAAGAAGGAAACCTTCACACAGTAAGGAATTGTGTTGAAACAATTAAGAATTATGGATGTGTATTCTTTTTTTTGCTTTTGGAAGAGCAATTGGGGTTAAGTGACTTGCCCAAAGTCACACGGCTAGTAAGTGTGTAAAGTGTCTGAGGCCGGATTTGATGGATGTGTATTCTAAAATTGAAAAGATCATTTGGTTTGATGGAAAATTCAGAGACCCTGTACTAGACTAATTAACTTGATTGATTTGTATCTGTTTTTGCCTGAGTACTAAGCGTACAAATATGGCATGATTCAATAAATAGTAGCTGACTTTTCAATTACACTGTATGGTTTAGAAAAACAGTTTGTTCACATCTCTGAGGGATAGATAGCATGCTGCCACACAAAGATGCTAAGGTCATGCACTATGCCCTGGGCCATCACCAATCATCTTGACTTTTGTACTGCCACCAGACTTTGATAACTCTGGAAGAGAGAGTGAGGCCGTTAACTTTACTCAACTCTGCCTCACTTAAATCCAATTCATGTGTAAGTCATTATATCTTCTGGGATGTCACTGATCCTCCTCAAAACAAAGAAAAGATAACTTCCTAATTTATAGATGAAGACACCAATTCTCAGAGAGGCTAGATGATTTTCTCAAAGTCAGACAGATTTTAAATATCTGAGTAGGATTCAAACCCAGGTCTCTCCTGACTTCCAGTGCTCCTTTTACTATACTGCACTGAATTAGTTATAAAACTTTTATTTATTTATTTTTTACTTTTGTGTTAATGGCATAGACTTATGCCTAATTATATGCATTTGTACACATGTGTATGTATGTAGTGGATAGGACACAATTTTCTGCTATTTCTTTGGCTTCACATGCCTTTATGTTTGTGAGATACATGCAGATGAATACCTTATTTAGGGCTTATTTCTATCAAATTATTTTATAAACTGGTGTTTATTAGTGCTTAGCTCAGTGTCTGGCACATAGTAGATGATTGACTAATGGGTGTTCCCTTTCCCTTGTAAGGAAGTGAATTTTGTTACATATGTGAGAAAGACATAGAGAGATGTCTTGATATTTTTGTTGTTCCTGTTGAAGATAGATTCTGATGGAACACCATAATATTAAGTGGAAGTTACAAAGGATCAGGAAATGGAAGTGAATGGATAATTTACTTTTCCATTTGTTCATGAAATTATTACTGTTCTTTCTTTACCAAAGTTTTCTGAAAATATAATCAGTCTTTTATGTCTTTTTATGGAATAAATTGTATTTGTTTCTTGTTTACATCATTCATTTTCATGAGATTTTGGAATTACAAATTTTCTCCCTGTCTTCCCCCTACCCCAACCACAAAACAGTGACCCCACTGTAGAGCCCCTCCCCTGGTCTGCTCTCTAACTTTCTGGTAGGGCAGGGAGGGTCTCCCTACCTCAGCCCCTGTATATCTTAATTTCTAGTTGCAGGTATTGCAGAGCTTTAGATTCTAGATTGTTTTGATTCCTCCCTCGGATGGCTAATTTACTTTTCCATTTGTTCATAAAATTATTACTGTTCTTTCTTTACCAAAGTTTTCTGGAAATGTAATCAGTCTTTCATGTCTAATCCACTAAAAAATCTATCGCATAGGGGCAGCTGGGTGACACAGTGAATGGAGCATTGGCCCTGGGGTCAGGAGCACCTGAGTTCAAATGTGACCCCAGACACTTGACACTTAACTAGCTATGTGACCTTGGGCAAGTCACTTAATTCCAACTTCTTTTTCTTCCCTTCCCCTTAAAAAAAATCTATCACATAGCAGATATTAGATAAAATAATTTGTATTAAATATTTTTGTCCTTCCATCTACCTGTTATGGTACATCCTAACCATTTCTTTTTGGACAATAACATTCCACTACGTTCAAATGCATTGTTTTTTTTTCTTTCTCTTATCGATGTACGACTTCTTTGTTTTTACCATAAAGAGTGGTACAGCAAAGAGTTTGGTATTTATTGGAACTTTGCTTCTGTCTTTGACTTCCTTGGAGCATTTCCCTAGTAGTGGGCTTGCAGCATAGTGGATTGAATGGTGGGCCTAGAGTCAGGAAGACCTGAGTCTGTCCATGGACACTTACTAGCTATGAGACCTTGAGTAAGTCACTTAACCTGTTTACTTCAATTTTCCTCAAGTGAAAAATTAGAGTAATAATAACACTTATGTCCTGGGATTGTTGTTGAGTATCAAATGAGAAAATATTTGAAAAATCATTAGCATAATGCCTGACATAGAGTAGTATAAATGGCTAGGTATTGTATTGTTATTACTGGGCAAAAAAGAATATAGACAGAATGATAGCTTTTCTTACATAATTCCAACATGATGTTCTGAAGAGTTTTATCCCTTATTGCTTCATCAACAATGAATAGCCTATTTCCATATAAGGCCAGGTTTGCTTGTAGGCTGTGATATAAAATATCAGTACTATTATAATTTGTATATCATATAAAATTAATGATATTTTTGTGTGGATATTTACAATTTTAAACTCTTTTGAAATATCTGTTTAATACTATTTGAATTGGAGGATAGTTTCATACTATTAATTTGCCTTTTTTTGGGGGTGGAGCAGGCAGTTTTTTCTACTATTTATAATCAAAATGGTAATTTTGTTTTGCTGTCTTATCTGTGTCTTGTTTAATTAAGAATTCTCCCCATTGCTGTACTTGAGAAAGGTGTCAAATCTTAATTCTCTTCTAATTTTTTAATGACATTATTCTATATTTAGGTTACATCTATTTTAAATTAGAATTTGTGCTGTTAGATTTTGATCTAAATCTAATTTCTTTGAAACTGCTTCTCAGTTTTCCCAGCAGCTGTAGTTAAAAAGGGAACCATCCCCCAGCTAATTTAGGTTTTTAGAATAATCAAACACTGTGATGCTGTTTTTAATTGCAGCTTATTGCTTCTCCTAGGCTCTTCTACTGATCAGCTTTTCTAGTCTTTTTTTAACTATCACAAAATAATTTGGATGATTATTGATTTGTAACATGGTTTGAGCTGATAATGCTAGAACTTTAATTTGTCCTCCCCCTTCCCCCATTTACCTTGAAATTATGACCTGTTGCTGTTCCAAATGAATTTTATAGTTATTTTTCTGGTCCTATAAAATATCACCTTAACAATTTGCTTGGAATAGAACTAAAACTTTATGTTACCATAGGTAGTGGTGTCATTTTTATTATATTGCATAGCAAAGCAGGATCAGCAAATATCTCTCCAATTTTTTGTCTCCTGTTATTTCTGTAAAGAGTGTTTTATGGTAATATTTCTATACATCTTGTATTTACTTTGCTTGTTTAACTCCAAGATATTTTATGCAGTTATTAATTATTTTAATTGAAAAGTCTTTTTAAATTTCTTCTTAGGTCTTGTTAGTGCTACTTAGAAATACAGACAATTAAAGTGAATTTTTTTTAAAGTAGTATCTTTGGATAGTCTCTCCTGTTCCCTAAGTACACCATTTCTAATGCACATCGGGATAATTTCTTTTCTTTTCCTTGCTAATGTTTATACATTGGTTTTGTTCTCCTGTCTTATTGCTATTGGTAGCATTTCGAGAACTATGTCAAATAACAGGAGGGAGATGAGTCACCCTTATTTTACCCCATTTATCCTGTGAAAATTTGTTGCACTTATTCACAGCTTGTACAACCCCCTCATATTACAAATGAGGCACTCAGTTCCAGGGAGGTCTTACAATTTGGTAATCATCTAAGACAGGTTTTGAACCTTGATTTTCTGATTCAGAAACCATTGCTCTTTCCACTATATTATATGCCTTCTTTAATGATGGGAACTCACGGCATTTTGTAGACATTAGCTATCTGACTTCATCTTGGACCATACCAATGGTTGTAAATTCTTTTATTCATCTTTCACTGAAACCTGAGTTCCTGGCATATTTTTCAGAGATTCCTTTCCCCCCAAACTTCTGTCTTCTAATGATCTGATATCTGGTCTCACCCCTTCTTCAACATGTGATCTTATTCATTACTTTATTGTAGATCCTAGAATTGTAGAGAGCCTAGAGAGCACCTGAACCTAATCCTTTGATATTTCTTTCCTGATTTCTTTTGAGGGTTCCTCTTTCCTCTCTTTAACCCTAAGCGGGGAACTCAGTCCTTGACTTTCTCCTAAGGGCAAATGTCTCCTTACAAAAAATAGGAGTTTAAAACTTGGAGGAGCAAGCATAAGCTTGTCACCTTTATAACAGTGTTGTTGGTCCACAGGTGGTGTGAGGGGAGAGATTAAATAGTAATCATAAGAGAAAGAACAGCCAAACAGTGATAATGTTTCTGTGCTGAGAAATACTAGAGCAGCATATTGTCAAACTGAAAATGAGATTAGAGAAATCTGCTGTCATTCTGGAACATATATCAGAGATGTGACAGACAACTTGTTAAATGCGATGATTACTCTCCACTTACAGCAATTCACATGGGCATACACGGTACATCCAGAAACCGTCTAGAAAGCATTGCTAATCAAGTTATCATGCAAAATGTTGAAGACCTTAGGGGTATAGATAATGACTGTTATCCTGCTACTTATCAAAAGCAAGAAATTTAAAAGAAAATGTCACATTTGAAAAGTCAATAGCTGGTGTAGAATGGGATTTAGATTTCTGGACCATGACTTAAAAAACAAGCATGAGAGATTCTTGGTCAGAAATGGAATGTATATTTGCCTAATTCTGCACAGGCGGTCAGTACTCTACTCTAATAACAATATTTCTTCTATTTCCACTACACTAAATTTCACCCAAATCCTCTCCACTATTCTCCTTTTTACTGCCTGACCACTTGGACAGGATGTCATGAGTGACATTTAGCGAAAAGATAAACTGAGGCAATTCTTTGAGCAAGATACTAATGGGTACTGAACCTACTTTTTTCTTTTGCTTTTTGGAGAGGGAAAGGTAGGGCAATTGGGGTTAAGTGACTTGCAGAAGGTCATGTGTCTATTTTTTGTGTTAAATGTCTGAGGCTGGATTTGAACTCAAGTCCTCCTGACTCCATGGTTGGTGCTCTATTCACTGCACCACCTAGCCACTCCTGGGTACTGAACCCATTAATTAATGGATCTCTTATCTGTCTCCATTTGTGCCAGAGACCCAAAGTGAGGACTCACAGGGCCTTTTAAACTTAGGCGAGTCTTCCTTCTTATTGACCTGACAGTGCATCAGTTGAAACTCCCCTGTCAAAGGCAAGGCAATCTCAACTGGTGGATACTTTAATGAAATGATGGATTAATAGTTCTCAGCTTCTCCCAGTTCTTCATCATTTAGAAGGGGTTGGGAAATAGACTTATCCTTATATGAAAGGATCAATCTGAAGCTAGGGAAAGGGGGCTGGTATTTAGATATGGTTGATTTAACCCTTCCTGACACTTCTGAAACACTAGTTACTTTATGAGACCCATTTGCCTTTAGCAATATTGGCTAGAAAAGCAAAACTACCCCAGTCAGGCTCTCCTCTGCTTGGTCTCCCTCAGTTCAATCCAGGTACTACTTCACCCCTAGACAGTATATTCATTTAGTCAGTCAAAGTCTCTTCTCAAATGGAGATCCGTTTCCAATCATAAACATTCATTTGGGCAATCACAGAACACAAAAAGGCCAAAGGTTTCCCAGCCCTGGACACAAAGTAATTACAATACCATCCATTAACACCAAGCACTTTCACAAAAGGGGCAGGAGAGCACAAAAGACCACCCACCCTTAAGCTACAACAAGGTTAAGATATCATCACAGCATTCATTGCCAAATGAGAGGCCCTGTCTTCATCTAGAAGTGAGTCAAGTACTCAGTAATCTCTGTTCCTGGGGAGACAAAGCTCAACAAAGCCACAATATACATTACCAGTGTCACTTGTGAAGTCACTCTCTGCCTACAAAACAGTCCCAGAATCCCTGAAAACATCAGCAAGACCCACTTCTAGGATTTATGTACACATACAACAAGAAAATCCTCCTTCAAGGCTTCTGAATAAACAGCAAGGTGCCAGGACCTCTATAACAGCAGCACTGTCCTTCACAAGCAGGTGAATTTGGCAAAACAACATCAAAACAGACAGAGAAAATACCAGCATCATAGCCATGCCTCTTCAGTTCTCTGCAGCTCTGGGTGGCAGTTCTCAAAAGTCCTGGAGAGCTCCAATCGGCCCTCAGCAGTCTCTATCCCCAGCAACTCTGGCCCCCGGCAATTCTGCTCTCTGTTCTCCAAAAGTCCCTCTGGCCTTCTTTGCTTGAGTCTTCTCTCTAAATCCATGGCTCCTCCCAGTTCAGCCCTCTCTCTTCAGATTGCGTCCATCCCACAAGTGGGATTCACTAGCTCTGGGTTTTAACAATCAACCCCCAAACCAAGCCAATACAGAGGCATCTTTAAATTCCATTACCATTACACCTTCAGAAGTGGGGACTGTCAAAATGAGGGAGAAGATGAATCACTAAAGATGGTTACTAAATAATATAGCAGAATACTAATTTTCCTCACAGAATAAGACTGTTCTGATTCAAGAACAGTTTGGAACACAAATCACAAAATTGGCAGAGGAATAATTTAGTGATGATATGTAATTCTATTACCCAGACACCTAAAAGGGCAACTAACAAATTCTTGGTTAACTTTAATGATAATTTCATCCTCCAACAGACTGAGGAAGCAATAAAGGGGACATTCTATACCTAGTTCTTACCAAAAGAGAAAAGTTCATTGATGAAATTAAAATGATGAAAAACTCTGGGGTTGAGGCCAAAACTCAATCTTTGGATTTGTGATAGAGAAGGAAGGGGAAACTTATACCCATTAAATTGACAAAGTTGACAAAAAAGATTAAATCTGAGTGGCAAAATGCTTAATATTGGGTGGGCTATGGGTAGATAGGTACAATAATGAACCATCAGCAAAACTGAGATGGGGACAAACCAGTCACACAGTTTGCCCTAATGATCCTACTGTTGCATAGAGAATCAAAGGAAGTAAAAAAATAGAAGATAGACAGACACAGACAGATTGACTGAGAGATAGATAGGTAGATAGATAGATGATAGATAGATAGATAGATAGATAGATAGATAGATAGACAGACAGACAGATAGATAGAGATATGGAGATGTTTGCAACAGTACATTTTGTGGTGGTAAAGGATTGTAAATAAAGTGAGTGCCATTGAATGTGGAATGAATGAACAATGAATGAACAAACTCTGCTTTATAAATAAATTTAAATATTGTTGTTCAGTAAGAAATGACAAAGGAGGAATTTAGAGAAATATGGAATACTGAGGATAATCTGATACATAGTATTTAATTGGGGATTGCTGGGAAAAAAGGGTATCATTAGTGACTATACTTCATAGGAAGCAAATTTTATCAATGATGTTTTTAAGAAGACCAAAGTAGGACAAGGTATAGTCCAATATACAATCTAGATTTAGGCAAAACATTTCACATGGTTTGGAGAAAGCCTAGAGAGGATCTCATTGATTAAATTTCAACAGGTCAATCAGTCTACAAACATTTATTAAACACCTATTATGTGCCAGGCACTGTGATAAGCACTGGGGATATGAATCAATGCAAAAGACAGTCCCTATTCTCAAGGAGTTCACAGTGTAATAGGGGAGACAATGTGCAAACCAGATAAATGGAAAGAAAGTTGGATATAATTAACAGTGGGATAGCACTAACATTAAGAGGTACTGGGAAATGCTTCTTGAAGAAAATAATACTTTAACTGGGACTTGAAGGAATCCAGGAGATACACATGAGATGGACAAGAATTTCAGGCATAGAAACATCCATAGAAAAGGTATGGAAGTATGAGATGGAATATCTTTTCCTAAAAACAAGGAAGCCACTGTCACTCAACTATTAAGTTTTAAAAAAGGTATAATAGCACATAATCTACATAATAAAATTTCCCAAGACATTAAACAGGTATAGAGCATTTCAAAGCATCACTTATCAGGCTTCTCTCATGAACACATGTTTAAATTATACATAACCTACATCACAAGCACATTTCACGGTGCTGTATTTAATTCTATTAAATAAAAGTAAGCATATTAATACTCATGATAGTCAACCAAACAGCAAGATAGGTCAAAGGATGAAACAATATTCACATAACCCATAGCAACTAATCTTTTTAAAATTCATTGTCTGAATCAGATAATCTTTGCATGACTGGAAGGTTATTTTTCTCTGTTTAGAGTCTGCTGAGGTGAGTGTTTCCAGTTTTAACTTATCTGTTTGAGAGACCAACTATTTCTCTGATGAGCAATAAAGAATTACTTGTCTTTATTGAGCCCTTTCCAACCTCTGGGGCTATTTTATTAACAGGCAAGTTGCCTAGTCTCTCTATAACTCAGTATGGGGTGAATTTCCATTAGTGTGTGCCATGAAGATTTCTCGGCTTGACTCTGCCACCTTTTAAAGATCACAGGCATTATATCTCCCCTTATTTCTTTCACTCCTCTTCCTGTCTTGAAGATCATTTTTTTTGTTATCAGTTGAGATATATTCTGGTTGTATCTGAAATCTCTCTATCCTCAGAGATGCCAAAGCACAAGTAAACAGGTAGGCATGGCTAAAGTTCAAACATTATCAAGTTTTGTGTAGAGCTGGTGTGATAATTTCTGGTGGAATCATTCATATAAAAGCCGTACACAGCTTCACTAAGACTGTTTTTTTTTCAGAGTCTTAAATATGCTTATCATTATGTCATTGAAATGTTCAGCCAGTGAATCTAGTGTAAGGTGGTAAAGTGTTCTAGACTTCTTGATGCCAACCAAAACTGCACATTATTGAGTAGCATTGTTTCAAAATGTCTGCCTTGGTCTCGAGGGATCTTGACAGGAAGTTCATGTATGTATGCATATGTGTGTATATGTATATATACATATATATGTATGTATATGTGTATTCATATCTGTAAATGTGTGTATATCTGTGTTTGTGCATGCATGCATGAGTGCGTGCATGTGTATGTATGGGGAGCATGAACAATTTCAGGAATCAGGAAAATGACAGAAGCCAAAACTTGAAGGGAATTGGAGTTTTTAGGGGTAAAAGATGGAAAGAAGGATGTTCTAGGAACATGCTGTGAAAAGGCACAGTTACAGAAAATACAGTATAGTTTATGGAGAACTTAATTTAGGCCAGTTTGACCAGAGTGTGAGATGGAATAATGTTTAATCAATGTGGAAATATAGGCTGGAATCAGATTGTGAAGAAATTTTAATGCCATACTTAGGAGCTGGTATTTTATCTTCCCTTATCTTCCCAGAAACAACAGGTGGCTCATAGAACTTTATAAACAGGGAAGTGACAGGGTTGGGTCAATGAATTAGGAATATCTATGTGGTGCATTCTCAGGGCAGCTAGGAAGGAAGGAAGGAAAGAAAGAAGGAAGGTAGGAAAGAAGGAACGAAGGAAGGAAGGAAGGGAAATTATGAGAGGATAGAAACTGTAGGGTAGGGAACCAATGTGAAGTATATATTGATAGTCAAGGTGAGAGCCCAAAATAGAATGGTGTCTATGTGAATAGAGAGAAGGAGACAGATGCAAAACATTTTTGTGGAGATAGACTCCACCAGTCTTGGCAATTATTTATATAATGAAAGCAGGTTAGAAAAAATAATAAGAAATAGCTACTAATATGTGAAGTTGCATGACTTGAAATAGGGTAGTGACTTAAATGAAATTCAGGAAGAGGGGTGGATTTTGAGCTGGGGAGATAATGAATAAAATTTCAATGATAAGATGTCCAAGTAACTTTTGGCAAGTAGTTGGTGGGACTAGGGTGCAAGAGGAAGACAAGGATAGACAGATTTGGAAATCATCTCCATGAAGATAGAAGATGCTAATTGAACTAATGGGAAGTAATGAGATCAGCAAGAGGGAGTATTTGGAAAAAAAATGAAAGAGGGCCTTGGACAGAGTCCTGATCTACACCTGTGCATCAGAGGCAGCACATAGATGATGATCCTGCAAAGAGGACTGACAAAGACAAGGGTTAGATGAAGCTGGGCAAAACATATCATGAAAGATCAGGGAAGAGAAAACATTTAGGAGGGTGTATGTAACAGGATAAAAACTACCAGATTTTAAGTAAGTGGTATGATGAGAAGACAGATTTTCAGCACTTGAAAACTGAATGGTATGTGAGAAAGAAGTGGTAATAGATGGGAAAAAAATCTGACATTGAGTTCGAGAAATCAACTTTAAAAATGCAAGGTTTTGGGTAGGAGAGCATAGCTCCAACTTTAGCGAACTATAAACTCAGTCTGAGACAATTGTATTATGTAGCAGCCAAGAAAGTCGATATGATTGTGACTACATTGAAGGGCACAATGTCCAAGAGTAAGAAGGTAAAATCCCTATCTTACTCAGACCACATCTGAAGTATGGCACTCAGGTCTGTGTGCCACATTTTCAGGACTTTGGTAAACTAGAAAGTGAGAAGAAAAGGAGTTTAAGATATAGAAAGTCTAAAGGCATTTATTAAATGCCTACTATATGCAAGGCTGTATGCATAGTGGGTGGGGATGGAAGAAAAAATAGTACTTGAAATCAAGCTTACAGGCTAATGGAGGAAATGATGCAGAAAGAACTTAAGTACAAATAAGCCATATAGAGGAAAATTTGGGGATATTCTCAAATGGAAGGCACTAGGACTGAGAATGACTTCTTGCAGAAGGTGGTACTTTAGTTGAGTCTTGAAAGAAAAGAGGAGGTGGAGATGAGAATGGAGAAAGTCCAGTCATAGGGGACAGCCACAGAAAATACTGAGAGTCTGGAGATGGAACTTCCTTTGAGGAAGGAGGTCTTGATATCACATACATTGCCTAGGAGAACTGAGAAAGTAAAGACTGGAAAAATAGTTTTAGGTGGGACATGACTGTTATCTTCAAATATCTAAACCATATGTAAAAGGGTTTCTCTAATGGACTCCAGAGGAGATAACCAGGAACAATGGACAGAAGTTTCTGAGTGTAAATTTTGGAAGAACTTGCCTAATCAGTAAAGGCTCTCATAGAATGGAATAGGTTGCTTCAGCAGGTAAGTGACATAATCCTCACTAGTGATCATTTCAATTATGCTATAAGAGATTTTTTTCAGGTATTAGATGAAATTCTCTGGAGCCCCTTTCAACTCTAATGGTGGATAAATCTATGACTTGTTGAAGAAACTCAGAGTCAGTCCCATTGTAGGAGGTCTTTACAACTTTTATGGCCAAAGAAATAAACACTCACATTTCATCTTTTATTTTAAATTCTGGAAAAGACTCAGCAGAGACATGGTATCTTTTTTTTTTCTTTTCGGAGGGCAGTTGGGGTTAAGTGACTTGCCCAAGGTCACACGGCTAGTTTTTGTGTTAAGTGTCTGAGGTCGGATTTGAACTCAGGTACTCCTGACTTCAGGGCCGGTGCTCTATTCACTGCGCCACCTAGCTGCCCCCTCATGGTATCTTTTTTTAAGTACTTGAAGGGCTAAGTAGAAAAAAAAGTATTAGACTTGTTCTGTTTGACCTGAAAAGACAGAACTAGGCATGATGGGACAAGAATTGCAAATAAGTAAATATGCAGACTAGATTTAAAGGAAAAAAAATCATGGCAATTAGAATGACCTAGAAGTAATATGGGTTGCTTAGGAGACAGA
>CM053598.1:209359297-209369496 GCA_028646575.1 Pseudocheirus occidentalis
TGGTACAATAACATCCCATTATATTTGTGTGCCTGAAACCATATACCACATTACATTCAAGTGTCACATAACAGTGACTGGCATATAGTAAATTCTTAATAAATATGTTTTTTTCCAACCTATCTACTTACTAATCTATTTATCATCTATCCATCTATCACATACCAAAATTTAATTAGCTAGATCTAAATTGGTGGACATTTAGTTTATACCCAATTCTTTGGTGCCACAAAAAGTACTGCTAGAAATAATATCTCATAATATTGGTAAAGAGAACTAAGATGACTGGTGAGTAGAATTTGGATTTAGAAGAGAAGATTAGTAGGCTATCCCAGAAACCAAGACCTTCTCCTTTTCCATGCTATAGAGAAGGTCATAGAAAGCAAATTCAGGTTCCTTTACCCTGCCTCACCATAAGCCTGAGTCCCAGGCTCATCCTCAGTGGCATCTTAAGAAACAGTATGTCAGCGGCATAAGGAGGTAGCCAGCTAGCATGAAAGTCTGGTCTAAAATGTGGAGAAATTTTTGCTTTCTACAGGATAGATGTCTGCTCTGCTAAAAATAAGCCTGAGACCTGAAAGGATTCTGATCATCACAAGCCTCGAGTAGAAAATAGCAAAGTCAGAGAATTCTTTTGTTCTAGTGTTGAAACTTTCTCTTGGGAAATTTTAGCCCTTTAGGGAATACCATCTAATTAATCCTTGGCACATTAATTAAGTCCATTTTACACGTGCATGAACTGAGACTGAAAAAGCAAGTAAAATGAGACTGAGGTAAAGGCAGAAACTAAGAATAAAATTCTCATAATAGGCTTGGGATGAGGAAACATTACCTTTTTTGGTTGTCTACAGCTGTCTAGAATACCATATAGGGTTAATGACTCTGAACTCTCTCCTCTATTCTCAGATAGTTATCTCTAGATTATTTTCTCCAAATTTTAACTAGTGTTTTTTTTATTCTAAAGTACTTTTTCCTCTTATTTGATACCCAAAGGGAATTGCCATATTGTCACTATAAATGCAAATAACAACCCATCCACAAACACCTGTTCTATTTGACTCTTGTCCATGCCCTCCCAGACGTTCACCACAGAAAGCGCACACAAAATCCTGAGGGCATTCCTAGCTTTCTTCTGCTTTTTAGAGGAACACAAATGAAGTAAAAAGAAGTCACCCCTTGTTTCTGCCATATTAGCAGTCAATCTCCATATTTAGCCCATATATGTCTTTGATTACATACTTTATTCTCCTTTGTAATTCTTTGTATATGATGTATTTCATGTTGTAAATTATACTTGTCTATACCATAAGATTTTAAGGTTTATAAAGTCATAAATCTGTGAGGTAGTATAATTATTTCCATTTTACATATAAGAAAACAAGCTCAAAAAAATTAAATCCCCATACTTGAACAACCATTATGCATCAGAGCCAGGACTATAATCCAGCCCTTTATAGCCCAAATCTCCTTCTAATGGGTGCCAAAGCCTCATCTACAACAACCACAAGCCACAACTCCTCTTTCTTTCCTTACTATTTTAAGGATTATTAATCTTAAATATCCTTGGTTTTAAGTCAATTGAAATGCAACCATGAAAACAAAAAAGTACAATTGAATTCTTTCCCCAGAAATAGGAAACATTTTTCTTTCATCTTAACCAGCTCCCTCTTATGGAGGGGTTAAGAGTTCTGACCTGTATTTTGAAAGCTACCAAAATGTGGGTTCCTTGCTTCCCATGTTGTAACCACAGTGCTAAATACCAGGAAACATTTTGGTTTTCTCTAACTAGGCTGTATTGTCACTCCTTTGGGGATTATTAACTGCCCTGAAATAATAGAATCATATAATGTCTTAAAGAGATGTTTGAGATTATCAAGCCCTCAGCAGAGGAAGTGACCCATCCACAGACACATAGTTGGAACTAGAAACCGTTACTATGTAATGGCATAAATATTTTATTTATACTGAATTTTTCATAATACATTTATAATGCCCATGAATAATAGAAAATAGACCATAGATACATTCACAGTTACCTTATGAAATGGTTTTTTAGTCATGTATTATATATTTTGCAGGTCTGGCAGAATCTCAAAATAAGACTATGTAAAAGCCAACCTTTCCTCTACAAATTCTTACATTGGAAAGATATATTTTATTATAATACCTTTCTAAATGATGTCTGATTTTCTTGGTATATTGTAATTTACATGTCTATCCGACCAATAATTCAAAAATAAAGTGGTCTGAGTATTTGAAATCTTATTACAATATTATTTTTAGGAAGAATGAATTATACATTACCTAAGGAATCATGTCTGACAAAACAATGATGTGATTCTTATTCACCAAGATAATGGAGGAGCATTAATCTGGGAAATAAAAGTAAACTTTAAGGTAGGTTTGCATTGTTTTTCCTATTCCATAAAGCAAAGTAAGGGAAGACGAGAAGAATCTATTAAGTGCCAAGTACTGTGCTAGGGGCTAAGAATACATGTACAAGCAAAAAAAAATGACATTCCCTGCCTGGAAGAAATTTACATTCTTTTGGAGTAGATAATATTTTAAAAAGGAACTTAGAGGATATTGAGGTATGAAAGGAAAAGTTCCTGCATCAGGAAATGGCAACAAAATCTAAAAATCAATAGCAGAGACAAGGAGTGTGAATGTTGGTTAATCTGATCCCCGTGCTCCCCCCCAAAAATGGAGCCACTGGCAACAAAATAATGATGTCAACATACTTTTTCCATAAACAGAATATATAATTAGTTGTGCCTTTAGCTGGCAGGTTAATATTTTTAGAAAATTTCTCCAGACTTTCTTCAGCTATGGTATTGAATGAATCACAATAAAAGACACAATAAAAAATATAATATTCCCCCACCTAAGTAAAAGTTTTCTTTGGAAAGAAAAATATGAGGCTTCTAGTGCCAAGACGGCAGAGTGAGGAAGGAACCTTCTGAAACCCTTCCAAATTCCCTTTGAAACAACTAGAAAACTGCTTCAGAATTTACCTGTGAGCAGGGAAGGAGATTCCCTGCCCAGTAGCAATGGTCTGTGTCACTGGGGTGGGAGGCAAGCAATGTCCAAGAGCAGCAGCAGTATGCTGCCAGCCTAACTGTAGGAAGTCTATAAAAGGGCTTCAAGACTGGGGCAATTCACCAAAAAGACCCTACCCACTTGTAAGCCAGTAGAACCCTAGCAAGTGAGCAGTCTGTGCAGTGTAGCAAGATCTCACCCCAGTGAACCCATGCCCACCAGAAGCCACTATCAAGTCCCTGACCCTATTACTGATCAGTAGAGAAGCCCTGCTCCAAGGCTGGCCAACAACCAGACCTTACCACTTACCTACAAGCAAAGAGACCCTGTTTACATAGCAACCCTGCAAAAGGACCCAACCCCTTGGATAGATCATCAACAAGATCCCTCTTTCAGCGCCATCCACCACAAAGATTCTGTTACCATAGCAACCCACCATGAAAGGCCCATATCGACAGTAGACCAGAAGCTAAACACCACACCCAAGGGCACCAGCAGAAAGACCCCACACCCCAGTACAAGCCAGAAAGGAGGCCTACCCTATAGAGTAAGCAAGTACTTAGGCCCTGAATCCCAGGGAAAATCAGCAATAAAACCCAGAGCCCCAGGACAAAAAGCCAGGGACAGTGCAGAAATAGAGCCCAATCTCACATAAAGATATCAAGCCACAAAAAACTCAGGGAAAATGAGTAAAAAAAAAGAGATTGACTATATATCAAGACACTACACTGATAGGGAAGATCAAGGCATAAACTTAGAAGAGGACAATACTGTCCAAATGGCTACAGGTGAAGTCTCAAAGAAAAATATAATTTAGTCTCAGGCCCAAAAAGAATTTCTAGAAGAGCTTTTAAAGGATTTTTAAAAGCAAATTAGAGAAATAGAAGAAAAATTGGGGAGATAAATGAGAGTAATGCAAGAGAATTGTGGGGAAAATAGTCAATGGCATGGGAAAAATTATACAAAAATTTACTGAGAAAAATAACTCCTCCAAAAAATAGAACTGGCCAAATTGAGAAGGAAATACAAAAGTTTGCTAAAGAATACAATTATTTAAAAAACTATAATTGAACAAGTAAAAATTAATTACTCTAAGAGACATCAAGATACAATAAAACAAAAGAAAGAAGGAAATGTGAAATTTCTCTTTCAGAAAACAACTGACCTAGAAAATAGATCCAGGAGATAACATAAAAATTATTGTACAACCTGAAGGCCATGATAAGAAAATTAAAATTTTTAAAAAGCTTAGAAAACATCTTTCAAAAATTATCAAATAAAACTGCCCTGATATATTAGAACCAGTAGGCAAAACAAAAATTGAAAGAATTCACCTATCAATACCAGAAAGAGATCCCAAAATGAAAATTCTCTGGAATATCATAGCCAAATACCAGAACTCACAAGAAACAATTCAAATATTGTGGAGCTGTGGTCATAATTCCACAGGATTTGGCAGCTTCCAAATTAAAGAACCAAAAGGCAAAAGAGTCAGGATTAAAACCAAGATACATCTACCCAACAAAATAGATTGCAATCTTTCAGGGGTGAAAGAAGCATTTTAATGAAATAGAGTACTTTCAAGTATTTCTAATTAAAAGTCCAGAGGTGAATAAAAATTTGACCTCCAAATACAAGACTCAAGGAAATATAAAATGGAAAAAAAAACAAGACAGAGAAAATATAAGAAAAATTCAATAAAATTGAGCTTTTAATATTGCTATATGTTAAACTAATATTTGTAATTCTTTACTAATATAAGAGCAATTTAAAAGAGTGTACACACACACACACACACAGCTTAAACCTTACTTTCATGAAATTTAGCTGAAAGAAAGAATACTACACACACTAATTTGAATATAGAAATCTATCTCACTCTAAAACAGTGGTTCTCAACCTGTGGGTCACAACCCCTTTGGGTGTTGCCTAAGACCATCAGAAAACACATATTTCCTATGGTCTTGGGAACCAAGACATTGCTCCTCTATCAGTCTCCAGACAGGTTTGTCCACATGCAGATATGCCCACATAAGAGTATTAAAGTGTCATGGCATTAGGAAGGTTGAGAACCACACCCCTAAAAGGAATTGAAAAGGGATAGGGGTTATAGTAGAAGGGTGAGGAGAGACTGAGAAAAAAAGTGTATCCAATAAACCAATATTTCCAATATATTCGATATTACCCAAGAAGTGGAGTGATCAGAAGGAAACACTTGTGAGGAAGGAAAGTTGGTGGGGATGGATGAGGGGGAACGACAAGCAAAAAAAATGGCATGAAAGAAATACACAGTGAGTTATTATAACTACAAATATGAATGGGATGAACTCACCCATAAAATAAAAGTGGATAGCAGACTGGATTAAAAGCCAGAATGCTAAACTATGTTGTTTATAAGAAACACATTTGAAGCAGAGAGATACATACAGGGTAAGGTAATGGGCTAGAATAGAATCTATTATACTTTAGCTGAAGCAAAGAAATCAGGAGTAGCAATTACAATCTCAGACAAATGAAAAGTAAAAATAGATCTAATTGAAAGATATTTAAAAAGGAAATTATATCTTGCTGAAAGGTACCATAGACAATGAAGTCGTATGAATACTAAACATATATGCACCAAATTGTATTGTATTTAAATTAATGAGTTATAGGAGGAAATAGAAAAAAACTAAACTAAACTAGTGGGGAACCTCAACTTTCCCCTCTCAGAGCTAGATAAATCTAACCAAAAAACAAAGAAGTTAAGGAGGTGATAAAATGCTGGAAAAGTTACATATGATGAATTTCTGGAGAAAATTAAATGGCAATAGAAAGGAATATACTTTTTTTTACTCAGCAGTTCATGGCACCTGCACAAAAATTGACTACGTATCAGGACATAAAACCTCACAGTCAAATGCTAAATAAATAAATGAAAAAAAGAGCAGAAAGAGTAAACACAACCTTTTCAGATTATAATGTAATAAAACTATATTCAATAATGGACAATGGAAATAGAGATTAAAAATTAATTGGAAATTAAATAATCTAATCCTTTAAAACGCATGCCAAAAACAAATAATAGAAATAATTAACAATTTCATTAAAGAAAATGAAAGCAACAAGACAACATACCAAAATTTATGGCATGCAGCCAAAGTGAACCTTAGAAGAACGCATATCATTAATTGCTTGCATCTATGAAATAGAGGAAAAAAGCAGATCAATGAATCAAGTGTGTAACGTAAAAAAATTACTAGAAAAAGAACAAATTAAAAATCCCCACTTAAACACCAGATTAGAAATACAAAAAAGAAAAAAACAAAGGAAAGAGTAATAAAATTGAAAAGCAAGAAAACCATTGAATGAATAAACAAAACTAGAAGCTGCTTTTATGAAAATGCTAACAAAATATATAAACCATTGTTTATTTTTATTTTTAAAAGTAAAGAAGAAAATTAAATTACTAGGATCAAAAATGAAAGGGATGAATTCACCACTAGTGAAAAAGAAATTAAGACAGTTGTTAGGAGTCATTTCTCACAATTATATGTCAATAACTTTGACAATCCAAAAGAAATGAATGAATATGAACAAGAATATAAATTACCAGGATTAACAGAAGAGGAAATAAAATACTTTAATAATCCCATTTTAGAAAAAGAAATTGAACCAGTCATCAGTGAACTTCCTAAGAAAAAATCCCCAGTAACAGATATATTCACAAGTGAATTCTAACAACCATTTAAAAAATGATTAGTCCCACTACTATATAAACTATTTGGAAAATAAGCAAATTCCTTTACAACAAAAATATTGTGCTGATACCCAAATTAGGATGAACCAAAACAGAAAAAGAAAATTATATCCCTAATGAATATTGATACAAAAATTGTAAATAAAATGCTAGCAAAGAGATTATATCAAAGCATAAAGCAGAAAAAGTTTTTGACAAAACACAGCACCCACTCCTAATAAAAACACCAGAGAGCATAGTAATCAGTTGAGCTTACCTTAAAATGATAAATAATATTTATCCAAAATTATCAGAAAAGTTATCTGGAATGGGGATAAGACAGAAGTCTTTCTAATACAAGCAGGGGTAAAGCAAGGATTCCTATTATCACCTCTATTGTTTGATATTATACTGTGAATGTTAGAGAAGTAAAAGAATTTAAAAGAATTGGAACAGACAATAAGGAAACAAAGCTATCTCTCTTTGGAGATGATATGATACCATGCTTAGAAAATCCTGGAGAATCAACTATAAAATACTATTGAAACAATTAACAACTTTAGCAAATTTGCAGGATACAAAATAAACCCACATAAATCATCAACATTTCTATATGTTACCAACAAAGTCCAACAGGAAGAGAAAGAAAAATTCCATTTAAAATAACTTTAGACAACTTAAAATGTTTGGGAGTCTATCTGCTAAGACAAACCCACGAATTATGTGAACACAACCATAAAACACTTTTCATTTCAATAAAGTTAGTTCTAAACAACTGGAAAAATGTCAGTTGCACTTGGGTAGGCCAAGCCAATATGATAAAAATAACAGTTCAACCAAAATGAATTTATTTACTCAGTGTCATACCAATCAAACTATCAAAAATCATTTTATAGACCTAGGAAAAATATGAGAAAACTCAAAAGGTCGATAATATCAAGGGAATCAATGAAAATAAAATGTAAAGGAAGGTGGTCTAGCCATACCAGATCTCAAACTGTATTATAAAGCAGTAATTTTCAATATCATCTGGTAGTGACTAAGTAATAGAGTGGTGTATCAGTACAATATATTCAGTACAAATTCCATCATAATAAAAGACCATAGTGATTTAGCCTATGATAAACCCAAAGAGAAAACCAAAGGTTTTTTTTTAAACAAAACTTATTATTTGATAAAAACTGCTGGCAAAACTGGAAAATAGTATCTCAGAAAATAGATAAAGACTAACATCTCACACCATGTACCAAGACAAGGACAAAATGTGTACATGATTTATACAAAAAGGGTGAAGCCATAAGCAAATTAAGAGATGATAGAATAGTGTATCTGTCAGATTTATGGATAAAGGAAGAATTTAGGATGAAAGAAGATATAGAGAACATTACAAAATGTCAAATTGATCATTTTGATTGCATAAAATTGAAGTTCTTGCACAAAACCAATGCAAACAAAATTATAGGGAAAGCAAATATTGAGGGGGGAGGTTTGAAGGATTTCTAACAAGTATGTCTGATAAAGGCCTCATTTCTCATATATATAGAGAACTGAGTTTAGCTTTTAAAAATAATAATAATTCCTCAATTGATAAATGCTCAAAGGATATAAACAGGCAATTTCCAGACATGGAAATCAAAGCTATCTATAGTCATATGAAAAAAGATCCTAAATTATTATTGATCAGAGAAATGCAAATTAGAACTCTGAGGTGCTAACTCCTACCTATCCAAGTGGCTAATATAAAAAAAAAAAAGAAAAAAAGATACATGTTTGAGATGTGGGAAAACTGGGACACTAACAAACAGTTGGTGGAGTTGTGAACTGATCCAAACATTCTGGAGAGCAATTTGGAATTATGCCCAAAGGCCTATAAAATTGTGATCCAGCAATACCATTGCTAGGTCTATATCCGAGAGACATCCAAAAGCAAAAAAAATGTAGGGGAGGGAGAGAGGACAAATGGGCACAGAAATTTTTATTGTAGCTCTTTTTTCTCTTTTAAATTTATTTATTTTTAGTTTATAACATTCAGTTTCACAAGTTTTTGAGCTCAAAATTTTTTCCCATCCTTTCTCTCTCCCCTTACCTACCCAAGATTGCATGTAATCTGACATAGGTTCTACAAATACTGTTACATTAAACATTTCACAACAGTCAATTTGTAAAGAAGAATTATAACCAATAGAATGAACCACAAGAAAGAAGAAACAAAAAAGGAAGAGAGAAAATAGTTTGCTTCAATCTGTATTCAGATTCTATAATTCTTTCTCTGGATGACATGTCTTAGAACATTGCATTATAGCAGCTCTTTTTGTCGTGGCAAAGAATTGGAAATTCAGGGGATGCCCATAAATTGGGGAATGGGGAGAATGGCTGAACAAGTTGTGGTATATGACTATAATGGAATATTATGGTGCAAAAAGAAAAGACAAGCAGGATGATTTTTTTTAAACTTGGAAAGACCTACATGAACATAATGAAGTACACAAAACCAGAGTTCTGTACAATAATAGCAATACTGCTCAGTGAATAACTGTGAATAACGTTCTCAGCAATGCAATGATCCAAAACAGTCCTGAAAGACTAGTGGTGAAGCACACTACCTACCCCCAGAGAAAGAACTGATAATGATTGAATACAAACATTTTTCTCTTTCTGTGTTTCATTTTGTCTTTTATGTGAGTCTTCTCCTAGAAAATTACTGAGAAGGAAATGTTTTACATAATTATACATGCATAACCTATATCTGAGTCCTTAGTATCTCAGAAAGGAGGGAGGGAAGTGAGGGAACGAGGGATAAAATTTGAAAATTAAAACTTTAAATTGAAATTTTAATATATTGAGATAACTGGAAAATAATATCTAATTGTGCTTCACACACATACATGTGGCTAATAACTAATAAGGAACACCATCAGTATTTAAAATAATCAATCATTCAGTTGATTACAATAATTGAGAGCAATGCTCTTCTTCATTTGTATATTACCAATTCAATGGGACAGAAGACTCACCGACCATTTAACCCTGAATGATATAAACAACTGTTTTAATCTGTATGCTTTGAAATCATCTGGAGGGTTATTGCAGACCACACTTTGAAAACCATTGATTAGAAATTGATCTGCGGTCTAATTAATAAATTTCTCACATCTATATATACAGATCACACAGTACTTTAGACTCTAATGACCATTTCATAGTCAAAGTGGTACTGTATCTCTTTGTGTATTTATCTGCGCTGGTCACTTCCTAATAGACTAAGTGGTTCAAAAACAAGCACTTTAGCTTTTACATTAAGGGATTGAAGGGCCTGGAATAGGATATTCTGGAGATTAAAGAAGCTAGGATTAAAACCAAGAATCAGCCACCCAGCAAAATTGAGTATAATGTTAAAGGGGAAAATATGGTCATTCAATGAGGTGGAGGACTTTCAAGCATT
>CM053598.1:209369596-209394175 GCA_028646575.1 Pseudocheirus occidentalis
TTGCATATGAATACATATGTGAGTGTATGTATATGTGTGTACAGACATACATAGACAGAGAGCACAGGATTAATTGAATAGGAAGGGATGATATTTAAAAGATGAAATTGACAGGTGGGAGAGGAATATAATGAGAGGAGCCAGGGAGAGACAGAATTGGGTTAATTATTTCATATAGAAAAGGCAAGGAATGGCTGTTACAATGGAAGGGAAGAATAGGAAGGTGAAAGGGAATGGGTCAAGCTTACTCTCATTGAATTTGGCTCAGGGAGGGAATGACATACACTCTAAATTGGGTATCTTGCCCTACAGGAGAGTATGGGGGAAGGGGATGAGAGGAGGGATGATGGAGGGGAGGGCAGGTTGGAGGGAGGGTTGTTAGAATCACACACTTTTGTAAAGGGACAGGAATAAAGTAGAGAATAGAACAAATGGGGGGGCAGGAAAGGATGGAAGGAAATTAGTCAGTCTTTCACAAATATAAAAAAACAATCACTTTGTCTCATCCTTTTGCTTTGCTCCCCAGCACCTAGCACAGTACATTGTACATAAGACATTTAATAAATTTTGAATGAATGTGAAGAGAAGTAGCACAGACAAATGTAATTCACAAACCAAATATTCCAATGTTGTCACAATTTGGAATGTTTTGATGTCTTTTTTATCATTTCTTTCATGCTCATTCATATGGTACATTTATTTCCACATCATAATAATCTCTCCTTTTTGTCCTACAAAATACAATTAATTTTGGTCAGATAAAAGACCAAATCCACACCATTCATTACAAAACCCCAAATAAAAAGCCTTCTTACATTTCTTCTAAAAAAAAAAGCAGTTTCCTTTTCATCAAAGAGAAACAAAGTATAATTAACAGCATTTGAACATGAATTACACATGATTGTTTCAAGTTCGTAAAAGGCTCAGGAAAAAGGAGTATACAATACCTCCTCAAGGCTTAAATGTGCAGGCCAAAAATGTGAAGATCGTTTCTATAACAGTTTCAACTCAGGAGCAATGAGGAGGGAAAATTATCATCTAAAAAACTTATGATGATAGGTTCATTTAAATTGAAGTAAGGTGAGTTGGTTGGCTCAATTGTTTTTTTTTTTGCATTGTTTTGTTTTGCTTTGGTTTTTTTGTTGGGGAGGGGTGGGGTTTGACACTCACCCAAGAATTTTCTCTTCAGTTTTCTTAACTGGACATTGTCAGGAGCAATGGAATTCCATTGCAGTGCAAGAGATAATTAAACTATGACAAAGTTTTATGCTGTATAAAAAGAATGCTATCAAACTTTTTAAAGAAACACACATATATATAGACATATATATGTGTGCATGTGTGTGTGTATTCTTTATATGTGTTTGTATTTATGTGTGTGAATATATATGTATATATGTATATACACATACGCATATACACATACACACTAACACACACACATATAAAGAATATATATAGGGATGATGCAGTGGTGGAGGCATGGATAACATGGCATGGGCCCAGACGACGTGGCACACAGAGGCACAGATGACGTGGTGTAGAGGATCACGCTGATCCACCAACTGCAACGGCCATTGCTGGGCCTGTCACCTCAAGTCTGGGATCTGTTGGTGCTGGGTAAGAGACAAATGCAGGGCCCACAGCAGTGGCAGCAGCTACTCCTGGGACTATCAACCCACAGCCTGGAAATTTAAACAGCACCTATCTGAACTTCCAGAGACCAGGATAGGAGAGTGAATCCTAGCTGCTCGAATTCCCTCCCCCATCTCTGACCATGAAAACACAGAAATTATTGTCCCAGAGCAAAATTTTAAATAGTAAAGGCTTAGGAGTCCTAGAGGAAGGGCATGGCTAAGGCGCTGCCTCAAAACGGGCAAAACATAGATTGCAAAGACAAAGACTCTAGAATCCTATTATTGTGAGCAGGAGGAACTAAATTCAGAAGGAGACAGCATTGACTCCATATCCACAGCTGAAGCCTCAACAGGGAATATGAATTGGTCTCAAACAAAGAAAGGTTCTTAGGAGAGCTCAAGAGGGACTTTGAAAACCAAATTAGAGAGGTAGAAGATGAAATGATTAATTCTTTGAAAATCAAAATTGCAAAAACAGAAAAACATTTCAGTGAAGAAAGCAGTTTTTTAAAAAGAAAAATGTGTGGACTAAAAATGAAATCTGAACATACAGAAAAGGAACTTCAAAAACTGACAAAAATAATTTGCTAAAAATTAGAATAAACCAAATTGAAGCTAATAACTCTATGAGGCACCAAGAATCAGTAAAAAAAAACTTAAGAATGAAAAATTAGAAAAAGAGGTAAAATATCTCAAAGGAAAAATAACTGACCTGGAAAATAAATCCAGGAAAGATGATCTGAGAATTATCGGTCTACTGGAAAATCATGATCAAAAAGTGAGCCTGGAAAACATCTTCCAAGAGCTCATCAAGGAAAACTGCCCTGAGATCCTAGAACGAGATGATAAAATAGGTGTTAAAAGAAGCCAGCAGACACCTCCTGAAAGAGATCCCAAATTGAAAAGTTCATGAAATGTTGTAGCCAAATTTCAGAACTATCAGGTAAAGGAGAAAATATTACAAGCAGCCAGAAAGAAACAATTCAAATTTTGCAGAAGTACAGTGAATATTGCAACAGATATCGCAGCTTCTACATTGAAATATCAGAGAGAATGGAATATATTTTGTAAGTCAAAAGAGCTCAGGTTACAACCAAGGATCAGCTATTCAGCAAAACTGAGCATAATCTTTCAGGCAAGGAAATGGTCATTCAGTGATATAAGGGATTTCCAAAACTTCCTGATGAAAAAGCCAGAGCTCAGTGGAAAATTCAATCTCCAATTATAAGACTTAAGAAATACACAGGGAAAATAGTAAATAGAGAAACACACACACATGCACACGCACACGCACACACTCACACACATAACTTGTTATTTAATAAGAGAAAACTTTATATCCCTATATGGGAAGCTGATACCTATTAATATTGAGAATGCTACACTTATCATGACATAAAAAGGGATATAGATAAATAGAGGGTGTGGGTAGAAATTAAACAAAATGATGATTAAAAAGAACCTTATTAAAGGGTACAAAAGGACCGCAATGGAAGAAGAGGAAAGAATGAAGCAGAAAATGGTAAATTATGCCACACAACGAGGCATAAAAACATTATAGTAGAGGGAAATAAGGAAGGGAGATGAGCATTACATGAGCTTCACCCTCATTGGTTTTGCTGCAAGGAGGGAACAATATAATCAGTTAAGTATAGTACTCTATAGAGAAGAGACATAAAATCTATCATAATAGGAAAAGAGGGGAGTGAGAGTAGCATTGCATGAGATCTCTTCTCTTCAATCTTGGTTCAAGGAAGAAATAACATACTACATTAAGTATAAAAATCTATCAAACCCTACAAACAGTAGGGAGTGGGAACGGCTATGAAAAGGAGGGGGGGTATTAGAAAGGAGGGAAGAATTAGCAAGTGGAAGGGTAGGAAAGGGGAGGGGGCTGATAAGGAGGGAATACTAAGGGAGGTGGTGGTCAAAAGGAAAACTATTCAGGAAGGGAAGGGAGAAGGGGGTAAATAAAAGTATAAATAGGGGAGGGAATATCATGGAGGGAAAGATAGAGATAGTAATCATAACTGTGAATGTGAATAAGATGAATTTTCCCACATAACTCAGGCACATAGCAGAATGGATTAAAAACCATAATCCTATGGTATGCTTTTTACAAGAAACACATTTGAAACCAGGGGGTATACACAGAATAAAGGTAAAAGGCTGGAGCAAAATATATTATGCCTCAGCCAAAGTAAAAGATAAACATGGGAGCAATCATCATCTCAGACAAAGCAAAATCAAAAACAGATCTAATTAAAAGCAATAAAGAAGGAAACTATATCCTGCTAAAAGGCACCATCAAAAATGAAGCAATGTCATTACTAAATATTTATGCACAAAGCAGTAAAACCTCCAAATTCCTAAAGGAGAAGTTAAAGGTGTTAGAAAAGAAATAGATAGTAAAATTGTACTAGTGGGGGACTTCAATCTCCCCCTCTCTGAACCTGATAAATCTAACCTCAAAATAAACAAGAAAGAACTTAAGGAGATAAATAGAATCTTAGAGATGATAGATATTGTAGACCTCTGGAGAAAATCGAATGAGGATAAAAAGAAATATACCTTCTTCTCAGTGGTACATGGCACATACACAAAAATTGACAATGTACTCTCACAATTCAGTGCAGAAAGGCAGAAGTATTAGATGCATCTTTCTCAGATCGTGATGCAATAAAAGTTATATGTAATAAAGGGCCATGGAAGTACAGACTAAAAACTAGTTGGACACTAAATAACTTAATCCTAAAGAATGAGTGCGTCAAACAAGAAATTATAGAAATAATCAGTAACTTCATTCAAGAAAATTACAATAATAAGACAAAATACCAAAACTTATGGGATGCATAAAAAGCAGCTCTTAGGGGAAGTTGTATATTCCTGAATGCATACATAAATAAAATAGAGGTCAACAAATTGGGTATGCAACTGAAAAAGCTAGAAAAAGAACAAATTGAAAATCCAAAAATAAATACAAAATTAGAAATAATGAAAACCAAAAGAGAGATTAATAAAATTGGAATTAAGAAAACTATTGAATTAATAAATAAAACTAAGAGCTGGAATTAGGGAAAATAGTAGATGTTTAGTCAATATGTTAAAAAAAAGAAGAAAACCAAATTATGAGTATCAAAAATTAAAAAGGTGACTCTACCTCCAATGAAGAGGAAATTAAGCAATAATTGCGAATTATTTTGCCCAATTGTACCCACATACATTTAACAATCTTAGTGAAATGGATATTTACAAAAAGATAAATTGCCCAGATTAACTGAAGAGAAAGGAAACTACTTAAATAACCCCATCTCAGAAAAAGAAATTGAACAAGCCATCAATGAACTCCTTAAGAAAAAATCTCCAGGGCCAGATGGATTTGCTAGGGAATTCTACCAAACATTTAAAGAACAATTGATTCCAATACATTGTAAACTATTTGGGAAAGTTGAAGAATAATAAGTCCTACCAAATTCTTTTTATGACACAAATATGATGCTGATACCTAAATCAAGAAGATACAAAACATAAAAAGGAAATTATAGATCAATGTTGCTCATTAATATAGATGCAAAAATTCTAAATAAAATATTAGCAAAAAGACTACAGCAACTTACCACGAGAATAATACATTTTGATCAGGTAGGATTTATTCCAGGAACACCAGGAATGGTGGTTCAATATCAGAAAACCTAATTGATCACATCAGCAACAAAACTAGCAGAATCTATATGATAATTTCAATAGATGTGGAAAAGGCTTTTGACAAAATACAACACCCATTCCTATTAAAAACACCAGAAAGTATAGGAATAAATGGAGTCTTCTTTAAAATAATAAATAGTATCTATCTAAAACCATCAGCAATTATTATATGTAATGGATATTATCTAGAAGCATTTCCAATAATATCAGGGGTGAAACAAGGATATCCACTATCACCCCTCTTATTCAATATGGTACTAGAGATTTTAGCAGTAGCAATAAGAAAAGAAAAGGAAATTGAAGGAATGAAGTTAGGCAAAGAAGAGACTAAGCTATGACTCTTTATAGATTATATGATGATAAACTTAGAGAACCAAGTAAAAAACTACTTAAGATAATAAATAAATTTGGAAAAGCAGCAGGATATAAAATGAACCCACATAAGTCATCAGCATTCCTATATATTTCTAGTTAAATCCAACAGCAAGAGATAGAAATGGAAATCCCATTTAAAGTTACTGCAGACATTATAAAATATTTGGGAATCTACCTACCAAAACAAACCCAAGACCTATATGAACACAATTACAAAACACTTTTCATGCAAATAGTCATATCTTACTAATAGGAAAAACATTAATTGCTCATGGCTGGGTCAAGCTAATATAATAAAAATGACAATTTTACCTAAATTGAATTACATATTTAGTGTCATACCAATCAATCTACCAAAAAAATTCTTTGTAGAGCTAGAAAAAATAGAAGCAAAATTCTTATGGAAGAACAAAAGGTCCAGAATATAAAGGCAATTTATGAAAGGGAATGCTAGAGAAGGTGGCCTAGCCATACAAGATTTTAATCAGTATTATAAAGTAGCAGTCATCAAAACTACTTGGTACTGGATGAGCAACAGAGTAGTGGATCAATAGAATATATTGGGTACACAAGACTCAGCAACCAATGACTATAGCAATCTACTGTTTGATATACCCAAAGACCCCAGTTTTGGGGGATAAGAATGCACTATTTGACAAAAACTGTTGGGAAAATGGAACATAGTATGGCAGAAATTGGGCATAGACCAATACCTAACACGGTACACCAAAATAAAGTCAAAATGGGTGCATGATCTAGATATAAAGGCTGATACTGTAAGCAATCTGGGAGAGCAAGGAATAGTTTACCTGTCAGACCTATGGAGAGGGGGAAGATTTTATGATGAAACAGGAGTTAAAGAGAATTATAAAATTCAAAATGGATAATTTTGATTACATTAAATTGAAAAGCTTCTGTACAAATAAAGCCAATGTAACCAAGATTAAGAGGAAATTGGAAAATTGGGAAAGAATTTTTACAATCAGTGTCTCTGATAAAGGCCTCATTTCTATGACATACAAAGAATTGAATCAAATCTATTAAGAATACAAGAACCTCCCCAATTGATAAATGGTCAAAGGATATCAACAGGCAGTTCTCAGATTAAAGATATCTATAAGCATATGAAAAAATTTCCCTGACTCACTATTGATTAGAGAAATGCAAATCAAAACAACTCTAATGTACCACATTTCATCTATCAGATTATATGTTACATAATTTGAAAGGCAATAGAGTATAGTGGCTAGAGAGCTGGCATCAGAGCCAAGAAGAACTAGGAACCTAGTTCAAGTCAGCCTCTGAAATGTACTGCCTGTGTAATGATAAGCAAATCACTTAATTGCTTATCTTGCAATAAGACAATTAAACTGATGAGGTGCTGACCTACTTTAGTAGAGGGATTTTTCAAATGCTTCCATTACATATACCAATTAAATCAATTGTCCAGTCCCTGTCCCCTCCTCCATGAATTAATCTTAAAAACTGAGAAAGAAATAAGTACATAAATTCATGAAATTAGAATAGGCTTTTAATCAGAGTATGAAATTAGAGTATGTTATTAAATTTAATGGTTCCCTGTTTAGTGTTTTTTAAGTAATGGGGATCAAGAGGAGCGCAGGTTCTGGACCATCATGACTTACCCAGCAAATCTTCCACTTTTCCCTATCCATTTGATAGGGAAAGTGGGGGAAGGAGGAATGAATAGACCTAAACAATAAAGCAACACTTTAATCATAGAAAGGATTTCATGTCTCACCTTTAAAAAATTCCCCTTTGAGTTGCCATAATAATTCACATTTATGGAGTGCTTTACCAGCACGTCATCCCCTTTGATTCTCATAATGACCCTGTGAGATGGGCAATTTGAGTATTAATTTGGAAAACTTAAGTTACTTTTATCTTAAATGATTTGCCCATTGAGTGGGTTCAAGATCATGAATCTCAACTCAGTTATTTCATCTCTTAATCTACTGATCTTTCCATTTTACTACAGCTGTGAAATAAAATGAGTATAATTCACAGTAGAACCAATGGTGTGCAAACCACATTTTTCACTTTATGGTACAGGGTACAGAAAAAAGAGTCAATTTTAATAGTGTTGTTGGACTCTGAAATCATGTTTAAAGTTCTCACTATGGAAATTCTCTGAAGGATTCAGTTGCTTTTTGACTGACCAACTAAAAAATTCACTATTCTTGATATTTTAAAACATTGTGTAAGATGAAATGAAGTGAAAAGAGCATTTGATTTGGCATCAAAATACGTGGGCTTGAATTGTCATCCTCTCATTTAGTATCATTCATATCTTAAACTTTTTTGGTGTCATTTACCTCACATATAAAATTAGGAGGTCATGCCAGATGATCTCTAAGTCCCCCTAGGTCATGACCATGTAATGCCATGCATGCACATCTTTCCAGAAGAATGCTACTATGAACAGCCTTTAAGTTTCTGACTACACAGTATAGTAAACACTCTATTTATTCCATAACAAATTGAAGCAAAACAATCTCAGAAAATCAAGGTACAGTATTCACATTATTACAACTTATCACAGAAAATCACAATATAGTGTTCATAAAAGCTTATTATTAAAATGGCCACATAGTTTTCACAAAAATGGTCACAATAGCTTTGAACAAATAACAATTATCTGGTATCGCTAAGGATAAGGTTTGCCTCCTTACTCAGTCATTCAATCATCTCAGAGTACAATAGTCAATCTTCCACTCATGAGGCACACTAGGTTAAGTCAAACAGTCATTTATTTAGCAATTAGTTATTAAGTATAGTTAATCACTAAGTATAATCATTAGAAAATACACAAACCCTCCACCACTAGGTCACTAGTAAACCACATTATCATCACAGCATCATTCAATACCCAAGGAGAGGTCTTTTCTTCATCTTCACCTGAGGCAAGTTCTCAGCAATCTCTGTTCCTGGGAAGACAAAGCTTAACAAAGCCACAACATATATTGCCAGCTCATCAGTTCACTCTATGCATGCAGAACAATCTTAGGATGCCCAAAAACATCAGCAAGACTCTCTTCTGGGATTTCTGTAAATGCACAACAAGAAAATCCTTCTTCAGGGCTTCTGAGGCAACAGCAAGGTTTCAGGACCTCTGCAACAACAGCACTGTCCTTCACCAGCAGAGGAGTCTGGCAAAACAATATCAAAACTAGACAGACAGAATACCAGCACCACAGCCATGGTTCCTCAGTCCCCCAGCAGTTTGGGTGGCCCTAGGACCCAGAAGAAATCTCAGATGGGTCCTGGAATCAAAATCACTCCTCCCAGGTTTTCAAAATCAAAATTGTTTTCTCCACCCTGGGGGAAGCTTTTCTCTTCAGCTTTCCTAGTGGCAGCAACTTCAGCCTCCATGATTCTTTTCCAAAGAAAATTTTGACTCAGTTCTCAGTCCAGCAGTAGGAGCCCAACCTTTCTCTCTCTGTCTCTCTGTCTCTCTCTCTGTCTCTGTCTCTGTCTCTCTCTCTGTCTCTGTCTCTCTCTGTCTGTGTGTGTGTGTGTGTGTCTGTCTGTCTGTCTGTCTGTCTCTCTCTCCAGCAGAACATATTTTGCCACCAGATTCTGGTCTCAAGAACTTCTGACTGTGCCTCTCTGGGGCTTTTCTTATACACATACAGCATTGGCTTCCTGTTTCAGCCAACCCCTTCCTGCTACATCAGCAACAGGAGACAGCACTTCACACTTTCTATTTCTTTGACAGAGGTTAGATTAGTTACTAAGGGCTAAGTACCTGCTTGCTTGCCAGAACAAAAAGGAGTCTTCAAATTTAAAATAATTACCATTACAGACCACATGGAGAATATTTAACTATGGGAGAAACTTTTGTTCCTGCATCAAAAAGAAAATTTCTGGCTTTCTCCCTATACCCCTTCTCCCAAAAATTTATTGGTTTGGGATCAAATGTAAGAAATAATATATATCCTGAGAGTAGAATATGAGATCTGAGTTTAAAAGAAGGTAAAATAAAGGTTAAAGATATTTTTCCTTGTCCTATGAAATCCTTTATAGAAATTAATACAAAATAAAAAAAATTATCAAGTCCTTTTTTCAAGACTGCTTCCTACTGTCTTGCCTATGTTAGAGGTGATCTGCACCATTGGCACAGGAGCTTTGCTGTGCTCTGCTGTTCTGACCACATGTTACTATCTGATGGGATTTTTTTTGTAAATCTTTTATAGAGTCTGACATCATACAATTGTCCTGAGCCCTGCCTTAAAGACCTGTCAATAGAAGAGGAGGAGCTAAATGCTAGAATTAGAATTATTCTACTATATCACAAAAAATACATATAATATCAGCCCCATAGAAATACATTTAGGAAATTGAGCCTTGGTTATGCTTGGATACAAATCTAGAATTTTGAATTTCTTAGACTTTGCTCAAAATCTTAAATTAAGTATAATTTTATGTTCCCAGTAAAATATCAGGAGCCTCATTATTGTTTCTGTAGAGTATGTACGCCATGGGGAACTATGTTATGGTGAGATCTATCTCAGATTCAGTAATCATCTTCCTTGGATGAAGTCCACGATAGGCCAGTCATAACAAATTCCAGAGCTTAGTGCACAGTATTGTAGCAACACTCCAGTACTTATAAATAGATCATTATCTCAAATGTTTATCTTTTTTTCACTTCAAATCAAAATGTAGATAATCAGACTTAGACATCCATTAAGATAATCGATTTAAAGCTAGAAGGGACCTCAGAAGTCATTTAGTCCATCTCTCTCATTATATAGATTAGGAAATTCAGAGCCAAGCCTTTAAGTGACTTGTTCCATCACACAAGTGCTATCCATGCAGTGTGAGAGTTGAACCCAAATCATCTAACCTCGGAAATAAGAGACTAGCACAAGGACTCAGGTGATGTACACAAAGCACTTCCAAATATTCAAGCGTTATAAAAGATGCATCATTATCGCTGCTGGGGTTACATTGGTATTAAATAGCGGGCATTCGCTGAATGGTGGAAAATGAATCAATTTCCTTAAGCTTATCTTAAAATTTTCACTTAACAACATTGAGTAAGTTTGGGCAGATTTTAGGTAAGGCGTGGTCTCTACTCATCAAAGTCAATGTGTGTGGAAGTTGATCAGGGGAGTTCATTTGATGAACTTTCAGGGTGGTAGAAATTTTCTTTGGGACTTTGAATTTATTTCATCAATTAGTAATGGATGCCTCATCTACTCAGTTGTCTCATATTTCTATAGGTAATATCCTACCATAAAAGCAGTTGGTCCTAGAGTTACTCCTTTACTCATTTAGTCTTTTTGAGAGGACAGACAAGAGTGTGACATATCCAAAAGTAAAACTGAATCTTGGGTGAAAGAGTCTATAAATGCCCATCAACTCTACCCACCTCAAAAACCTCTAAGTGTTATCTCGGGGCAAAGATACATACTAATTGTGCTCATATGGCATGATAGAAATATTCCTCTCATAAAATTCTGGAGAGGTAAATCCAATAAAAGGTTGAGTGAAACAATTTTCGAGTCCAACACAAGAGAGGAAGTTGTCAGGAAAGGCATTCTCACAAGGGTTTTGGTGGTCCCTAAGGGCACAGGACAGGAAACTTAAGTTGTACATTGGTGGTGGCTGGATTGGTGGTAGTAGCTGTTTTGTGGTATTTCAGCCGATGTACTATGGCAGAGGACAAAAAACCTGGTCGGAAAGATTGCAAAGGACTTTTTGCTGGCAATAGGTTTAGGACCCTGTTCTGGATTACACAGTTCTGGATCACGGTCCCAGGAACAAAAAGAGTGATATCACTTACTTACAACAAAGTAGAGTGGAGTGGGGGGGAGCCAAATGGTGGCATAGAAGCAACAGGCTTCCACAGCCACCATGTAGCCACCTGAAATGTCCATAAAATATAACTCTAAAAAAATTTGAGGGCTCCAAACTTCACTAAAATACAGAAAAACACATCTACCACTGAAGGGAGCTCAGCAGGAAGGGCTCATCACAGCATGCAAGGAGCCAAAAACAGCCCAGCCTGAAGCCACACATTGGCCCTGGGGCAGCCAGGACAAGCTGCAGCTGGAGCCTTCAGGAGAGTGGGTCACTGGCAGCTGTGGCAGTTTCCAGACTTATCAAGCCATAAGAAGCCAAGACAAAGTGAAAGGTCAGTGGAAATCAGCTAAATATGGGGGAGAAAAGCAGTTGGGCTGAACTGCCTCCAGGGCAAGGAAGCAGCAGAAGCAGCAGTCCTGCAGCCACTTCCAAGTGGCTGCTCCAGAGCTCCTGGCCTGCAGACTGCAGGGGGCCCAAGAAATCCTTCAGAGGCTAAGTGCTCTTGCATTGAGCAGCCTGGATCCAGACTGCAGTCTTGGCTGGTGGTCCTGGGGTGTATTTTCAGTGAGCCAAAGCTGGTGGGGGCTGCAGCAATTTGGAACAGAGATTTCCTCCCTGGAACCAGAGTTCCACAGAGCTAAAAGAAATCAAGTAATTCATTGGCAACATGAGCAGGCAAAGGAAGCAAAGTAAGAACAACAATCAAACTTTAGACTGCTTCTTTGGGGCCAAAAAATCAAAGCATGGAATTGTAGGAAGACAACACAGTCAGAACTCCCACAATAAAAGTTTCTGAGAAACATGAAGACTTCCTACAACCCGTAGAGCAGCTTAAGAAGGATTTTAAAAACCAAATAAGAGAAGTGGGGGGGAAATTAGGAAGAGAAATGAGAATGATGTGAGAAAATCATGAAAAGAGAGTCAACAACCTGACTGAAGAATAATAACATCTTAAAAAACAGATGAACTCAAATGGCAAAAGAGGCCCAAAAAGCCAATGAGAAGAGTGCCTTAAAAAGTCGAATTTGCCAAATGAAAAAAGAATCCCAAAAGCTTTCTGAAGACAATAATTCCTTCAAAATTAGAGTGGAGCAAATGGAAGCAAATTACTTTATGAGAAATCAAGACATTATTAAACAGATACAAACAAATGAAAAAAATAGAAGACAAAGTGAAATATTCTTGAAAAAAACCACCAACCTGGAAAATAGATCCAGGAGAGACCATTTAAAAATTATTGGACTACCTGAAAGCCATGATCAAAAAAAGAACTTAGAAAGCATCCTTCAAGAAATTCTCAAGGAAAAAATGCCCTGATTATTTTAGAACCAGAGGGCAAAATAGAACTTGAAGGAATTCACCCATCATCTCTTTAAAAAGATCCCCAAAAGAAAACTCCTAGGAATGTTAAAGCCAGGTTCCAGAGTCCCCAGATCAAGGAAGAAATATTACAAGCTGCCAAGAAGAAACCATTTGAATACTGTGGAAACACAATCAGGACAACCCAAGATCTTGCAGCTTCTACATTAAGGGATCAAAGGGCCTGGAATATGATATTCCAGAGATCAAGGGAGCTAGGATTAAAATCAAGAATCACCTACTCTGCAAAACTAAGTATAATACTCCAGGGGAAAATATAGTCATTCAATGAGGTAGAGGACTTTCAAACATTCTTGCTGAAAAAACCAGAACTGAAAAGAAAATTTTACACTCAAATACAAGAAGCATGAGAAGGTAAACATGGAAAAAAAATCATAAGGAACTTATCAAAGTTGAAGTATTTATATACCAACATGGAAAAACAATAATTGTAACTTATGAATCTTTTCTCTGTATGAGGATAGGTGAAGGAAATACAAAGGTATATATACATATATACATACACATATACATATTTCTGTACAGGAGAGTTTATATATGTTTATGAATACATATCTGTGTATGTGTATATGAGTACATAAAGGGCACAAGATCAATTGAATAAGAAGGGATGAAACTGTAAAAGATGAAATTATGAGGTCAGGGAGGATTAGGATGAGAGGAGACAAGGAGAGACAGAATGGGGTCAATCATCTCATATAGAAGAGGCAAGGAATAAGTGTTACAATGGAGGGGAAGAAAAAGAAGGCAAAAGGGAAAGGGTCAACCTTACCGTCATTGAATTTGGCTTAGGGAAGGAATAGCATAAACTCTAAACTGGGTATCTTGCCACATAGGGGATTAGGGGGGATGGGAATGAGGGGTTGGATGATGGAGGGGAGGGTTGCTGGAAGTACACACTTCTGTAAAGGGATAGGGACAGGGTAGAGAATATAACAAGGATGGAGGCAGGATAGGAAGGAGGGACATATAATCAGTCACTTACAATATGCCCACTATGAAGATGTTCTGCATAATTACACATGTACATCCTGTATTTAATTGTTTTTTCTTCTAGTGGGGATGGGTGACAAGGGAAGAAGGGAAAGAATTTAGAATTTAAAGTTCTATAATCAAATGTTTAATATATATGTATATGTTATTATTATTATTATTATTATTATCTCCATCTAACTAGGAATTCAGATATAGAGGCACTGTGGTAGGGAGATCCATCCTTCCCTACTGGAAAGTCAGAGGGATGAGGCAGAGAACATAGGAGAGAGCAGATTGGGGGAGGAGTTATACAGTAGGATGGTTGTTTTGAGGTGTTGTGTAGTGGAAAGATGGGGAGAAAATTTGTGACTCAAAATCTCATGGAAATGAATGATGCAAACAGAAAATAAATGTGTTTTTTTAAGTGGAGCAGGGGCACAGGTCATGGATCCAAGCTTCAGGAGAGTGTCTGTTTTCACTTGTGGAGAGGGAATTAGGGATGTTGGTCACAAATCCAAGACAGAGAAGAATATTTGAAATTACACCTTGAGGTTAGCAGGGGACCTTGTCCAAAGGCCAGGAGAAGAGCTAGATGGTAGCAACAAGAGATCAAAGTCCTTTGCTGCATAAAGACTAGAGCACAGACCAGGAAAGCAGTAGCCATGCCTCTCCTTAGATCATACCAACTTGGAAACACTTAAAATTACATACCCCCAGATCTAACTTGAGAAACAACAGTAAGAAAGGCCTGAAGCTTGAAACAGTGCCTCCTCTATCCCAGGGGCAGACTCGAACTTTAACATTAAGTTAAAAGTCAAGAAACAGACTTGAAAAATTAGCAAATGACAAAACAGAACATGATTACAACAGGCTTCTATGATGACAAGGAAAATCAAAACACAAACTCATAAGAAGACAATGATGTCTAAGCATCTACAAGTGAAGTCTCAGAAATAAAGTTTAAATTGGATGCAAGCCTAATAAAAATTCCTACAAGAGCTCAAAAATGATTTTTAAAATCATATAACATACATTAGAGAAAATTTGGGGAAAGAAAGGAGAGTGAGACAAGAAAATTATTTTTAAAAGGTTTGACAGTTTGGTAAAAAGAGGCTCAAAAAACAATGAATGCTTAAAATCAGAGCTGACAAGATGAAAAAAGAGATACAAAAATTTACTCAAGTAATTAACTCCTTAAAAAGTATAATTAATCAAATGGAAAAGGAGGTTGAAAAGTTTGTGAAAAAGAATAATGCCATAAAAATTATAATTGGGCAAGTGAAAGTTAATGACTCAATGAGACACCAAGAAACAATAAAAGAAAATCAAAAGAATGAAAAAATAGAGGAAAATGTGAAATATCCAATTGGAAAAAAGTGAATGATCTGGAAAATAGAGGATAAATCAATTAAGAAAGTCAGGATCAAAAAAAAAAAAGAATTTAGACATCATCGTTCAAGCAATTATCAAGGAAAATTGCCCCGATACTCTAGTGTCAAAAGGTATAATAGAAATGGGAAAAAAAATCCACCAAACACCTCCTGAAAGAGATCTCAAAGTGAAAATGCCCAAGAATATTGTACTTAAATTCCAGAGATTCCAAGTTAAGGAGGACATGTTTTAAGCAGTCAAAAAGAAACAATTCAAATATCATGGAGTCAAAGTCAGAATAACAGTCCTGCCTATAAAAGAGGAGAAACTTCTACATTAAAGGATCAGAGGGTTTAGCATATGATATTCTGGAGGGGAAGAGCTAGAATTATAACCAAGAACCACCTACCCATAGGAGAGGAAGGGGATAAGAGAAAGGGAGGGGGTCAGTGATAGAAGTGAGGGTAGGTTAGGGAAAGTGTAGTCAGAAGCAAAACATTTTTGAGGACGGACAAGGTTAAAGGAGAGAAAGAATTAAATAACTTGGGGAAAATAAAATATAGAGGGAAATATAGTTAGCAATAGTAACTGAAAAAATTTTGGAGCAAGCTTTTCTGATAAAGGCTTCATTTCTCAAACAAATAGAAAACCAAGTCAAATTCACAAAAGTAAGAGCCATTTCCTGATGATCAGTTTTCAGGTGAAGTAATCAACACTATCTATAACCATATGAAAAAAATTTCTAGCTTACTAATGATTGGAGAAATGTAAATTAAAACAACTCTGAGTCACTACCTTATGCCTATAAGACTGGCTAATAGGAGAGACAAGGTAAATGAGAACTGTTGGAGGGGATATGGGGAAAATGAGACATTGATGTAGTATTGGTGGAGTTGTAAACTGATTCAACCATTCTATAGAGCAATTTTAAATTATATCCAAAGGGTTATTTTAAAAACTATGTAGACCCTTTGACCTAGCAAAAACACTACTAGGTCTGTATTTTAAAAAATTTTTAAAAGCAAAAATGAAAAGGATCTACAGGTAGAGAAATATTTATAGCAGTTCTTTTCTGGGGGCAAAGAATTAGAAATTAAGGGGATGCTCATCAGCTGGGGAATGGTTGAATAAGTTTTGATATGTGATTATGATTGGATACTATTGTAGTCTAAGAAATGATGGGCAGGATATTCTCAGAAAAATCTGAAGATTTGCATGGGTGGGTGAAAAGTGCAATGTACCACATACAAAGTAATGGCAGTATTGCAAGAGGGTCAGCTGTGAATGACTTAGCTATTCTTAGCAATACAATGATCCAAGACAACTCTGAAGAATTTATGATGAAAAATGCTATCCCTCCCCAGACAAAGAACTGATAGTGTCTGAATACAGATTGAAGCAAGCCTTTTAAAACTTCATCTTTCTTGATGGTCTTTTGTGTCTGTTTCTTTTTATAACATGACTGTTATGGATATGTTTTACATGACTACATATGAATAAACTGTATAGAATTGCTTGCCTTCTCAATGAGGTGGCATGGGAATGGAGGAAGGGAAGAGACTTTGGAACTCAAATATTTTTTAAATGAATGTTAAAAGTTGTTTTACACATAACTGGGGAAAAATAAAATGCTACATAAATGGCAAAAAAGTGTGTGTGGACATTTTATGATGAAACTGGTCTTTAAATATGACATTGTATTGTGTTATTGGGTTGTCATCTAGGTCAATATTGTAATATGATTTTTAAGAAGTGTAATGTGTTTTATAAGGCAAAAACAAGAATTACCTACCAGTAGAACTGAGTATAATGCTTCAGGGGAAAAATGATATTCAGTGAAAATAGAAGACTCTCAAGCATTTGTGATACAAAGACCAGAGATCAATAGAATTCTGACTTTCAAATACAAGACTTGAGAGAATCATACAAAAGTAAATATTAAAGACAAAACATAAGGGAATCAATAAGGTTGAACTGTTTACATTCTCATATGGGAAGATGAGGGGAGGGGAGGAGAGAAGAGGGAAGGGGAGCGGAGGGGAGGAGAGAAATACAGAATTGTAATAATATCTGTGAATGAGAATGGAATGAACTCACCCATAAAACCAAATTGGAAAATAAAATGGATTAAAACCTAGAATCCAACACTATGCTGTTTACAATAAACATACTTGAAACATGGGGGGTGGGGTGTACAGCAGAATCCATTATACTTTAGCTGATATTTTTAAAAGCAGGGTTAACAATCATGGTCTCTAGCAAAATAAAAACAAAAATAGACTTAAATAAAAGATATGAGTAGGGAAATTATAGACAATGAAGTAAAGCCATACTAAATATTTATGCATCAAATGGCATAAAATTCACATTCTTAAAGGAAAAGTTAAGTAAGTTAAAGGAAAAAATAAGGAGTAAAACTCTAATGGTGGAAAAATTCAACTTTCCTTTCTAAGAAGCAGATAAATCTAGCCAAAAAAAATAAATAAGAAAGAAGACAAGAAGATGACTAGAGTTTTAGAAAAAATAGACATGCTAGATATCTGAAGAAAATGGGAGTAGAAAGATTTATACCTTTTTTCAGCTGCATGTGGCATGTTCATAAAATTGACAGTATATTAGGGCATAAAAACATCACAACCAAATGCCACAAAGCAAAACTACTAAATGCACCCTTTTCAGACCACAATGCAATAACAATTATATTCAATATAGGGTCGTGAAAACGTAGATTAGAAATTGATTGGTAACTAAATAGTCTAACCTTAAAGAATTAATGAGTCAAAGAACAAATTAAAGACACAATAATTTCATTAATAGAATTACAACATACCAGAATTTATGGGATGCAGCCAAAGCAGCACTTAAGGAAAATTTTACATCTCTAAACTGTTACTTCGATAAAATAGAAAAAGAGCAGAACAATAAATTGGGCATGGAACTAAAAGAAATAGAAAAAGAACAAACTAAAAATCCCCAATTAAACAACAAATTAAGAATCCTGAAAATCAAAGGAGAGATGAATAAAATTGAATGTGAGAAAGCCATTGAATTAATAAATGAAACTAGGAGATCTTATGGAAAAAATAAAAGAGATAAACTTTAATTAATTTGATTTAAAAAGAGAAAGAAGGAAATCAACTTGCCAGCACCAAAAAATGAACAGGATGAATTCACCACTGATGAAAATTAAATCAAAGCATTTATTAGGAAATATTTTGTCCAATAATAAATGGCAATAAATCTGAAAATCTAGGATAAATTAATGACTACTTACAAAAATTTAAATTACCCAAATTAGCAGAAGAGAAAATAGGATACCCTACCCAAGAAAAATAAATTGAAGAAACCATAAATGATCTCCCAAAGAAAAAAAATCCTCATGACCAGATGAATTCACAAGTATATTCTACTAAACATTTTTTAAACATTTATTTCAATACTATATAAACTATTTGGATAATTAGTCAAAGAAAGTGTACTAGGAAATATTTTTACACACAATATGGTGCTGGTATGCAAAGCAGGAAGATCAAAAATAGATAAATAAAACTATAGACCAATTTCCCTAATGTATAATGATGTAAAAATTGTAAATGAAATATTGTCAAGAAGATTTCAGCATGTATGCGCATATGTGTATGTGTGTATGTATGTATGTATGTATGTACAAGTGTATGGAGTTTCCTTAAATGATAAGTAGTATCTATCTAAAATCATCAACAAGTATTATATGTAATGAGAATAATCTAGAAACTTTTCCAGTAATATCAGCAGTGAAGCAAAGATGTCTTATCACCATGATTATTCAATATTGTTCTAGAAAGACTCCTATAGTAATAAGACAAGAAAAATAAATTCAAGTGATTACAATAGGCAATGAGAAAACAAAATATCACTCTTTGCAAACAATTTGATGCTATACATAGAGAACTCTAGGAAAGCAACTGAAAAACTAATTGAAACAATTAGCAACTTAAGCAAATTTGTAGGATAAAAAAATAACTCATATAAATCATCAATATTTTTATATATTATCAGAAAATTCCAGCAGCCAGATATAGAAAGAAAAACTACACTTACAACAGCTGAAAACAAAGTAAAATACTTGGGAGTCTCCTTGCCAATACAAACCCAGTGGCTATATAAAAACAGTTACAAAAAATTTTTCACCCAAAATAAAATCAAATCTAAACAATTGGGGAAATATTAGTTGCTTATCAGGAGGCAGAGCAAATATAAGAAAGATTACAATCCTACCTGAATTAATTGTTCAGTACTACACTGATCAAATTACCAAGAAAAAATTTCATAGAGCTAGAAAAATAATAACAAAATTCACTTGGGGAATTTAAAGATCAATAATATCAAGGAATTTAATGGGAAACATGTGGAGAAAGGTGGCTTAGCAGTACCAGATCTCAAACTTTATTACAAAGCAGTAATCATCAAAACAATATTGTGCTAAGAAATATAATGGGAGATCAGTAAAATAAATTAGGTCATAATATGCACTAGTAAATTTCCATATTAATCTAGTGTTTGATAAACACTAAGATCCAAATTTTTGGAACAAGAAATCACTATTTGCCAAAAATAATGCTTAGAAAACTGGGGAGCAGTTTGGCAGAAATTAGGTATAAATGAACATCTCACATCATATACTGAAATGAGGTAAAAATATGTGTATGATTTAGAGGTAAAGAGTGATATCATAAGTAATTTAGGGGAGTGCAGAATAGTTTACTTGTAAGAATAAGGGAAGAATTTATGACCAAATGAGAAATAAAAAGCATTATAAGGTGTAAGGCATATATTTTGATTGCATTAAATTAAAACAGTTTCTTCACAAACACAATCATTGCAGCCAAGATTTGAAGGAAAATTGGAAATGGGAAAGGAAGAGATTTTATGGCAAATTTCTCTGATAAAGGATTCATTTTTCAAACATAGAGAGAATTGGGTCAACTTTATAAGACTCCAAGTCATTCCCAAATTGATAAACAGTTAAATGATAAAAACATGAAGTTTTTAGAAGAATCAAAACTATCTACAATCATATGAAAGGCTCTACGTCACTACTGATTAAAGAAATGCAAATCAAAGCAACCCTGAGAAACATGACATAAAAGGAAAATGATAAATTTTGAAGGGGATGTGGAAAAATAGGGACACTAATGCACTCTTGATGATTTAGACATTTGTAGAGCAATTGGGAACTATGCCCAAAGGACTATAAAACTGTGTCTACCCATTGATCCAGCAATACCACTATTAGGTCAATATCCTAAAGAGATAAAAGGAAAAAGAAAATGACATACATAAAAATATAGCAATTTTTATTGTTGAAAACAATTGGAAATTGAGGAGATGCCAATCCATTAGGGAATGACTGAACAAGTTATGGTATATGATTGTAATGGAACACTATTGTGCTATAAGAAATGATGAATAGGTTGCTTTCACAAAATCAGGGAAGACTTACATAAACTGATGCAAAATGAAATGAGCAGAACCAGGAGAACATTTTATTTGGCAACAGGAATATTGTATTTATAAGCTGTGAATGACTTAGCTTTTCTCAGCCATACACAATCCAAGACAATTCCAAAGAACTTATGATGAAAAAATACTATCCATGGACTGAGAAAGAACTGATGGAGTCTGAATATATCTTGAAGCATACTTTATAAAAATTTTCTTCAGTATTCTTGGGATTATTTTTTTTAGTCTGTGTTTTTCTTTAGCAGCATAGATAACATGGAAATTTTTGTATTATTTTACCTGTAAAATCTATATTAAATTGCTAGCCTTCTCAAGAAGGGAGGAGAGAAGGAAAGGAGAGTATTTGGAATTCAATTTTTTTTAATTAATTTTAAAAGTTTTTGTTCCCCTGTAATTTAAAAAAAATTAAATTAAAAGAAAGCAAGAAATACAGGGAATTCTTAGGCAGTGCTGGTTTAGGGGTTGTATTGTATTGTATTGTTGGCAACTCTGGGTTAGAAAACTTGGGCACTCAGACTTCTGGAAAGAGTGTAGTTATTAACTGGTATCTGGTTCTTGGAGAGAAAACATCCCAGAATCCAGTCTTCTACTGAGAACATGTGGGAATGTTCTTGGGCAACACCAACTTTTTAGGGAGAAGATAATCATATATATTTCCCTGGGAAATGGAGATTCAGCAAGAGACAATACTATGGTACAAGGCCAAAAAATAAAAAAAAACAGACTTTGCTTTTCTTTATTTACCATGCATTATTTGATTGGTGCAAGTCTGATCAGAAGGTTGCTGACTCTATAAAACTCAAAGTTCCTTTTATTTGGAAAGGAAATTTAGTTCAGGCCTTTAGTTAAGTACTATAAAGTCTCTTTGGTGAAACTGGAGCTCACTAGAATTTCAGTGGATTATCCATTTGATATTTCCAAGTTTGTTTTCTTTTCAAATGGAATTCCAAAAAAAGAATGGTCCTATAATTCTGAAGGATTTTAGAGTCATGGGAGAAGGTGGGATTCAGTGGATTCTGAGCATTTCCCACAAGCAATTCTGGGTAGGGCATGATAAGTCAAAGATAATGATTTGGGGATAAAGAGAGATACCAGGAACTGGGCCATGTGTCAGATGATAAGTCACCATGTATGATCAATGAATTAAAGAGATATGAAGTCATGAGCTATGTGAAGTCTAGGAGGAGGGTGTTCTATGGAGACATTAACTACTGTAAATGTCATGACTAATATGTTTTAGAATTATTACAACTGTATCCTCACTATACCACCACCTGCTTATCATAGAAAAAAAGCAAACTGCTTACAGGTCATTGAAATCTAATGGTTTTCAAATTCATCCTCTATCTTCTACTTCCTGAGTCCATATTCTAATGCTAAATTATGGAAAACCAAAGAAGCCATGTAACTCCAGAAAGTTAACATTTGATTTATAACATTCACAAAAATTAACTGTTCTACAAAGTGACTTTGTAATGACCAGTGATGTGAGACATCCTCCTCCTCTTCTGTCTTCGCTATTTGCTACCACAGTTTATGTCAAAGGCTGGATTAGTATCTCAGCTAGAAGGTACAAATGCAATCTCACATTTAAAGGAAAGCCAATCACAACATTTTTAATTAAAATTTCAGTGTAAGACAAAATCAATGCTTTGGTTCCAAACTGGTCACTTGGCAGAACAGAAGAAATAAGAAGGTTATGGGATGGAAGGTAGCAAAAAAAATCACAATGTTTGTCAAATGAAAAAAGAATGAATTTGCTAGAGAAAGTCATTTCATTTTCAATCTCCTAAGAGGTTATTAAAAGCAACATATCATAAAAACTACTTTTATGAGCATATGACTGTGTCCTTTTATATGACACCCCTTTCTAATCTAAGCACAAGCCAGTCAGGAAGAAATGAGAATGAATATGAGATGGGAAAAGAAAAAAAGCTTTTGAATAACTATTGGAACTCTTGCAACTGGTGTTCTGCAGCTGTCTCATTGAATGACATTGGTAACTCAATTTTATACTCCAGAACAAGAAGAATGGGAGTCACAATTTTTGTATTTTTCTACTTGTATTTTTGATGACTAAAATATCTTTTCAACCTGTTCAGACTGAGACTAACATAGTTTTCTCTCCATGAGGCTACACTTACACAGAATAAAGTGAGAGAGGATTAGGGAGAACCATGCAATCAATACAAAACCTAACTACTTTAGATTATAGGTTATGAAGCCCATTCTTAAAGGCTTTTATGGAAGGAACTTTTAAAACTTCCTTATATCCATCTGAATTTTATTAACCCTTACAGTCAAAAAGTCCTCCTTTAAACCTTATCTCAATTTCCCCTTTTTAATTGAAGTTATCTTCTTTAATGTTCCATGTTGAACGTAATTGCATGCTTTAATTGTAGACAGGAAAAATTAATATCAGGGTATGTTTGGATGAGTGGAAATATGAGTTTAGCCCACTACTATTTACCACTACTGAACTACTTTGACCCTTCAGAAAATGTATTTAGTGACAAACATTAAGTAGGTAATTAGGTCCACATCTTAAAAGTAATAAATTCAATCAAAGTTACCTTTTGTGGAGTCATCTTCTATTGGCTGCTTAAACAGGGTAATATCCTTAAAAGTACACAGGAACAAGACCACCTTTTCATGTTCATTCCTTATTGGTGCAATTTGCATATAGAACCAAACAGGGGTCCCTGTAACAAAAAATAAGGTTGGTTAGGATAGATAGAGAGAGACAGACAGACTAATAACATGATGGAGATAAAGAAGTGTAGAAATAGAATATATATGTATATCTATAAATGTGTAGATATACGTATATAGTAGATAGAGATGTATAAGGAGAGCTATAGAGAAATAGAGACATAATGTATGATTTTCTTTTTTTTTGGCTTTTTGGAGGGCAATTAGGGATAAGTGGCTTTCCCAAAGTCACATGGCTAGTAAGTGTGTCAAGCTCCTGAGGTTGGATTTGAACTCAGACCCTCCTGACTCCAAGGTCAGTGCTCTATTCACTATACCACCTAGCCACCCCATGTATAATTTTCTAAATGTCGATGATCACTTTCTTCTCCTTTTTCCTTAAAGAAAAAAAAACATTTGCAAAAATGGAATTTTGATTGCTTCAAAGAAACCACAAGTATCTGTTCTTTGTGCATCAAGTTTGCAGTTGATCAGCAATCAAGAAGCATTTGTGAAGGATGTGTCTGTGCTTGACACATTGAGAAAAGAGTTCCACGGAGAATGACACAGCCTATATAATCAGTCTACTATACATTTTTCAAGTAAGAAACACCCAAACTCTAGACTCAGACAAAGAAAGCCATTCTAGTAGCATATGAAAAATCATCACACACTATTATTAACTTGATATACTTATTTCTACTTTTTAATCTCCCTTACTCTAAAGAAGTATTGTTTGTTTTACTTGGCATCTGTCTCACTTGTTCTGATTTCCTCTTCTAGCATATGGTCAATTCTGGTTTAGCTAGTTGTAAGGCCAAAGTGGGTTCAGTCAAAGAAAGGAGTTGGTCTGAAAATTGAGGAAAAATCTATTACAAGGAAAAATTACTCAAGAAATATAGTGAGAATGGGAAAGAGGATCCAGTAACTTCCCAGAAGTTTTTCCTAAATACTGAGATGGTTATAGAGAAAATGAGGGGGAAGTAATTGTAACAAGCAATCAGTTTAGCAGATACTTAGCACTTAGGAACTCAGGGTTAAGTATAGAAGGTGTAAGCCCTGTCCACTGTTGAGAAGACATGAACTCCCCTGTTGATGGGGAAGAAGAGGACTG
>CM053598.1:209394275-209408624 GCA_028646575.1 Pseudocheirus occidentalis
AGAGAGAGAGAGAGAGAGAGAGAGAGAGAGAGAGAGAGAGAGAAAGATATGGAGAGGGGGGGTTCTCTCTCAGCATCTGGAAGCTGACAGAGAACTGAGATGGAGTTTTCCTGAGACAAGAATCTGGTGAAGGCCACCCAGAAGTCTGGTATTCCTTCTGGGTCCTAAGGCCAGCTGAACTGCTGGAGGACTGCAGAAGGATGACCAGGATAAGACTTTATTTGTTCATGGCCTGGCTGATCCTTGAGTTCCAGACAAGAGAATGGGTGAAGGGTTTGAGATGTGCTGGACCCTGTGAACTTCAGTGTGTACCAGGGACTGCCCTGAGGACTGAACAAGGACCTAGGAGCTGTCTACCTCTGAGGACTGGATGAGGACCAGGGATCTGTCTGCTTCTAAATCCAGGTGACTGTTTGTTGGATTCAGGAGGGAGCTGGGACCATGGAAGAGGATCCAGGGAATCAGAGAGACCACCCAGAGTCAAGATGAAGAAAAGGATGAAACTGAAGTTTGCTGGACACCAAGGGGTGGAGGGTTCATGTGGTTTTCTAATGACTGTATTTGCGATTAATGATATTTAGTAATTGTGAATCTAGAATAGTGACTGATTGCTAGATGAGTGATTAAGTTAATGGTTGCCCCATGAGTGGAAGATTACTGTATTGTGAATTGATTGAATGATTAAGTGAGGAGGGTTTCCCCCTTAGGGAAACCAGATGATTATTATTTTACTCCTTGTTCTAAATATTGTGGCCACTGTAGTGAAAACTGTGTGGTCATTCTAATGTTAAGCTGTTATGACACTATATTGTGATTTTCTGGGATAAGATGTAATGTTGTGAATATTATATTGTGAATATTGTGCTGAACCTTGATTTGTAATGGAATAAACAGAGTATTCAGTATTACGGTGTGATCTGAACTTAAAAGCTGTTCACAGTAGCATTCTTTTGGGAATCTGCTGGTACATGATGTTATAGTAATGGAGGTGATATAGTAGAAGGTAGACTGGTAGACTAGACTAGAAACTTAAAAACAAAAGGTAATTTAAAGTTAACATCACAAGCAAAAGGAAACCATGCAAAAACTTTGAAACAGCAGTGATGTGTCTAAAGAGATATATGAAGTAAATTGTTTCTGTTTCCACATTTAGATGTACAACAGTGCACACAAGCCAAAGGTGAAAGATGCATGTGACTTTCATGATCCAAATGGAAGATGAATGAAGATGGATCTAAATATTTGGTTATAAGGGAAATTATGGGGAAATAGGGAGAAGAGGAGGGAACAAAAGAGTTTTGAAAAGTTTCAATATAAATCAAGGTATCTTGGAGATTTAGCCCTCAAAGTGAGAACAAAGGAGATACAGCAGTGGGTAAAAGTCTCACGAAAGAAATAGGAAATGAGTTTTCACCATATTTAATTTGATCTGATAGCAAGATATTCAAATACCTATCCATTAGCTAAGGAACAGGAAATGGAGGAAAGGAAGATAGGCAGTAGATGTGGAAAGTCTTTCAAATAAAAATGGATGCTAAAACAATGGAATGGATGAAATACACCAGGGAAAATGAAAGTTGTGGCCATAGTCTATGGTGGATGGGGAGCTTATAATAAGAAGATGCCTTCAAAGAGGTTGCTTCCTGACTGCTCAATATAGCAGTTAGATCTACCTCCCTTCAGCTCAGAGTATAACAGAATTCAAATCCAGATAGAGAAGAATTAAGTACCTCTAACAACTCTGATTTTGTCACCAATTTCATCATCTATCCAAATATGTATCTCTCTTATACTTTTGGAATCACCTCTCAAGAGCATAAAAATCACCTCTTTTCAGCCCTGGTTCCTTTTATCCACCCCCTCATACCCATTCTAAGACTTTTATCACGACAACCTAGGTAAATAAGATATTTTTAATCTTTGAAAATTTCACTTTTTGCTTTATATTTCAAATAGAATTGCACACATGGAGTATTTTATGTGTCCCAACTTCTTCCTTTAGCATTATGGACTTGGAGACAGAGATACCTGCATTTGAATCCTGACTCAAATATCCTACTAGCTACATTACCCTGACTTGGAATGAGGAATACATGTTAAAACTCCCACCTCAGGCACTTATCTGGGTGAGTATGACCCTAAACAAGTCACTGATCCTCTCTCAGCTTCAGTTTCTTCATCTGTAAAAGCAGGTTAAAATAGCATTCGCTTCCCAGTTTACTGAGATAACATTTCTAAAGTTCTTTAAAAGCCTTAAAGTATTACATAAATGCCAGTTATTACTAATAATTTCATCACATGTACTCTACTACTGCCACCAACCAATAGTGATTTCCCTGACCTCTTCTTGGCATAGACAGAGTACTCATTGGCACTTCCCTGTGTGAAGTTCCACATTAATTATTAATATCATGACACTTAGCAAGTCACTTCCCCATTCTGAACTTCATTTTGTTCATTTATAAAATGAAGAGTTGGAATACATGATCTCTAAAATCCCTCTCAGTTGTAAAATCATGATTCTATGGATAGCTAAAACATTGAGATCCCTGCTGCCAAGAGTGAAAATACGTATGGAATTAGGAAGTGATTTCTGAAATGCTGTTTTCTAAAGCTTACCAGTTGGTAAGTTGGAGCTAACATGACTTCTATTACATGACAGACACAGGAGAGATTAGTTGTTGTCACTCAATGGATATGATGGGTAACTAGGACAGCAACCCCAAGACTATATAAATAGTATACTTACTATTTATGCACTATAATAATTAGATACTATGTCAACAGTATTTAAATATGAAATCATTAATGAAACACTCTGGGGAGTTACATAGGAAGAATAAAGTTTCTATATTGTCACCAGTGTTCCTCAACTAGGCTTGAGTATCAAGCTCTTTGAATAGCAATTCATCTCTAAGTATTGTGGCACATACCTATGAGTCCTACTACTGGGGAGGCTGAGGCTAGTGACTTGCTTGATCTCTGGAGTTCTGAGATGCAGTAGGGCTAAAGTCAATCATGTTTCTTCATCAAGAGTGATGCCAGTATTATTAATACCCAGGATAGGGGGTCAGCCAGATGGCTAACAAAACATGAATTAAATCAGATTAAAAAAAGAGCAGGTCAAAGCTTCTGTGCCAATCAGCAGTGGGATTGGGTCTATGGGTACCACATACTTCCAGCATGGGTGAGATAGAAACATTCAGACAGAATAGGAATTTTAAAAAGAGTGATTCATGCGAAACTCAGGAAAAATGGAATTTAAGGCAAACTTATAAGAATGAAGTTAAGTTTTGCCAAGATGTGGATAAATCAAATTAAACAATAAATGCTTTGAGAAGTTGCTGAGTAAAGCACAAAACATCAATGGATTGGTCCTGCCCATTTCATTAAAAACTTCCTACCTTTTGCCACTCAAGTTACTTTTTTCACTGAAAACCCTGTGAATTCTCCTCTCTTAAAAGTATTTTAGTGAAGAAAGGCTTAGGTCCATCTTCCAGTCTTTAGAAAATCAGTGGCCCAGATATTAATGGTATTTGGAGGGAAAAATGTATAATGGCTCAGAAATTCTTTCTAATGAGAGCCAAGAGACAGCATTTGTGAAGCCCAGGTGAAAGTAATACATTTTGTCACAACAAAGGAAAATATATAGTAATATCACTTGAGTTGTTTCTATTTATAGAAGAGAGCAGATAACTGGTTGTAGAGGCTCATTGGGGGTTCTTTGACTCAAAAACTCTATTTTTAATACAACAAGTAGCCCTATTAATTTTTATGTATGAGTACAGGACATGATCCTTCCCAATAAATTGTCAAGAATGAGAGTGATACATTGAAAAATAAGGTAATAATGAATTATATGATTTTGAGGCTGGTCGTTTATCATTTTTGTTTTGTTTTGTTTTTACCTTAATGCATCTGAGAGGAGACTGAGTGGTGTACACATTCTGACAGATCAACAGACATGGTAGCTGCATCAATACATAGGCTATTTCTTTTCCAACACAGTGAATTTGTCAACATCAATGAAAGTTGAAGAGCTTATAATACACATTATCCACCTCATGTTCTTTACAAACCTGTTTAAAAGTAGCTAATACTCCATTTTGTATTTTGCTATGAAAGGCTTTTAAGAACTTTAGGAAATAATTTTATACTTTGGGAGGAAATATTAGATAGCAAACCATGAAGAGAGAGTAGCATACCAGCCACCCAGAAACTCAGTTATGTGACCTGATATAATTAACAATTAATAAGCAAGAACTGGCTCAATTCTTCCATCTGGGGATAGATAAAAGCAGTGGAAAGACATAGGAGACTATTGGAGAGAGTCTTGGACTAGATGAATAGAAGTATAACTTCCTTGAAGGCAAGAACTATGTGTGATTCATCTTTGTATCCTAAGAAGGACTTAGCTCATTGCCTTCCCATTTTGTGTGCTCATTATATTGATCGAATAAATAAAATTCTAATTTTGCTACAAATCTATATGACACTTTGATTGGATATTTCCCTGTGTCTCAACTTCCCCATATATGAAATGGTTAAGGTCCTATGATGCATTTATATTTTGATCATGTATATTTTGTCATCTATGTCCATAACCCTTACTTAAGCATATTAATATTTATTTTATTTTTAAAATAAAAGTGGTTTGCCCATTTTGATAATGTATACCAAGTTCCTTGATAAATATATGGATTTATGACAAGGCACAAATAGTCTAGTTTTCAAGACACAAAGACCCTCATTACTAGAATAAAAATTCAATATCTGATTTTTTTAATTGTTGAGGAAATTGGACAGCAGTACGGAAGAAATTTGATTTAGACAAACACTTCATTCCATATATCAAGATAAGATTCAAATGGATATGTGAAATTTATAAGTAAAGGGGTCATTCATAAGTAAAGGGTATAGAAATATGAACCGTCATTTCTAAAGGTAAATAATACAAGCGATCTATAATCATATGAAAATGCTCCAAATCACTAACATAGAAATGCAAAAACATTTCTGAGATGCTACCTTACATTTTGTGACTCATTCCCAGAGATGATAATAAAAGAAAATGACAGATGTTAGAATGGCTATGAGAAACTGAGCATTTTGAAATAATAATGATGGACCAGTGAATGGGTACAACCATATAGAAAGTTATCTGGTATTCTATACTAAAAATTATTAAATATTGAGTGCCCATTGACCCAGCTATATAACTGCTAAGCCAAAATTAGAAAATTAAAGGATGCTTCTCAACTGAGAAATATTTGGATAAATTGTGACATTATGAGTGTGATGGAATGCTATTGTGCTGTAAGAAATGAGGAAATGCATAATTTCAAAAAGATACTTTAAAAATCTATATGAACTGATACAGAGATAAATAAGCAGAACTAGAAGAACAATTTATAATTATACCATTATTACTATAAAAATTATCTATTTAAAGGCTTTCATAAATTGATACAATGTGAAATAGAAGAATAATTCATATGACAACAACACTACAATTAAACCATACAACTTCAAAACCTTTAAGAATTATAATCAATGTGATGATTATCTATTATTCCAGAGGACTGATGAATCAAACATTCTTTTTACCTTTTGAGAGAGAGACGATTCATTTAGGGTGCAAAATGGGACACATATTTTTGAATGCAGCCAATTAAGAAATTCATTTTGCTTGATTGTAACGTGGTCAAGAGCTAGTTAAGTAGAAACTTCATGGACTTAAGAATGAAGTAGCCAGGAAATAGTTAAGTGATGCTTTGTGAAATTAGAAATCAGCAAGTTAGAAGACAATGAACCTGCCTATGGGCCAGGCTGGGGTGTGGGTACCAAACTAGGTCTTCATTTTTCTTCTCCTACATGCTCAGGTCATCATGCCCCATATCCCTCTCTGCTTACCCTACAATCCCCTACCTAAAGATGTTCTGTCATTATGCCCTGTAATCACAAACTCCCTTACCTCAGCAACTTACTTGCACCTCCAAACAATGGGACTATATGATATTAAAGGGTCTGTACTTCTGGAACAGGCTGCTGCTCCCTTCAGATTGGCATGGGACAGTCACCAGCTGGCTAAATTAACTGCAATTAAAATTCCTTAAAACTTTTGATTGGGCTCTGTGATCACTTTGTTAAAACTCGCAATTTCATTTGGCCATAACAATCGCACATATATATTACAAGGAATTTTTATTTTCTTTCAATGGGATGGGAACAAGAAAGGAGAGAAAGGATATTTCTATTCATTTAAAAACAAAACTTTTGCAAATAGAGATTGAGAAGCCTACAGATTTGAAATGTTGCATATACTTTCAGGTAGAAATTTCACTGTTGGCTTCCCTAGTTGTTTTACTTCTCAAAACAATTTTAGCAATCTGGAAATCTTTGTAATGTAAAAATAAAATGGGCTAATAAAACAACAAATATGATAGTACTGAACTTGATTGGTCTTTCCTTGGGAAGTTAAATTGGAAAAACTCAGTGGGTGGAAGAATTTTCAGAGTTGTTTTCAGAAATAGATGACCACATTACAGGAGAAAAGGATGGCGCCTATATTTTATTTTTCATGTTATACTAAAGGTAACATCAGAGATAAATGTGTAGCAAAAGAAAACAAGAGATTACCCAGAGTATAATTAAGTTTATAGTAAAGCAAAGTCTTTTGTTATAGAATTTTTCATATTGCTATTGCAGGCTATATGTGGAGAAGGGCTTTTTTATATAACAATATGACACCTGAGAATTGCCAAAAGGTCCTTGCCTAAGTCTAGAATATTATTTTCTCATTCAAAAATCACCTAAAATGTCAAAACACTTTCCAAAAACAATGGTAGTTGATTGACTTATTCATTTGTTCAATTTTGTTGTTTTATTTTTTGAGACACTCTCTATCCCACTGAGGTTGGCAGTGTGATATCCATCCCTAATACTTATCAAAAGCTTTAACCCACTCTCCAAACTGGGTCAGTTAGCTCATTCTTAGGTAGCCTATTCATTCTCACCCCAACCCTTTCCTTGAGAATCACCACATTGGTTCCAGACTTAATGTGAATACCTACTTTCAGTTCTACTGCAGCTCAAAACTCTTTGACTCAAGCAATCCATTAACTTCAGTCTCCCCAGTAGGTCATACCTGGCCTTCAAAAGAAGGCTTAAAGAAATAGAATAGGATTGTGGGCTTTTTAAATTTTTACCTGTAAAAGTAAAGTTTTAGACTAGATGACTTTTAAGGACCCTTCTGGTTCTAAATACTAAGATTTTATAAGGCCCCCTTCTAAATGAGCTGGGATGCTGTCGCAATGTTAAGACACTACACACTTTTTTGTTGGGGAAACCCATGAAGAACTAGGTATACTCCAAAAAACTTGACACCTATAGTCTCTAGTATTGGATGTCCAGCTATGCTTTTTAAAATTTGTATGTATTTTATTTTAATTTATGGAACAAAACAAGCATTTCTATAACATAATATAGTATTTTTAAAAAGATGATTGCATACAAAACTGCAAATCTATGTACAACTGGCTGTCCTTTTAAAATATATAATAAAGTTACATATAAATTTGTTTTTTTTCTTCTCCCCCACCCTAAAGATGGCTACCATTAGACATAAATGTGTGTGCATGTGTGTGTATGTAAAATCATTCTATACATACTTCTATTTTTCAATTCTTTATCTGGATGTAGAGTCTTCCTTTGCACATCCTTTGTAGCTAATTTGTGTATTCATAATAGTCAAAATGACTTATTTATTCAAAGTTGTTCTTAAACCAATATTGCTCTTACTATGTACAATATTTTCTTGGTTCTGCTCATTTCTCTCTTCATTATTTTATGCAGGTCTATCCATAGTTTTCTAATACCATTGAGCTTATAATTTCTTATAGCATAGTGGTATTCCATCAGAATCATACATCATAACTTGTTCAGTCATTCTTCAATTGACAGGCATTCCCAACTAGTTTTCTATGCAAGTTCAAATGGGCAAAGGAACTATTCCAACAAATATCAAAGGATCTTTGTTTCCCAAAGAAGATTTATTCCACAAGTTTGTAGCTTCTGAAGACGTCTTGCCATTCACAGAGAGGGACATTTTAAAGGTTAATGTCCATTGTCCTGGGTTATACTATTCCCCAGCAGAGCTTAGAACCCTCTTTATCTCCATCATTGGTGAGAATATATCCTCCTATGTTTACGACTTCATGAGTGAACTCTCTCATCCTAATGCTCACGTAACCTAAAGTCAGGAGGTGATGTGGTTCAAGTAGACATTTGTGTAACATCAAATGTAACAACAAATGTGTCTAAAAAACTGAGAGACATACTACTCCTAACTTGGTAACAGGCTGGAGTCAAAAGGCCTCAAAAGACAACTTGAGACCCAGATTTAATCTAGCTTTGATTCAACCTGTCCCACTTGTCAATACAAGCATCACAAATGGATTCGGTAAGAATCCACCCAATAGAGTGAATCTTCAATAAACTTTTTTTTACTTTGGTTGGAAACAGAGATTTGAACTCTAGATAGTAACTACTGCCTCTGCAGCCATACACATACAAGGGCAAAATTCGAAGAGCTATCCTTTGGATCTTCATGGAAGAACAGTATTTAAACTATTGATTTGGGGGGCTCCTGCTGTCCTGGCTGCACCTCTATGGAATGTGAAAAGTTCTAATTCAGTGATATATTATGAGTCACATGGAATTCTTTGCTGAAGTAGAGAACTTTGCTCAGAAATTTCTAGATCTTCTCCTGTAATGTACCCAAAAAAGCCACTTTATGAAAAAAATAGAAAAAAAAAGATTTCGAGATGGAAGAGACCATTGAAGTCTTCTTATCAAACCCTCTCATTTTATATATGGGGAGAGGTTAAGATAGTTGTCGAAGGTCACAGAGGTCTTACACACCACAGATGGGATTCAAAATCAAATCCTCGACTCCAAATCCAGCAGTGCTTCCACTATATTACAATTCAACTTGTCTTTAACTTCTCAAAAATAGAAGTTCATGGCCTGGATCTGTCTTCAGAGGTAGGGGAATGCATAGAAGCAAGTAGTGTGACTATTATGCAGCAGATGCTAATAAGAACCAGTCTCATACTGGTCTGCTCCAACTCTTGAGTACATTGTTCTGAGATCTCTCATTTCTAAGAAGGAAGATTACCCAAGAAAGAGATAGCTCTTCCCATTTTCAGGGCTAATGATCTTACAAATTTGAGTCTCATGATTTCATTTACTGGTCCAAGGTGCACCATCCATTAAAGAAAGAAGAACTTATTTGAAAATGGAAATTTTTCTGCATGTGATTTATAGGGACTATCTAAAAGATGGCACTACAGTTTTATCAGTTGTCCAGTCATAAGTCAAGTCTGACTGAAAAGATGAAAATACCACCAGTTCTTCATGTTTTATCAATCACTCAAAATGGATCACATTCCTAGAAGAACTCAGTGCAAGCTAACAACTAGCCATAGTCTTCAAAATATGTTCTATCTTCAGTCTTGATTTTTAAATAAAAGTGGGAAATGGTGAGACAGAAGATAACGGTGTACTGGGGGAGATATTACATTCTATCTGAGATTTTATACTAAATATTTCACTTTTTCTTGAAAGTCAAACTTAATTGCAATAACTAATGTTCTCCATAGAGTAAAGATGAGGTGGGGAGGTACATAAAATTTCTCACTACGTAAAGTCAGCACCATTTAGAAATAAGAATTTTATACTAATGTCAGAGGTCTTCCCCAATTGGTCTGTGTGATGATATATAGAATTCGCCATCAGGCTGCCATAAAATCCTAATGCATCATTTACAGTCTCTAACTGTAAATAGGACGCAACATCTCAATATAAATCAAACTGTCCTTAGCCAGATGTTGCAGTGTTCACTACTGCCAGAAATGAAGGACAAGCAAAGAAAAAAGGAATAGGAGATAAATTTGAATCATTAACTAAAGCAAAACAATCAAAATGAGCAAGTTAGTCAATGAGTGTATTAGGGGTTTTTTTTTCCTTTAAGAGACTCCTCCACACTCTAAGAAGTATCTATATTATTACTCTTTATAAATGTGTGTAACAGATGCCTGAGCTACCAACCCCTCTCTATATATCTGATTCCAGAATACAGCATACTTGTTGATCTGGAGTCCAGCACTGAAAATATTGATGAGGGAAGTTAGTTTTCAACAGCCCATTTATATTATATGTGCTACCAAGTATTACCGCAGCATATCCTCAAGAGATAAGGATTTTATCTCAGTTTGTATGATGTTTGTCTATGTAGGTACATATGTAAGTATGCATGTATGCACATGTGTATTGGGGTGTGTGTGTATATAACACATATATTTATATATGTATACATACACATGTGTATACACACAGAAAGACACAAGTAGTGGAATACATATGCTCACTTAAGTTAATCATATTTCCTTTAAAAAAATCACAGGAAATAAATTCTGGGGTCAACTTTGTATTACATATTTCTCCTAATCAGCTTTCTAGCTAGCACTCTCCAACTATTAGAATCCATCTGTACTGTTCACATGAAACTGCAAAGAGGAAAATTTAGGCCACATGTCAGGAAAACCTTCCTAAGACTTCGATTTGTCCAAAAATGAAATGGAATACCCTAGGAGGCTCCTGTTGACTGCCTCTTCATTCACTTCAAACAGAAGTGAAAAGCCGTCTGTTAGGTATGCTTCTCTTTAGGGAATGCATTCAACTAGAGAGCCAATGCTGAAATTCTATGATTCTCTCCGCAATGTTATCAATAAATATTTATGGAAGCTTAGCTGCATACCTGGCACTGAGCTAATGGACCATTTAAAGCTGGTCTATATTTCTCCAGGTTCCTAGGTTCACGTGGTATTCTGTTTTTAGTTAAGATCACTTTCTCTTTCATTATCAGATTTTGTCAGCCCCTGATGGGCATTAGGGAGTAGATCAGTTGCCCAAATTCTCCAGATGTTAGGCATTAACTAGAGCTACTTCAAATATACTATCAGTAAAAGAAATGGGGGCAGCTAGGTGGTGCAGTGAATAGAGCACTGGCTCTGGAGTCAGGAGGACCTGAGTTCAAATCAATCCTCAGACATTTAACACAAAAACTAGCCATGTGACCTTGGGCAAGTCACAACCCCAACTGCCCTCCAAAAAGCAAAAAAATAAAAAAGTGGTACATTTTGTTGATAGTTACCCAGCCTATACATACTGATAATACATACTGTTTTTCTTGTACAGAAGAACTTCAAAGCAGTTTGACTCGTAGTTGTCAAAAGTTTGCCTGACTTTCTCAATGGTCTTCTTGTCTGTCAGTTCCCCATACATAAAACTGGAAAATAAAATAAAATCCATTTCAGGTTGGGTTTTTTGTTTCCATAAACTACATAGTCATAGATTAGTTGTATTTATCTTCATCCATATTCACAGCAGGCCAAGACATGTTAGTAACCCCCACCAAATAAATGAAAACAATTAAACTTCATGTATTTAGCAAAGTGCCTGGCACAGAGTTAGGGCTTATTGACTTGACTTAACTTGCTATTGAATTTAAGGGCATTTTCTTAGCAGAGATACAAATAAATCTTGTGGAGAGAAAAGGGTAAACTCTAAATTCAGACACAATTGCAAAGAGAACATGTGATACCAAGCACAAATTAAAGACTAAGTGGGAACATTGAACAAAAGCCTTAACGTTTGCTAATTTTCCAAGAGAACCACAATAAAGGCTTGATTATTAATGTATCAGGAGCTAAAATATAGTCTTTTGCACTTCACTAAATATTTAAATATCTCTCCAATACTAAGACTCTTACTTTCCAAAGTATACTTTCCTATCATCAGTACATAGCGCCCACACAAATGCACTAAAGGTATATTTTTAAAAAAAGGATCTCTGTTCTTAAAATTAAAGACATTAATTTATAGTGCTTTGCACATAACACGTACCTATTATTCTTCTTGACTTGACCTGAAATGAATCGAATCTTCTATCTATTATGTAAAGTCAATATTTTCCTTTTATTTGAAGTATGAACTGTGGACAATGGCAGCTTATACTAGCTTTCAATTACCTATTTCACTACTTTTTTAAAGGCAAATAAAAAATGTTTCTTACTCTGTGAGGAGGAGGAGGGAGGAAGAGTAGGGAAAAATAAAGTAGAGGAAGAGGGAGAAAAAGGAGACGGTGGGAGGAGGAGTAGTAAAAAAAAGACAGGAGGAAAGGGAAGGAGAAGGAAGGAGAAGTAGTGAAGAGGAAGAGGAAGGAAAAAGAAAAGGAGGAGGGAGGAAGAGTAAGGAAAAGAAAGTAGAGGAGAAGGGAGAAAAAGGAGGCAGTGGGAGGAGGAGGAAAGGGAAGGAGGAGGAAGGAGAAGGAGGGAAGAGGAAGATGAAGGAAGAAGGAAAAGGAGGAGGGAGGAGGAAGAAGAGAACAAAGGAAGAAGATGGAGGAGGAAAATAAAGGAGAGGAAGGAGAAAGACAGAGAAGGAAGGAGAAGGAAAAAGAAGGAGGAGAGAGAAGAAGGGAGAAGGAAGAGGGAGAAGGAGAAAGAGGTATGAGGAAGAAGAGCAAGGAAGAAGAAGGTAGAGGAAGAAGAAGGAAGAAAATGAAGAAGGAAGAGAAAGAGCAAAAAAGAAGACAAAGAAGGAGGAGGGAGAAGAAAGAGGGAGGAGAAGAGAGGAAGAAAAGTGAGGAGGTTGTAGAAGAGAGGAGAAAGAAGAGAAGGAAGAGGGAAGAGGAAGGAAGAGGAGGAGGAAGTGGTAGTTGTGACACAGTGAAGAAGGTAAAAGAATGTTTTACTATAGATGTTACATATATTCTTGTGTTTCTTCCAGAGTCAACTAATAACTATATGTTAATTGATTGATGCAGGCTGTTCTTCCTTTTAAAAAAGGAGAGTTACAGGGATAGTGGTTCATTGAAGAGAATGAAATCACTGAAAAGATGCAATAAATTATTTACTAGAAAAAAAATAATAATAAACTGAAGAGACAGAAAAGCACCCAAACTAGTAAACAAGTTGTACTATGAAAGAATATAGACTAAAGAGAAGGAAACACTGGATTGCTGCAACATTGGAGCCATGTACCAGGTTCAAAGCTCTTTGCAAGTGGGTAGACTAGGATTTTCTGATGAGATAGCAGCTCCCTGTGCTATGGAAGGGTTATAAACAAATATAGGTGCTCTCAGAAGATAGCACATACAAGAAAAAGAGATAATCCCTGATGCTTAATGACATGGACAATAAGAAAATCTGCTGGCTTTCTCAGTATGTAAGTCATGACAGAAAGAGCCCTGAGAATTATCAAAAGTGAAAATCTATACCCACTTCTGGTAATACATATGGAGACTAGCAATAAAATCTCATTTATGCTAGAACATATCTCTAGGCATTAGAAAGTCCTAATAAAGAAACTGAAAACTATAAAGAAAATGATGAGGTTGACATCACTTGGCATAATTTAATGAAAAAAGATTAATTGGGGTGAATGGTTAGTAAAGATATTGTCAGAGAACAAGATTTGAATTTCTGAGTCAGAATTTAAGATAAAATAATGAACGGCTCTTGACTAGAGATGAAGGACATCTGTCTAACTAAGGTCAATAAAATGTATTTGATCAGAGACCTTGCAGAGAAGAGCAAGAGTCAATTTATTAAATACCTTCTACATGCCAGGTATTGCACTAAGCACTGAAGCTGCAAAGGTAAAAGACAGTCCTTTCTCTCATGCAGCTTCCAGTTTAATGAGGGAGAAAATAGCAAAGAGCTATATACAAATAGGGTATGAAAGGATAAGTCCAAAATCAACAAAAAGAAGACACTAACATTAAGAGGCAATAGTAAAAACTTCTTTCAAAAGATGGCTAAAAATTAAAAAAGAAAAAGAAAACTGCCCAGTTAAATAGCTATACTAATTAGTAGTAGGCATGATAAGAATAAGAATAGTGAAAACACTCAGTAATTCACAGATTCCAGTATGCATGGAAAGAGGCATTCATTACTCTTACTATTCTATGTATCTATGTATAAAACCATATATTATAAAAAAGTAAAGGAACTTAAAATATTTTTATTAATTTTTTGACTTATTTGTTTACTTTTAGTTTACAAGACTCAGTTCCAGAGTCACTTGAGTTTCAGATTTTTCTTGCCTTTCTCCCCACCCCCCACCCTTGCCATGGTGGCATACAATCATGTATAGGATCTGCAAACTCTTTCACATTGTACGATAGTCTGGTTGTATAGGTGTTATAGCCAATGGAGTGAACAATGGGAAAAGAGAAACAAAAACCAAACATAGAAAAGAATGATAGCATGCATTGCTTCAGTC
>CM053598.1:209409124-209463118 GCA_028646575.1 Pseudocheirus occidentalis
TAGGGTGTTATTTTCTTCAATCAAGTTGTTGACTCTCTTTTCATGATTTTCTTGCATCATTCTCATTTCTCTTCCCAATTTTTCCTCCACTTCTCTTATTTGTTTTTCAAAGTCCTTTTCAGTTGATCTATAGCTTCTAGGCATTCTTCAAGTGTTTTGGAAACATTTGGTGTGGGAGTTCTGACTGTGCTGTCTTCCTCCCGTTCCATGCTTTGATCCTTTTTGTCCACAAAAAAGGATTGTAGAGTTTTATTGGTGTTTTTATTTTGCTTCTTTTTCCTCATGTTGGATAGTAAATTAATTGGTTTTTTTTTTAGCTTTGTGGAACTCTGCTTCCAGAGGGTAAAACTCTATTCCAAATTGCTGGGGTTTTCCCAGCTGCCAGAGCTATTAGGGGGGTGTTGCAGCCCCCACCAGCTTTGGCTTGCTGAAAGCACACCCCGGGACCACCACCCAAGACCCTGATCTGGATCCAGGCTGCTCAGCGCAAGAGCATTTGGCCCTGATCAATTGACTTGGCCCCCCTGTGGGGTCTGCAGGCCAGGGGCTCTGAAGCAGCCTAGTGGGGGCAGCCACCAGTTACAGCAATTCCTGCCCTTCCCCCAGTGCTTCATTGTCCTGGTTGCAGATTGGCCAAACTGTTCCCCCCCATCCCCCAAATTCAGCTTGAAAGTTTCACTTTCACTGATGTTCTCTAATCCTGGCTTGGTAGATGTGAAGATTGCTCCAGGTGCTGTAGATCTTCTCTGAAGTAGAATGACACTGTGGCTTGGGAGGTTCAGCTTCTCCTGACCTCCCTGGGCCCTGGTCGTGGTTTCAGTTTCGGGCTGGGCTGGCCTCGGCTCCCAGCCTGCCTCGATGAGCCCCTGTTGCCGAGTTGCCTTCAGTGAGAGATGTGTTCTCTGTATTTTTGTGAGTTTGAAAGCCCTAGAATTTATTTAGAGTCATATTTTATGCGTATTCAGGGTGTTTGTGTGGGAGCTGTGGAACTTTGCTGCTTCTATGCCATAATCTTGGCTCTGCCTGGCAGTGAGTTTTTAAATCTCTTTTATAAGGCTAAGGTTGGTTGTTATAAATACATAGCATTTAGTTTAATTTTATTTTTTGTCTTTTACATTTATATTGCTGTAGAGATTATGTATATTGTTTTCCTAATTTTATGTACTTCTCTTTGCATCAGTTCATATTAGTCTTCCAATACTTCTATGAATCCTTCATGTTTGTAATTTGTTAAAGAACAATATTATATTACATTCATATACCATAATTTATTTAGCTATCTCCCAAATAATGGTGATCTACTTTGTTTCCATTTCTTTGTTATTTAGAAAATGATTCAATTATTTTTTTCACTTGATGCATGGCTTCATTGGGCAGCTGGGTAGTACAGTGGTTAAAGGACTAGGCTTGGAATCAGGAGAATGCTTCAGCTTTGTGGCTCTGGTCAAGACCCTGTTAACCTCATCTCCTCATCTGTAAAATTAGCTCAAGAAGGAAATGGCAAAGCACTCCAGTATCTTTGCCAAGAAAAACCAAAATGGGGTCATGGAGAGTTGGACATAACTAAAATGACTGAACATATGGGGAACTTTCTAGAGCAATGCAAGTGCAAATTATAATCTTAGTAAGCACAGAACATAGTACTAAACACTAGACATTAATAACTGACAATTATGTAATACTTTTTCATCATTATCCTTGACAAGTAATCACCCAGCCTTTGAATAATTTGTTACAGGGAACTTACATTACTTCAGGAAGCATCTTATTCCATTGTTGTAAAGCTATTATTGTTAGAATGTTCTTTCTTAGTTAGCAGAATCCAATGTTTGTGGAATTTATTTTTTTAATTTAACTTGACTTTCCCATCTTATAACTTCACAGAACCACAGGATCATGTATTTAGAAGGACATCTAGTCTAAACTTTATCTGTAAATATAAATCCCCTCGATAACAGCCTTTGTAGGTGGTTATCAATCCTTTGCTTGAAGACTTCTAGTGATGTGGATCCCATTGCCTCTTAAGGCAGCCCTTTCCATTCTCGAGCAACTTTTATAGTTAGAAAGCTTTGCCTTTTACCAAATGTAAATGTGCTTTTCTGTGACTTCTATCCATTGATCTATGTTTTGCTCTGTGGGCTGAAGTAGAAACATCTAATCCCTTTTCAAGATGATAGTTCTTCATAAACTTGATTGCTCCCATGTATCACCTAAGTCTTCTATCATCAAGACTATATGGTCTAAGATTCTTCAATTGATGCTCCCGTTGAATGATTTCCAGTTCACTCACTTGTCCTGGCCACATAGCACCATTTTTACTTCAGTGTATGTCCACTCTTCCTTAGGCATAGCATCCCAAACTGGATACCTGCATGATCAGTATACAGCATAGTAGGACATTCACTTCTTTAGTTCTAGACACTGTCTCTATTTGTGTAGATGATTGTTACATTAACTGTTTTGATCACCTTTTGTGACTGCTCTGTTACACTGTTGACTCATATTGAGCCAGTAGGCTCATTTAAAAAAAATCCCAGGTCTCCTGAATATGTGTGGTTATTTTATTTTTAAATGCAAGTGTTTGGATTTGTCATTACTCATATTGAGTTTTAATTATTTGATACAGACCACTGGGTAAGGCTTTTGAGAAATCTTTTGATACTGACTTTGTTGTCTAATGTGATATCTGTCCCTCTCAGTTTTGTGTTATTTGTTAATTGATAAGCATTGGATCTCTGTCTCCCTCTAAATTACTGATAACAAAGTTAAGCAGAGTCAAAGACAGATTCCTGTGGTATTCTAATATAACCTCTCCAGGTTGGCATAAATCCATGTATTTCTCTTTGAATCTGATCATTTATATAGTTCTGAATTTGCCTAGTTTTTTTTGTCATCCATTACCCATAGAGAAATATGAGCTACATTTCTTTGAGCTCCATATAAACTTAATTCTATGGTATTCACCTAAGTGTTTACAAAATTTCCCTTTAATAATGTATTCTAGAATTTCACCAGGCATCAACGTCCAGCTAACTGGCTTATATTCTAAAAAAAAAAATTCCTTTTTGGAAAATGATGTCATTTTTTCCCCCTATAGACCTGTAGTACATTGTTACACTCTTTTTTCTTGTCAAGATATTTTGTTAGCTGCAAATTTGGTAAAGGTTTCTTCCTTCATCAAAACAAAACAAAGCATTTATTAAGAGTGTTGAAGACTGCTAGCTGCTGAAGGAGATCCAACATTTAGATAATATGCAGTATCAGGCCTTAGAGTGCTTGTAGTCTGAAAAAGGAGTGACTAGAACAGAGATAACTAGAACACACAGTATTACATGAGAAGTGCATTAGATAGTTTCAGAACAAAGTTATATATGAAACCCAAAGTGTGTGTGTGTGTGTGTGTGTGTGTGTGTGTGTGTGTGTGTCTAGGGGTGGTGTAACCTTGATTTGCAGAATCAGAAGAAGTTTCCTAAAGGAGATGACATTTCAGTTAGATTCTAAAGGAGAGATAGAGTTATTAGCTATAGTTCACTGTAATTGTCACATTGGCTGAAATAACACTATATATGGAAGTATTGTGTTGAAGATGCCATGATACTCTCTCTGTCTCTGTCTCTCTCCACAGACACACATCACATATCCTTCAGATATATGCATACATATATACATACGTGTATCCACATATAGATATATGTGTGTATATAAGTTTATATATATATATATATTCCTGCCTAGAAAACTTTATAGTCTAGGAAAAGGGGAATGCATGGGAATATGCAAGGTGTACCCAGAAAAACAAATATCTGGTAGATATGAAGCTATTTAAAATAATTTCAAGAGGAAAAGGGCTACCAACTAGGTTGGCTAAGAGAAAGGTTTTGGTTGGAGAAAGCACTTGAGCTGTAATTTTAAGGAAGAAGTTGTTGCTCAGTAATTTTTCAGTCATTTCCAACTCTTCATGATGCCATTTGGGATTTTCTTGGCAAAGATACTGGAATTGTTTGCCATTTCCTTCTCCAACTCATTTTACAGATGAGAAAACTTGGTGCAAACTGGGTTAAATGACTTGCCAAGGGTCTCATTGGTAGTAAGTGTCTGAGGCTAAATTTGAACTCATAAAAAAAACCTTCCTGATTATAAGTCCAGTGCTTTATCCACTGCAGCACCTTACTACCTTTTAAAAAGAAGATAGGGATTTTAAAAAGTAACAGTTAGAATAAGCATTGGAGGAAGGAAATTGTGCAAAAGCACGGAGATGGAAAATGTTACTTCATGTACAAGAAAAGAGCAAGAAGGCCAATTTGAGTCATGGGATCATGGTTTTAGAGTGGGGAGATACCTTAGAAGTCATCTCTAATCCACTCATTTTATAACTGTGTAACCAGGTCTAGAGCAATTGACTTTCCTAAGGTCAGAGGTTAAGTAGTATTCATTGGATGAGAACCCAGGTCTTCTGACTATAAATCCTGTGTGTTTACACTGTACCCTGTTGCCTGGAAGGGAGATCATATGAAGGAGAATTATATGAAATACAATCAGAAAGGGAGCTGGCTTAATGTGTACCTTCAGTGTCTGATTATTTTGTATTAATTTTAGAAGTAATAGGAAACCACTAAAAATTCTGAAAAGAGGATTTACATGGTTAGATCTATGTTGTAAGGTGCTCACCTAAGTTGTGTAAAGGGTGAACTGAATAGAGCTAATACTAATCTTAAGTCTTACTAAGGTTTCTCCCTAAATCAATATAATAAGATATATTACAGCGCCTAGGACTTTGGAATGAAATTTTCTGTGACTACTAGTAATCAAATTTTTTTTTGTTCCATGACACAATAGCTTAAATTATTCTTAATTTACCTTTCATTCTCCAGTGTCAAATGTGCTTAATTCAGCTGTCAGCTTGTCATATGTTTATGGTACTCCTACTGACATAATAGAAGCTATGTGTTTGCATATTAAGAGACTAGATTACCCAAATAATAAAACACACTTTGCTTGCACTATTTGTAGAATTCAATTTTATTTTTATTAGTTAGTCAATAAACATTAATCAAGAGCCTACTGTGTGCAAGACACTGTGCTATGAGTGACCATGAATTATTTTTTTGTGGTGGGGGGCAGATGTAAATCATGACTTTACTTTTTAGATTATCAAACACTGAACAACAGTCATACCATAAAGAAAAGAAAATAAACAAAGTAATTTTTGTGCTTTTGACTTAGAGAAATTTTTCTTAAAGGATCAGTAGGTTTTCTGGTGTGGCATATAAACTCCCACTAAAGAAGTGTTTTGCCTGATAGGGTCATAATAATTATTCTTATCCTCAGATTCTCTGTTCCTTGTACCTGTGCTGCATTCAGCCTTGAGAGGACAAGAAATCACATTCATTAAATTATAGGGGAGGCTGTGCCCAGGGTAGTTATAATGTCCTGATGGAGTATGAAGGGGGTACTTTATTCAATTCTTTTCTATGTAGAAATCAACCTCCTACTGGAGAAATAGAAGAGAAAGTTTATCTTCCTTTCCTGTGGGGAAGCTCTTACCACTGTCTGTTTTTTCTGTCTGTCTCCTTTTCTCTCTTTTTCTGTGTCTCTATTTATCTTTTTCTTCACATAACACACACACACACACACACACACAAATGCATACACAATGTTAGCTAAAGCCTTGCTCCTTATATTATTGATTTTTAATAGAACTAGAAATTGTCCTTGGTAAAAAAAAATGATAAAGTGATCTCTCTGTATGTAACTAAACCCTGTCATCTACATAGAAATAACTATAGATCGGTCACACATACTTTGTGTGATAGAGTCCCAGGGTCACACAACTAGGAAGTGCTTGAGTTCAGATTTGAATTCAGGAAGATGAGTCTTCCTGACTGCAGGTCTGGTATTTTAGCCACTGTACCACTTAGTTGCTCTAATAAAAAAGAAAGTAGAACTGGTTATATAGATCTGGGAGCCTTCTGCATAGAAAAAAATGGAGAAAATTAAATTCATGGGAGAGAATTAGATTACTAGAAGAGTGAAGAAAGAGAGAGAAGAGAGAAGGCTCTAGGAAAGAAATTTGGGGTACATCCATGGTTAGGGAGCCATCATCTGCATAATGATTCAGAAAAGCAGACCTAGAAGAAATTGTAAGACAAGAGAACGAAGAGACAACAGGAAGATCTGGGTTCAGATCTTTCTTCTGATACTTATTAATTGTGGAGCTATAGACAATTAAACTGAGTCACTATTTCATCAGCTCTAAAGGATGTCTATCACAAGTATTTCATAGAATTATTGTGAAGTTAAAATTAACTAATGTATATGAACTACAATATAAAAACAGGCAATCATTATCATTGTCCATTGATGATCAGAGTGATTGTAAAGCTAAATTCAGAATGTAGTTACACACATAAAAATCTATGTATATATGTATGTATATACACACACACAAACCTATATGTATACAAACACATATATTTATATGTAATAACCCAGATTTAATGATTATTTTAGAAAACAATAATTATCTTTTCTGATTTTCCATGCTATAGCACCCCATGAAAATGTGAATTCATTATCTAAAGATAATGGACCCCCCTTTTTACAATATACCTAGAGTAAGATAAAAGAATGAGAATTTGCTAGCCAAGCATGGATATTCTAGCTTGCAAGTTACTGAATGAAAATAAGAGGCAACTCTAAAGAGCAAAATGGATTCTATTCTTAGCCAATTAAGAAAGAGAAGATATTTGTGATACAAACCAGTCTCAATAATTAGTCAACAAAAGGTGTAGCAACTTTAACATATATACATGCATACATAACATAACATAACATACATACAATCCTCCCTTTTGGTCCCCTCCCCTCCCTTCCTTTCCCTTCCCCTTCCTTGGGAAGGATAGGGTGAACTGATAAAGAAGATTAGGACTAGGAAGGACCTAGTTTGAGTTATTGATATTTCTTTAAGGTAAAAGTAGTGAAAAGTGGTAATAAATGAGAAAACAGGAGTAATGTCCTGTTTGTCTTTTTATGTCATTTTAGCACATTTGAAAAAATGAACATCATAATAATAAAATGAAAGGGTATAATGAAAGGGTTTCAGATTTTTTCTCCTTAAATTTACCCACTCTCACATTTCCTCACTTTTCTACCTTATAAACTCTTGAAAGATTTTGGAGGTGGCAGGGATGTTAGAGATTGTTTAATCAAATTCCCCCATTTTGCAGATGAGCAAAGAGAGGTGAAGGGACTTCCCCATGGTCACACAGGTAAATAACAGCAAGGAATCAAATCTAGGTGCTCTAAATCCATACAGTTTACTGCCTTTCCTTACAGTATGTCACACCTTGTATTTGTCAATAAAATTTCTTATGTTTATATTTGAAAGCATTTGGAGTCACATTTAGTGATTTATTGTCACCAAGAGCCAAGAATACATTTATAATTACTATTCTGCAAGGAACTGAAATTTTATTTCCTCCCCTTTTTAAGGTTGGACAAAGTTTGCCCGATTGACCCGGGCTTTGACAAATAGCCGAAGTGTTTTGCAGCAGCTCACTCCAATGAACAAAACAGAGGTGGTCCATAAACATTCAAGATTAGCTGAAGTAAGTGTGTCATACCAACTTTGAGATTCCAAACCAGTGAGAACTGAAAGGGGAGAAGCTGTCTTCAAAATGCCCTGTTTTCCAAATACGGCTAATATACGAATTGTTTTTTCCCTTTCAGTAGAGTATGTTTCCTTGACACGAAATTACTTTTATCTCCTACTTCTCTTCAAATAGCAATTCAGTTCTACTATGAATTATACATGCTCAGGTGGGAAATTTCTTTTGAGCAAGGAGAAATGAGGCATGGAACACTCATGTATTCCACATTTCTTTTTCCATCATCTGTTATAAAAGATGTCTTCCATGAAAAGTAGTATAAAGCACATAGATGGCACTTGAAAAATACTTGATTTTGCTTAATTAAAAATATCATTGCCAATCACTTTAAGCCTGGGAGACTTTGTGTAGAGTTCAGTGTTAAAGACTCATAGCAACACTAAATGCTTTTGTAAATTTCTTTCATTTTGATGCATTTTCACATAAAATTTTGCCCTTAAATCTGTTAGCATCCCCCTCCCCCCATTTGTGTTGACTTCAGGAAAACTTCAATTCTAGAGCTGTTGGAGTTAGGGAATTATGCATTGTTGGCATGTCCAAACACAAGATGTAACAGAATGGTGTGAATTTCAGATATAAAAGTATTTTTGAAAACATGTGAAGTTACAGAATGTGAGTTTATAATGCAACATAACATTAAAAAACTTACAGATATTTTTATAGCTACATTAGTGTAGTGAAATAATAGTTGTGTTATTTTAGAGCAATTCTCACCATATCACCTAGTTGGTATTTTTAAATATCCCTAAAAAGTTGTTCTGGCACATTGTGGCCAGTGCAGGGTCTTAGATGTGCTGCACAGTTGCTATCTGCTCCTTTATTATGAAAGCCAAATGTGTGTCTTCGTATTTAAAGCCATATGTATCCAAATTTCTGAGCCAGTTGCTACTTTTAAGGATTAGAATCTCTTTATTGATAGCTTTTTAGTTTTCCATGTGAATCTCTGTCTGCCTTCAGTATTTAGCGTTTGATTGGAATGAGATAGACATATCACCATAAAATTTCAGTGGTTCTGGCTCCTTTATAGAGTGACAAATTTTAATTCTTGTAACAATAGGAGCATTATCTCTTTGAATACAAATATTTATAAGGCATTGTTTCTTATGAGAATTTGAAAGATAAAGTTATTTTGTTCATGGTGCAAATAAAATCCAATGAAAGTGAAGAGTTAAGAGTGAAGATTGAATCAACTTGGAAGTTCCATAAGAGCAGATCATCAGTGATTCTCACAGTGTGGCCCATGGACCTCTGGAAATTCTAAACCTTTTCAGGGAGGTGTACAAGTTCAAAACTATTTTCATAGTAATACTCCTCCCTCTTTCAACCATATATGTGTGAAGCTAGATTTTCTTTATAGACTTCAGGTGAAATATATATCCTCACATACTAAATACAGAGGTAGATAGAAAAATCCAGTTGTCTATTAAGCCAAGCATTAAAGAAAATTTTCAGAATTACATAAAAATGTCACTATCACTAATATTTATGATATTTCTTCTTATAGTTTTTGAAAATACAGTTTTTTAATATAAAAAGTATGCCAAAATAACAGGAGTTTATTACTATTATTTTAAAGTGAACCGATATATAAATATTTTAAAATGGTCAATTTTAATTTCTAGCATGGAAAATATTCATAGATATAACCTATATAAGCAAAAGCTCTTTAGACTCATTGATAATTTTTAAGAGTGAAAATGTATCCTGTGAGTAAAATATCTGAGAACGTCTGATCTGTGGAATCACCGGCAACATCAGCCACAATCATTTCAATGAAATTAAATTAGGCAAATATTTATTGAATGTCCATTAAATATTCTAAGCTCTGGGAATAGCAAGACAAAATATGACAGAGTTCTTGCCCTCAAGGATCCTATATGTATTGAATTGAGGGATCATACTAGCAACTAAAATCCAGAAAATTATGAGACATAGTAACCTGATCTGGAAGAATTTACACTATATAATTGGGGAAGGAGGTGATTGAATACTACCTTTAGGAAATGTTTCCAGCACTCTTTGAAGCAAAATATTCACATATACTGAATAACTGTAACTGCTAGAAAACACAAGCAGGATGGCAAATCATTTTGATTGTGCAGGTTGGGTTAGATCAATCTGAGCAAAATCTAGGCATGCCACATGAATCAAAGAATCAGATCCATGGCCATAGACTTTTTTGAGGGGGTGGAGTGGAAGGAAATGGGTATAACAATCTCATGCTAAGTTTGCATGCTAAGGAAAGTATATCATATTCACTTTGCAGCTATATTTACATATATAATCAGCATTATCTTCAATTCTGAAGGGCATTGTAATATGCTTAGTTCTGAAAATTACCTTCATTCTTAAATACAGGCCATTATATACATGACTTTCTTCCATGTAGTAATGGCCAATTATGTTGTGGTTATTTTCAAATAGTTGCTGGATTGCTAGGAAGATACTTTGTATGGAATCATCAGACTTCAGTTCAATGTTCATATGGATAATATATATTCTCTCTTTTAGGTTCTTCAGCTGGGATCAGACATTCTTCCTCAGTATAAACAAGAAGCTCCAAAGACTCCACCACACATTATTTTACACTATTGTGCTTTTAAAACGACCTGGGATTGGGTGATTTTAATTCTTACTTTCTACACCGCCATTATGGTTCCTTACAACGTTTCCTTCAAAACAAAACAGAACAACATAGCCTGGCTGGTGCTGGACAGTGTGGTGGATGTTATTTTTCTTGTAGACATTGTTTTAAATTTCCACACAACTTTCGTTGGTCCTGGTGGAGAGGTCATTTCTGACCCCAAGCTCATAAGGATGAACTATCTAAAAACTTGGTTTGTGATAGATCTGCTGTCTTGTTTACCTTATGACATCATCAATGCCTTTGAAAATGTGGATGAGGTAAGCTTTCTTCATATGTAGGAAACTTGGTGCTTTCAATTAAATCTGTTCTTGGGTAAATGGCATCCAAAGATTATCTAAAACACTCATTTTAGGCAGCTAGATAGCACAATGGATAGAGCATTCGACCTGTATTCAGGAAAACTGGAATTCCAATCCAGCCTCAGCTACATATTAGCTATGTGACTGTGGGCCATCTAACCTCCATCTGCCTCAGTTTCCAAATGAGTAAAATGGAGATAGTAAGAGCATCTACCTCTGATGGTTGTTATCAGGACCAGATGAGATAATATTTGTTACGCATTTTGTAAACCTTAAAGCACTATGTAAATGTTAACTATTATTAGTTTCAACTGTCTTCTACTGACTGTTAATCAGTTAATTATTATATTTGATCAATTTGAGCTTCTTCTTTCTGTTTCTTTATTTTAATGAATATTAAAATAGCTCTTCTAATTAGGGGGACCTATATTAGATTAGCTCTAAGTTCCCATCTAACACTAATATCCTTTGATCAAGTAGAGAAATGTCTAAAAGTCATGCAACATATTAATCATAGATAGTATATGTATACTTCCATATTAAGGTTTGAGAAGTACTTTGCAAATACTATCTCATTATTCAGAGGCCAGATTTGAACTCAGGTCTCTTTGACCAGGAGATCATCACTTTATTCACTGAACCATCTAGCTGCCTGCAAAAGAAAAAGAAGAAGCTATATAATCTATCTATCTATCTATCTGTCTGTCTGTCTGTCTATCCATCCATCTATCTATCTGTTTATATATATATATATATGTATATGTATGATATAATCCAGAAACTAAATTATCAAACTAGAAGTGTTTTCTTTGAACAATTTTAATTGAACTTTGCATATTTAGTTTCAAATTGGTTAAGAGATGTTGAAACTGGAGAAGAGGCATCCATGGATTTTCCTCCTTTATTTCTTCTAACCCCATCTCCAAAATCAGGATTGTATTCCTTTCAAAGATAATCACAGATTTTTCTGCTTCATCTGTGGAGAGGTTGTATTTGAGTGCTGGCCATCTTTAATGATTTTCAAATAGAATTTTAAATTCTACTTTGAAGTGGTAAGTATTTAAGCATATTTATCAATGGGAGGTTGGACTAGACGACCCCAATATGTCTTTCAATTCTCTGATTCTGATGTTGTCTATCTTATGGAATTGTAAATGGAGCTCTTGTTTAGTTGCATCTGACTCTTGGTACGTACATGGACCATAATGTCCATGAGGTTTTCTTGGCAAAGATAACAGAGTGGTTTGCAATTTATTTCTCCAACGGATTAAGACAAATCAGAGTTTAAACATCTTGCTCAAGGTAATTAACACAGTGTCTCAGACTGAATTTGAACTCATTTTTTCCTGACTCCAGGTCCAGTACTCTATCTACTGAGCCATCTAACTGCCTCTAATACTTAAGGGTAAATCTTTAAAATGTCACTAAAGAGTTCAGAACATCTTAGCCTTTTAGTTACTAACATATCAAATATTAACTTGCTAAAATTACAAAGAAGAAACAACCAATAATCATACCTAATAACATATAAATGATTTGGTGTAGGTAAAACCTATTATTAAAATGTGTTTGTAATGTTATTATGACTAACTTAATTTCCCTATAGGACCTTTTCTGTTTCAGTAGACCATGAAGATATGATTATATTCATTAGTGTTTTGGGAAACTTTTCAGCTATTTTTTCCCCCATGACCAGAGTTAAGTAATCTTATAAGGACCAGTGGATTCTAAAGAATAAATTATCTTGTGTATAAAGTGCCCTCAACCTAATCCCTGTTATTAAATACTTACCACCTCTTTGTTAATCATTCTTGAAATTCCATATATTATGTTTGAATAAGCTCTTCTTAGTGTAAAATATATATGATTGAAATGATTACTCTTTGTGAGGATTACAAAGCATTTGGAATTGATCAGGATTATATTGACCCATAGACCAAAGAGTAATTTTTCTAGAGGGTCACCTTGGATGAGTAGAGGAAGGGAACAAGTGTTTGTTTATCAAGTGCCTACTTTGATGCCAGGTATGGTACTAAGTGCTTTACAAATATTGACTCATTTTACCCTCTCAATAATCATAGGGCATAGGTGCTATTATTAGTCTTTCTTCCTTTCAGCATTTCATTGTTGATTTAACTGAAAAATACATTTTGTGTTGATTCATTTATTTTCAGATAGTCCAAATTTTCCCCAGTATCACACATCCTCCTCTTCTTGAGAGTCATCAATATAAAATGTACCACGTTTTAAAAGAAAGATCAAAGAAAAAGAGGAAGAAGCACAATCAATAATCAGTACAATCAATGCATTGAAAAAGTATGAAAATATATCAATGTAACCTATCTGTGGACCTTGCACTTCTGCAAATGACTGAGGTTATAGTGTCTTATCATATCTGTTCTTTTGGAAAGTGCTTATTATTTGTAATTTTGCAATGGTCACTTTTGATTATTCTGTCAGTGACCTTGTGGTTCAGTCATTTTGATTGTGTCCAGTTCTTGCTAACCGCATTTGAGTTTTTCTTAGCAGAGACACTAGAGTGATTTGCCATTTCCTTTTCTATCTCATTTTACTGATGAAGAAACTGAGGCAAACAGTTGGTCAAGTACTTGCCTAAGGTCACACAGCTAATAAATGGCTGAGACCTAATTTGAACTCAGGTCTTACTGACTCCAGGTCCAGCATACTGTAGTACCAGCTAGCTGCCCTGTGATTAACCTATTCATTTTTGTTGTCATAGAAAATGTGTATATTGTTTGCTTTCCTTCCCTTGCATATTTCAGTCTGCATCAGTTCATAGAAGTCTCCCCATTCTTCTCTGTATTTGTTATATTTGTAATTTCATACTGCATTCTTGCACTACAATTTCTTTTGTCATCTCCCTTTGTTTCTAGTTCTTGTTACCATAAAAAGTACTGCTACCTTGGTGTATATGGGGGCTTTTTCTGTTATCATTGATCTCTTTGGATTATACTTCTCAAAGTGGAATCTCTTCAACAAAGGGCATTGATTTTTAGTCACTTTATTTTCGTAACTCTGAATTGCTTTCCAAAATGACTGTAGGGATTCACAGTTCCACTTGCAATTCACTAGTGTCCCCGTTTTCTCACAGTCTTCCCAACATTTGTTCTTTTCATCTTTTTTCTTCTTTGTCCATTTGCTAGGTATAAGGTGAAACCCCAGGGTTGTTTATATTTGAGCTTCTCACATTATTAAGGATTTAGAGCAATCCTTCGTATGATAACTAGTTTGTAATTCTTCTGATATATTGCTCATTTCTAATAATGGAATAGCAACCTATTACATTCATGTATTACAACTTACTCAGCTACTCTGTAATTGATTGGCACTGACTTTAGTTCCAGCTTTTCCCCCATTCTTGGCTCTGTGATCAAGGCATTCACTCTGAATAAAATGGCATTTCCCTTATACTCTGCTAGATTCATTATCATTACTTCCATCTAGTCTTAACACCTTTTTCAGGAAGCATTCTCAATTTCATTCCCTCTTTCACTGTTTTCTCTCATCTTTTACATACTTATAAGGTAATATAGTATAAAGTAGTGGACTTTTAAATATTTAAGAGTGCTCTATCATCTACCAGGGGACAGCTTCTACTCCCCTCTCTACTATTAATTTTAACTTTCTGGACCTCAGTTTCCTCATTTGTAGAATAGAGTAAATCATTTTTTTCCCTTGCCTTTTTATGTCACAAGGTTGGACTTAAATGGGAAAATAGACACTAATTGACTTTGAAAGACATAAACTCAACCAATATTTATTGAGTACCTGATAAATAATGATGTGTATTGTATATAGCGTATGCTTTCATTAAAAATTTAGAGTTTTTTTCATTAAAAGCATTGATTTTCTTTTCTTTCTACTTCCCTCCAGCATTGGAAAAAGAAAAAAAAGGAAAAAAATCCTTGTAAGTGTACATTGTGCTCTGCAAATATGAACTATTAATTCTATCCACATCATCATCATTTCCTTCATTTATATCTTGTTATCCTGACAAGATTGTGAGAAATACGATACTGTCCTCTATTATATTAAATATTCCTGCATAGTGGATACTGAAGCATTAACAAGATCCATAAAAATTATATCATATCCTAAAGAAAGTATAACAAAGAGATAGTGAATTATAGCATGAAGTGGTGGGGAGAAATTTTGAGTTTAAAATTTATACTTTGTTCATATATTGTGTAGGTGGCCAATGACCTCAGGACTTCATAGAAGCCTTCCTTTTCAAAAGTTGACTCAAATGTTTCCTGTAAATCATATGATTTACTAAGAATATGGAAATGGAGTTCTTCTGGGAGAAGTGATGAAGGATGACCAAAATTTTATTAAACAAATCTATTCTATGTGAACCATGAAGACTTAGTAGCTACAGTAACGTACTTAGTATAAAGGATAAGTTATGAAGCTATCAATATTAATAATAATAGTTTTATTAACTTTGAGCCGGACTTCTGCTCATCTGATATTAAAGAAAGGATAGCTTATGATGATATATCCAGTTGTAGCACAGAGAAATTTGGAAAACTATTTTACTAGATGAATGTATGATTTTTGAAATGATAAAATACAGTAGCTCCTGGGAAATATAGGCCTTTAATACAGATAGATGAATTTTTGGTAAAATAAGTAAGAACAATATGAGCTGTGAGAAAGAGAAAATGGAAAGAATTCTTATGGATGATGTTCTTAGAATAAAAAGTGGATGCAATTAATTTCAGGTAACGAAAATGTGGGAGCTTATTCTAAACTCCAATAAATCTTTTGTAGAGACATTTGTAGATATTAGATCTTTTGTTATTGTTGTTTTTAATTCAATTAAATAAATGTTTTTTGCTTTTTTTTTTTTGGAGGGCAGTTGGGGTTAAGTGACTTGCCCAAAGTCACACGGCTAGTTAGTGTGTCTGAGGCTGGATTTGAATTCAGGCCCTCCTGACTCCAAGGCCGGTGATCTACTCACTGCACCACCTAGCCACCCCTAATTCAATTAAATAAATTCGTATTTAGCATCTATTATTATAGGCACACTTTGGCATATGCTATAGGATTAGAAAGATTTTAGAAGGATATTTCCTGATCCTAAGGGACTTAATGTTGTACTAGGAGACAATCATGGTCATAGATATGTATAATACAAGGTGGATTATAATGGGCCTTGAAGAAACACCCAAAGTGCTCTAGGAAAATTTTAGAATTAAAGGGTTCTTTTGGGAGTAGGTTGATTGGAGTAGGTCATACTTGAGATGAACCTTTAAGAGCGATAAGGATTTTGAAATACAGATGTTAGAAATGTGGAAAGACTAAATTCCAAGAATGTTACTGTGGTTGTTGAGTTGTTCTTAGGTGTGCCTGACTCTTTGTGACCTAATTGGGAGTTTTCTTGTCAAAGATACTGTGTAGTTTGCCGCTTCCTTCTCCATTTCATTTTACAAATGAGGAAACCGAGGCAAACAGGATTAAGTGACTTGTTCAGAGTCACCCGGCTAGTCTGTATCTGAGGCCAGATTTGAATTCAGGGAGATGAGACTTTTTGACTCCAATCCAGTGTGACATCCACTGTGTCATCAGGAATGAGTGACATGCTATGTCATTGTGCATCCAATGAGAGACCACATGTTGTCCTTGGAGAACAACTAGTTCATATCAAGGATAGGGAACATCTATTACATGCCAATTTATAGTCTTGCTTTAAAATTATTTATAAAAGGAGAAAATGTGCCTTTGCTAATTATTACAAATATCACTGAATTTAAAAAATAATTAGCCCTTCAAGTGCTGAGGATACTTCTTTTTTTTTTTTTGAAGGCAGTTGGGGTTAAGTGACTTGCCCAGGGCCACATGGATAGGTTTTTTGTGTGTGTGTTAAGTGTCTGAGGCCGGTTTTGAACTCAGGTACTCCTGACTCCAGGGCCGGTGCTCTATTCACTGCACCACCTAGCTGCCCCTGAGGATACTTCTTGAGTCCTTGTAGCATAGGAACCTGTGACCTTTGGTTATGAGTGGATCGATTTTTTATTTTATCCCCATGGCTGATGTTCACTAAAGAAATTAGTCAGTAAAGTAATTAATTAGCATATTTATTAGCAAATGCTACATTATAATGATAAACAGCTTCCAAATTTATTTCCCACAGATTTACAGATAATTGAGATGTTATCAATGTTCCTAAGTAGCTCAGGTTAAATGAGTTCTTTTTTTGTTTGTATTAATTTACTTAATTTTAAACATTTAATATTTTAGGAAAAATATCACAATCCTCTCAGCCTCGATCAACATGAACTTCTAAAATTTTCTATGGGCAACGTTCCCAATTTGAAATGAACCAAATCTTTTCAAGTACATGGTGCTGTGCTATCAACATTCATTCTTAAGCAGTTAGTTTTTAGTCTCATTTTGCACAGAGTTTATGAACTTTGTCATTACCAATTCTTTATCTGCTATCTCTGGAATAATTTTATTTTCTATCCTTAGGTTACTAGGTTTACTAATTGTAGTCTGCTTTGAAGAACTTTAGATAAAGTATTTTGAAAGCTTACCAAATAAAATACGTCTTTTGTTGTTTTCTCTTCGGTGCATCTAATAATGCTTTCTCAATAAAATAAAATAAACATGTGGTATGAAGATCAAAGCCTAAGAAATGTTCTACTTTATTTCATATATAATCTACAAGGCTCGTGATTCTGATAATGGTTCCAAGGGATGTTTTATGGGAAGTCTAGGCTTCTATCCATAAATTTAACATCAAAAGGTTAAGGATGTATTCTGAACATCCAGTGGTTCCCTTAATAACATATTATTGAACTACCTATGTAATATATAGATTCTATATATAGACATAGAATCTATATCTATATATAGGATTTATATAATATATAGAATAATATAATAACTATAAATTTGTAAATTTGTCTACTCATTTTAACCTATATTCTCTGAGGAGTAACAAATCTTTATGTTTATAGAAAGCACTGATAGTCTCATTTAAACTTTTAATGTCCTTCAATGTCTAGCATAGGGCTCTACATACAGTAGGTGCTTAATAAATATTTTTGAATAAATGAATGAGAACTAATTTTTACTAGCATTATTTTGGATAGTGTACCAAGAAACACACATACACACACACACACTTTCTGTCTCTCTCTCTTTTCATCTCTCTGTCTCTGTCTCTCTCTCTTCCTCCCTGTCTCTGTCTCTATTTCTCCCTCTCTCACACACACCTTACATCCAGTAGTTTATAATTTCGATATGTCTGTCCTGTGTAGAAAAAGATGAAAATCAATAACTCAATAGCGTATGCTTTCATTAAAAATTTAGAGTTTTTTCAATTAGAAGCATTGATTTTCTCTTCTTTCTACTTCTCTCAATCATTGGAAAAAGAAAAAAAGGAAAAAAAAATCCTTGTAACTAATATATACAGTCAAGTAAAACAAATGATCATATTAACCAAATTAAAAAATGAATGTATCATTTTACATTTTGAGCCCATCACCTCTCTGTCAGGAGGTAGGGTAATATGCTTCAGCATCAGTCCTAAGGAACTGTGGCTAGTCATTGCACTGACCAGATTTAAGTCTTGGAAAGTTGTTTAGCTTTCACAAAGTTGTTATTGCTTAAATTATTTTTCAATTTCTGCTCACTTCCCTTTGCATCAGTTCATGTTAATGTTCCTCCAGCTTCCCTGAAGTTCTTTCTTTTGTCATATATTATGGCACAACAGTATTCTATTATATTCATACACCATAAAAGGTTTAACCATTTGACAATTGATGAATCTCCTCAGTTTTTAGCTCTTTGCCACTATAAAAGGGAGCTATGAACAATTTTTATACACATGTTTTTACCTTCTTTATCTTTTTGGAGGTATGGACCTAGTAGTGGTATCACTGGGTAAAAGTATAATAAATATAGCAAGTTTTGGGTCATAGTTTGAAATTACTTTTTGGAATGATGTCAGGGGTGTGGATCCTGTGGCTTCAAGGCCACATGTTCCTCTCTAGGTTCTTGAGTATGACCCTTTGACTGAATCCAAATTTCACAGAACAAATCCTGTAATAAAAGGATTTGTTTTCTAAAACTTGGACTCAGTCAAAAGGCTGCACCCAAGGACCTAGAAGGCCATAGGCTCCCCACCTCTACTACATCAATTGTCTACTCCAACAATAAGGTATTGGTGCTTCTATTTTTTCTACAACCCCTCAGACATATGTCACTTTCTTTTTTTTTATCCATTTTGTCAAATGATGTGAAATCTCAGTTGTCTTAATTGGATTCCTCTAATTACTAATGAACTGATATTTTTTCATATGGCTACTGTTAGCTTAAATTCCTTCCTTAAGAAAATGTCTGTTCATATCCTTTGAATATATATTAGTTGGGGATGACTTTCATTCTTATATATTTTAAGCTATTTTTAATATATATTAGAAATGAGATATTTAGCAGAGAAATTTCCCTCAATTTTTTTCCTTTCCCCCCTGTTTTTTTCTAAATTTTTCCTCTGTTTCCCTTCTACTCTTAGCTAATTTAGTTTTGTGTGTTCATGATGGACACACAATTTTCTATCATAAAATTTGTCCATTTTATTTTCTGTGATCCTGTAAATCCCTTATTTGGTCATGAATTATTTCCTTCTTCATATATTAGAAATGTGATTTCTTCCTTGCTTTTAAAATTTATTTATGATGCATATCCATTTGGAACTTATCTTGGTATATGATGTGAAATGTTGTTCTAAATCAATTTTTTGATGAACCACTTTCTACTTTACCTTGAATTTTTTAAAGTAGTGAATTTTTACCTCTCTTTCTGCTCCAACTCAGTTTGCAAAAGCCACTGACATGTCATTCCTATGGTAAGCTTTCCATTTATGTCTGCTTCTAATGATTAAAATTTCAGTTATGTGAGAGAAAAAAAGTACTGGAATGCTTTGCCTTTTCCTTCTCTAGATTATTTTATAGATGACAAACAGAAGCACACAGCATTAAGTGACTTGCCTAGGGTCACATCGCTAATAATTGCTGTCTAAATCAGATTTCTGATGGACTACTTTTTACCTTTTCTTGTAATTTTTTAAATAGTGAGTCCTTACCCCAGAAATTAAGATGAGTAAATCAGTCAACAATCCTGTATTAAACACTTTCAATATTCCAGAAATGCACTGAATTCTGAGGAAGCACAGAAAGGCAAAGAATAGTCCCTGATCTTAAGGAGCTCAGAGTCCAATAGAAGTGAGAACATGAACTATGTGTGAACAAGTTAAATACAGGTTAAACTGAATATGATCAACAGAGGGAAAGTATTAATAAAGGGGGAAGGAAAGGCTTCTTGGAGAAGAAAGTATTTTTTAGCTGGGACTTTTAGGAAGCTAGGGAGAGCAGGATACAGATGGAAAGGGGAAGATAATTCTAGGCAAGGAGAACACCCAATGAGAATGCAAGAAATTGGGAGACAGAACATCTTGTGTGAAGAACAAGAAGGAGGTTAGTGCCACTCAACTGCAGAGTACTTGGTAGAGTAAAGTATGAGAAGACTGTTAAAGTTGGAGGAGGCTAGGTAATAAAAGGCTTTGAATTTCAAACAAAGGATTTCATTTTTGGTCCTGAAGATAACAGGGAGTTTATTGAATAGGAGGGCAACAAGTTCAGACATTTGTTTCAGGATAATACATTTGATAGCTAAGTGGAAGATAGACTAGAGAGGGCAGAGATTTGTGGCCAAGAGACCAACCAGAATACTATGACAAAAGTCCAAGCATGAGAATCCTCTCTTCAACTTTAAGTGACCAAGTTATTCTGACTATTAGAAAAACACAAATTAAAAATAAAGGACATTTTAAGGAAGAAACTATCTGTATTCAGAGAAGGAACTGATAAATAGAAGTATGTATAGAGTAATTTTACATACATACATACATGCATACACACATATATGTATATATACATGTACATTTATACCTATTTGTGTCTCATGGTAGCCATCTCTAAGATAGGGAGGGGGGAAGGGAAGAAGAAAAAAGAAATTTATGTGATAACTTTATTATACATGATAAATTTGCAATTTCATACTCAATTATTAAAAGATAATTTATTTTGCTATATTTGGAAATACTTGTTTAATTTCATAAATTAAAAATAAAATACAATTTAAAAAATAGATCAAGCATGAGGTGCTGAGGGTTTGCACTAAGGTGGTGATCTCTCTCAGAGGAGAGAAGGGGACATATAGGAAAGATGTTATGAAGTTAGAATCGACTGTCCTTGGCAAAAGATTGGACATAAGGGATGAAAGACAGTGAAGAGTTGAGGATGACACCTAGATGGTGAGTATAAGTGACTGGGAAGATGGTGGTGCCCTTGATAGGAATAGGAAAATTAGGAAGAGAATAAGGTTTTGGGGGAAAAGCTGATAGGTCACTTTTGGACTCGAGTTTAAAATGTCCACAGGCAGTTGAAAATGTGAGATTGGTAGTCTGAAGAGAGCTGCTGGTCTTTCAGTGTCTTGGGAGAAGCATATTATCAGTGGGGGTCCTGTGACTGTGGGTCACAGATGGGAGACCAAGTGGCAAGTAAAGAGCATTACTAACATGCCAAGGAATTTAATCTTGCTGATAGTGAATTCAAATTCTTGAGATACAGATTTGGTTTTCATAACCTTTCACACCCCCTAAGAGTTCATAGCCATTCAACAGCATTCCATGGAAATTTAGGATATAAAAGCAAAGCATTCAAGGAGAGAGAAGAGTAACAAAAGAGGAAGATCACTCAAGGGAGAAAGGAGAAGTATTTGCAATGCAAGTGGCATAATTAAAAATAAAATACCGTATTCAAGGGCAGACAGGTAGACAGGAATACTACAATTGTAAAGGCAGCCCTTTTAGACAAAACTGCAGGAGTTGTTACCAAGGATAGCAAATAATTGTGACAATGGATAAAACCATTTACTTTACTGTGTCCTTGCATAACATACTTCCTATTATTCCTCCACAGAGGTCATAGCTATATGAGCAAATCTGAAAATCATTAGCATGATTAGCATGGTCTTTGGGTTTACCTAATATTAGGCTTCTCATCTGATTGCTACAGTTCAGCATTTTATATACTTAATTTTTTCCATTGTCTATCTTCTTTAGTTTTTAGCCATGACCAAATATTTTTAATGATTATTGCTTGTATATCAGTATGAGATTTGGTACTACTGGGTTCTGTTTCTTTCCATTTAAAAACATTATTTTCCTTGATATTCTTGAGCTCTTTTTCTTATTTTTAAAAAGCTCTATGAAGTAATATTTTGGTACCTTGACTGACATGGCAATGTATAAGTAAATTAATTTGAATAGTATTGTCATTTGTGTTATGTTGGCATGCAGCCTTCTTAGTTTTTTGTTACTGTTGAGTCATTTCAATCACGTCCAACTTCGTAACCTGATTCAGGGTGTTCTTGGCAAAGATATTGGAATGGTTTGCAATTTCCTTCTCTAGCTCATTTTACAGATGAGGAAATTGAAGCAAACAGGGTTAAGTGACTTGCCCAGGGTCACACAGCTAGTAAGTGTCTGAGACCAGATTCGAAGTTATGAAGATGAGTCTTCTTGACTGGAGGTATAATACTCTATCCATTGAACCACCTAGGTGCCCTGGTTATTTTTTCACATGGCATCTGGAATACAAAATACTTCATTAAGTGATAAAGAAGGAGAGAGATAATTAAATGTAATTAATTTCTTTATAACAGCTTATACTAAATTAACTTCAATTTGCAAATTTGTATTTTAAAATAAAGACAATATGATAAAGAGTTAAGGAATTTAAGAAAGTTTCAGAGCACAGTCTTTAATGAGGATGTCACTAGTGTACATTTATCTATGTCTATGAGAGAAGCAACTAACATTTGAATAGGTTCTCTCATGATGGAGGAAAATTGAAAAGAAATAACGTGTAAGGAATTGGTTTACAAAGTATGTGCTTTATAAACTAGTATAATACCTATTTTGGAAATATGTTTGAAATTGTATGTGAAGCATTGATATTGGTAAATGTTATATGTTCAATAAAAAATGAGATTTAAAAAGACCACTTAAGTTAAAAACACTAACATAATAATTTCATGCACTTGGAGTACCTTCCTGGTACTAAGTTGGTAAGATTTTGTGGAAAAGAAAAATATGATTGATAAGACTAAGCCTGGGGGATTATCCATAGTCTAAATTTCTACTAAAGCAATTTACTTAAATTGTCCTGTTTCCAAGTCCACCCAAAAGAGATCTTATGAGATCTAATTTCTAAGCTGAGGAAATAATTTTAATGCATACAAAAGAAGAGCAGCATGTTTGTATGTGTAATAAATTCATCATTTCCACTGAGTAGTACAATTTAATGATAGCTTTATTTTTTGTCTTTATTAATTGATTTGCTTACTTTTAGTTTACAAGATTCAGTTCCACAGTCCCTTGAGTTTCAAATTCCCCACCCCACACCCTCTTTTGTCCCTCTCCCCCTGGTGGCATGCAATCACGTATAGGATCTAGAAATACTTTCACTTTAGACACTAGTCAGGTTGTTAAGAAAGATTGTAACTGATGGGATGAACAATGGGAAAGAGGAGGCAAAACCAAGCAAGAAAAAGAAAGAGAGCATGTAGTTTGCTTCAGCCTGCATTCGAACTCTGTTATTTCTAGTTCTTTCTCTGAATGTAGAAATCTTCTTCCATCATGAGTCTTTTGGAGTTGGCTTATAACCTTGTATTGCTGAGAAGAGCCCAGTCCATCAAAGTTGGCCATCACACATATATTGTGTCTCTAGTTCTGTACAACTTTCTCCTGATTCTGCTCTTTTCACTCAGCATCAGTTTGTATGAGTCTCTCCAGGTAAATATGAAGTCTGTCTGCTCCTCATTTCCTTTAGTACAATAGCACTCCATTATGTTCATATACCATAACTTGTTTAGCCATTCCTCAATGGATAGGCATCTCCTTAATCTCCAATTCTTTACCACCACAAAAAGAGTTGCAATAAATATTTTTGGTTCTTCCTTCCACTTCTATGATCTCTTTGGGATACAACCATAGAAGTGATATTACTATGTCAAAGGGTATGCAATTATTTATAGCCCTTTGGGTACAGTTCCAAATTGCTCTTCAGAATCGTCAAATCAGTTCATAACTCTACCAACAATGCATTAGGGTTCCAGTTTTTCCACATACTCTCCATCATTTGTCATTTTCTTGTTTTGTCATCTTAGCCAATTTGAATGGTGAGATGTGATACCTCAAAGTAGTTTTGATTTGCATTTCTCTAATCAGTAGTGATTTAGATCATTTTTTCATATGCTTAAAGATATCTTTAATTTCTACCTCTAAAAATGCCTGTTCATATCCTTTAATCATTTATCAATTAGGGGATGACTTGAATTCTTATAAATTTGACTCAATTCCCTGCATATTTTAGAAATGAGGCCTTTATCAGACACATTGGTTGTAAAAATTATTTCCCAGTTTCCCACTTCCCTCATAATTTTGGTTACATTGGCTTCGTTTGTACAGAAACTTTTCAATTTAATGTAATCCAAATTATCCAATGTGCATTTTAAAATGCTCTCTAACATTTGTTTGGTCATAAAGTCTTCCCTTCTCCATAAATCTGACAGGTAAACTATTCCTTGCTTTCCCATAGTGATAGTTTTGTTATTGATCACAAGTGGTAAGGAAACCTACAAAACATCATTACTGATTTTTTTACATGCTATGTTATACTCAGTGACATGGATGCATTTCTGAACAGACTCAGTATGTTGTTATGAAAAATACTGAATTTGAGTGTAGCAGACCTGGCTCTAATATTTAAAAAATATGTGAAATATATGAAATAAGATGAATCCCTTAATCTTTCTCAGTCTCACTTTCCTTATCTGAAAAATGTAAGATTTAGACTAGATGAGTTCTTGGGTCCCTTCTAATTTTAAATCCTTGGATAGCTGACTATTTCCCTTCAGTTATTTAAAATCAGGAAATCCATTTTTCTTCTGAGATATCTAGAAAAGCATGCAATGCATTAAATGTCATAGTTTAGAGATTAAATAGCATTCACACTGATGTAGTGTGTACTAAGGCTTCCTGGAATGTTTGAGTTTGTTCTCATTTTATATTGACTGTGGAGATCATTGATATTCAAGAAGAAAAATATTTTCCTCACAATGGAGTATTTAAAATTTAATGTAATATGGATATTGCAAGGGTGAAAAATGTTAAGTACAAGCCATTTAAATTCAGATTCTCTTACTGGAACATATTAAGTAATATATCATCTATTAGGGGATCACTTCCTCATAGATTGCTTGATAACATGATTTGGAGAAGCAGGCTTTTATCCGTTACATATTAAGGTAACTAAAGTAACTTTTTAGAATTAAAAAAAATGAAACTACAGCTATTGTTACTTTTTATGAATAGAAATAGAAGAGTGAGCACACAAAATTCCCCACAGATAAAATGTGATCATCTTCTAAAGTTTGATTGGTTCTCATTAGGCAGAGACTTTTAAGTTGCCTTATAGTTTAGCGCTCCCCAAGAGTCTGATAATTATTATTGATGGTGATAAGACTGCTAGTGTAAGAATCAGGAAATTGTAACAAAGCAGAATTTTATTTTGGATAACAATAGTGAACATTTACTGAGAATTCTCTATATGCCTATATTACCTGTGGACCATTAGGGTGAGGGAGGAATGCTTCTCAGGAAAGGAGCTCTGGAAGGGAAGGAAGAGAGTCAATCTTTTCCTGTACCCTTTGACTCATTGTCCCCATCTCAGTGTTCTGGGGAAGAGTTTGTAAAACAACAACAACAACCCCCCCAAAACTTAGGTATAAATAAACAAATAAATTGTGTATATCTATCTATCTATCTATCTATCTATCTATCTATCTATCTATCTATCTATCTATCTACCATCTCTCTATCATCTATCTATCTATCTATCTATTTATCTATTGGTCAATTGATTGATTGGTCTGTCTGTCTGTCTGTCTATCTGTTTGTCTATCTATCTATATCATGGCTAGGAACTTCCATAAAAGAGATTTAGCCAGATTCAGTCTAAGAAAGGTAATCAAAATAAAATAGATTCAGATGCAAGAGAATATTTCATCCATTTTCATCTATCTATCATCTATCTCTCTCAGAATAAATGCCTAAAACATAAAATACTCATAAGCTTGAATCCTAAAATGACAATCCATTATGCCAATGATATTCTCCTAAAGAGAAAGATACTTCGTGCGACACTGAATGGATATTTTGCTTTCTCCTCTGAACAATGTTTATGCAACTTTCCAGCCAGGGTATGGCTTGAGTTTCTGAGTTCTTCTGGTTTCAGCATCCTTCTGGCAGTTTCTCCTGATGGGCCATGCATCTTATTATCTGAGAAGCAGTATAGTCACAAGAAGTACCTCTTTCTGAATAACCTATTCAGGAATTTAGAAACTCTCAAAATCATGTGATAGCCACCAGTGTGAAATATTTATTTCCCAGAATTGCTATTCAATGACCTCTGTCCAGGGAGGAAATGCAAAGCAGAGAAGGCTACCATGAACTTGATGCCCCATCTAAATTCATCTAGATAAGCACCTGTTCTTGCTTCTTTTTTCTCCAGAAGTAGCCACCAAAGGAAGAGAGGGGAGGCAAAGAAAGGCAAAAGAAGACCTTCTCTTCTCCCTTCCCTTGAACACAGCTCCATGGTCATGGAGACCAATTAAGAATTGTGGATTCATCTCAAAATACAAGTGCTTCAGTACTGAGGCAAATTGAAAGTCTATCTTCATAGAGCCATCGTATATTTGATATTCAATTTCTCTTGTTACACATGTATTTAGATACAGAAAATATATTTTCTCTCCCTGCATGGAGCTATTTATTTCATATGGTCCCATTTCAATGAAATATGGTGGCATAGTGGATAGAAAACTCACTCTGTGCTCTGAAATCTCTAGGTTCAAGTTCTGACTCTGAAATACATGGGCTGCATGACCCTGAGTGAGTCACATAACCTTATTCTCCAAACAACTACATATGTTGCAGAACAGTTAATAATATTCATCTGTAAAGGGAGTTTTCTTACTGAGAATTACTTATGCCATTAAAACTGAAGTTCTAATCTCTCCTTCCCTCCAAAAAAGGACACATATGCCCATAAACTTAAGCAACAAATCAGTATGGTATTCTTTTTTTTTGCTAAATGAAAAATATGAACACTATTTGACATATTTCTCATATACCCATTCCCAATTTTCATTAAGCTCTGCAATTTGTCCTAACTGTTTGGGGCACTTGGAGGAAATTAGGAACAGATAGAAGGAAAAAGTTGTTTCTTAGAATGCAATTGCCATATGAACAGAAATTGTTTCATTCTCTGTATTTCAATCCCCAACAGTTGCTACAAAATCTGGCACATAGTAGTCACTTAATAAATGTTGATTAATTGATTGATTAAACAGTTGAGGTGGTTTAAGAAAGGCATTAAGTAAAAAACACATTTATTAAGCTCCTACTACATAACAGGCACTGAGCTAAACAATGGTAATACAAACACAAAAATGATAGTCCCTACCCTCAAGGAGTTTATAATCTAATGAGGAAAAATAATATACAAAAGAAAGCTGAAAAGTGATGGAGGCAGAGGGGGCAGTAGAGGTATGGGTTCAGACTGGGAAATAGTGGAGAAATTAAGTTCAATAGGACTTCAAATGCATGGGAAATAAGTAGATATTTGAGTTGTCTCTCCTGTCTCTTCTCTTTAAATAGAGATTGAAGCTCTTACCCTCAGATCAGAGGGTCAGCAGGTTCTGATGAGGTATAGGAACCAAGACTGATTGTATCTTGCCAGATGATAAGATTTCCCAGTGATGAATTTGGTGGGAACATGATGAAGAAGTCCAAGTCATGCATAATGAATGTAATGCATAGAAAGTTGTGGGTAGATCTACAGTGGAATTTAACCCTTAGCTCATTAGATATGTAAGCTGTGTGCTGTTTATGTAGGATACGCTTACATCCACACCCACACCTTATCATTGGATGTCTAAGCAGCTAGAGAGGTGGAGGCATTTATAGGTAGGTCTAGAGCCTTGACTGCCCCTCTCCAGGTAACACTGTGAATCCAGTCTTGAGGAGAAAAGGAGAAGGGACCATAAAACTGGTTTCATTGTACTTTTTTAAGAGAGAGGTAAGGGGCTAGATTTAAATCTTTCTGTTCCCTTAAATGTTGTTGATCTAAGAGTAAAATTGAACAAAAAGCTACTTCCATGAGCACTATCTCTCAGAGGGGGAGAATACCCTAATGTTGCATCCACTGACCTGCCTTTTCATGTCAAACTTTTCAGGTTACAGAAAAGTAACAGAGATTAAACACAATAAATCTGTCATTCCAAATAGCAAACAGAAATTAGAGAAGTAATATAGATTAGACTGTACCAAAAAATACACAAGAATGAATGAACTATCCTTCTGCGAGTGATATATAGTCAGTCACAAGAGAGACTCCAATCTCACCCAAGGAGAAATTCTCCAAAGACTCTAGGGAGGCAAGCTGAAACCATAGCCATTTTGAAGAGCTAGTTCCCACTACATATCTGCAAGAGAGCCTTTTTCATTCTCCTTTCTAAAGTCAGTCCCAAAGAGGATCTGCATTGTGGACTATTAGAAACTCATGAGATAGAGGGACTATAAGTTAGATAGATGATAGATACATAGATAATATATGAAGTATTTATTATATGTCAGGCACTGAAATGAGCACTGGAGATAATTTAAGTAAGCATGACACTCTGCTTTTAAGGAACTTAGAATTCTAATTAGGAAAAGTAAACACATAGGAGGGAGCTAGAGAAGGTATGTTATGTGCATGGCAATATACTTTAGAGATTGTGGCCAGATATGAAGTACAGCCTTTGTCTGGTGAAATTCAGGGAAAAAATTTGCCTATTAGACTCTAGGATGAATCTGGGGCAGATTCCAAAGTTTCTAGTGTGGAGGAAGTGTGGTGATGCCCAGAGTGCGGTTGGCAAGGGTTGGAGCATTTGGCAGAGAATTTTGGCAGATTTTCTCATATATAGATATTTTTCAATCTAAAGTATGAAGACATGAAGTTTAACCATATCTGTGGGGATACACACACAAAGCAGCATATTCAATTTAGCAATTACTAAGTACCTACCATATACTTACCACTGTGCAAGGCTCTGGGGATACAAACAGAACCATTCCTACCTTAAATAAGCTTACATTCTATAGCAATAGAACATGCTCTTTGATTATTACATTTTCCTCAATTACATGTTAAAACAATAATCTGATATATTTTATACATGTGCGTAAGTGTAAAATATTTCCATATTAGTCATTTTTTATTGTCCAGTGTATTTATTTACACCATCCCATCTGAATTTTTTATATTAGTCATTTTATATAAAAAGATTTAAATAAAAAGAAAGAGAAAAATCTCCTGCTTCATTCTGCATACTTCAAACTCTTACTCTTTGTTTGCTTATCAAATTATATAACCTGTCTGAAGAGCAATTACTACCCTATAAAATACCTGCCTATGAGATCGGAATAAGTTAACATACAAAATATGTATGTATGGTGCAAAATACTGTACAGATGTAAGGTCTTACCAGATAGAATCCCTCCTTTATTTTTTTGGTGTGAGTATGGTAGAAAGTGATCTGAAGATGCAATTATATATAATAGCTCAGTAGGTCCTCAGATATGTTTTTCTTCCTTTGTCTGGCCACAGAGGCTTGCAGACTTTGCAAGCTGACAAAACTGAAGGAAGTGGGGAGACACTGCTGAATAAGATTTCTCCATTAACCTTATTATGTCTTAATTTGCCTTCATGGTGTTTGATGCTGTTAAATTCATGTTTGATGTTAGCAAAGAGGGTTTGTTTGTTAGTAACATAGAGGTTAAGATGAAAGGTGGGGTAGTGGTGGTACTGGCAGAACATAGATGGAAAAGGAAGATGTAGAAATATAGAGTAAAATGAAAAATTAGTGAAATTGTAAGAGTGGAAAAAGTACTTAAAGCCTATTAAAATTAATAGGATAGTATTTCATGAAGATCATCCTGTCAAATGAAATAATCTGATAAAAGATGGGCTGATGAGGGGACGAAGTTTCAAAGGAAATAACATTAAAAGTGATAATATAGCACTTATTTAATGATGACTCTTTATGGCTTACAAAGCGCTTTAAAATACTATATCATTTAATAATTAATGTGGGTCATCAGTGAGGAAACTGAGACAAGTGGACAGTAAGTGACTTGCCTAGGCTCACACAGCTAGTAAGTGTCTTAGCCTGATTTTGAACTCAGGTCTTCCTTCCTCCAGATTCTATGAACAACTCTGTACTAGCCAGAAAAGAAAAATTTGTTAGTGAGATAAAATGTTTAATTTTTTTCTCTGCCCCTCTTAGAAATTGGAGTAAAATGGTGACACCGATAAACATGAATCATGTTCCATTGTAAATAATATTTAATTTACTTTAAAACTTCTACAAATAATTCCTTATTTCATTGGTAGAGGGTATTCCTTCCCCAATTTAAACAGCAAACCCCAATGCTTTTCATAACTTGCTTTTATGCATTTCTGTGGCTCAAAAGATTTATCATCTGGACACCAGTCTTCTGCAAATGTTCATTGCCTTAAGGAACTTCTGTTAGTACTCAGATAGGAGACATATGATTGTTCAGTGGGTTTATACTTAAAGACCCTCCAGAATGCTTGCACTTGGTAGATATTGTGCTCACTGATGTTGTCATTGGAGGTATGTCCACACCATGATGAAAAAGAAGAGAGTACTAATGGCTTGTAATTGATACATTCATCTGAAAAACCTGCAGGGTCTCTTAGTCTTTAAGATTTTCGAGTCATCAATGCATTGAACTTCAGGTTATGGTTAAAATAGCTCCATTGAATTATATGAATTAAAACATAATGAATATCATAATAGGTGAACTATGCTTTCATATCAAAGTGAATTCATTTTGTTATAGGCTTTTATTCCTTTAAAATAAATTCTCAAGATTTGTAAACCAACAAGTCTTGAGTGTCATACATATACTGAATTCCTTCAATTTCCAATATCTTACCAACAAGGAAATGAGACCTTTTTATGATCTCATTGGAACACAGACCTAAGAGTGGTATTGCTGGATCAAAGGGTATGCACAGTTTGGTTGCTATTTGGGTGTAGTTCCAAATTGCTCTCCAGAATGGTTAGATTAGTTCAAAACTACAACAGTGTATTAAAGTACCAATTTTCCCACATCCTCTCAAACATTTATAATTTTCCTTTTATTTTTTTGATCATAAAAACCAATCTGGCAGGTGCGAGGTACATGTTTTAATTTGCATTTCTCTGATCCATAATAATTTAGAACCTTTTTTTCATATGACTATAGATAACTTTAATTTCTTCATCTGAAAACTGTTTGTTCATATCCTTTGATTAATTTATTAATTGGATGATGGCCTGCATTATTATAAATTTGGCTCAGTTCTCTATATATTTAAGAAATGAGGTTTTTATCAGAGACACTTGCTGTAAAGATTGCTTACCATTTTTTTTTGCTTTCCTTATAATTTTGGTTGCATTGGCTTTGTTTGAGCAAAACCTTTTTAATTTAATGTGACCAAAATTATCTATTCGAAATTTTGTAATGCTCTCTTCCAGGTCATTTTATAGAGGAAGAAATTGAAGCAAACAGTTAAGTGACTTTCTTAGGGTCACACAGCTAATAAGTTTCCAGCTAATATGTGTCTGAGGCTGGATTTGAATTTAGGAAGATTAGATTTCCTGACTCCAGCCTCTGCACTCTATTCACTGCACCACCTACCTGCCTAGGTTGTTCTTCAGTAGTTTTTCAGTCATGTTCTTACTCTCTGTCTCCTTTTTGAAGTTTTCTTAGCAAAGATACTTAAGTGGTTTGTCACTTCCTTTTCCAGCTCATTTTACAGATGAGAAAACTGAGGCAAAGAGGGTTAAGTGACTTGCCCAGGGTCACACAGCTAGTAAGAATCTGGGGTCAGATTTGAACCCAGGGTTTTCCTAACCACACACCCAGTACTCTATTCCTGGACCACTTAGTTGCCCAGGTGGGAAGAATTTGTAGGAAGATACCTAAATAGTCCAGAAAAGTGATAAGAAAGGAAGGGTTTGTGTTATGATAGTGATAGTGGGACTAAAAAGAGAATCGGATGTTAAAAATACTGACTTAAAAACTCTTGGTAACTGAATACATATGAAAAGAGAGAAGGAAGATTCAAGGGTAACATCAAGACAGCATTCTTGGTAGATGGTGAACTATGGTGCTACTGAAATGGGAAGGAATTCTGGAGAAAAATATAATCAGTTCTAAAAAGTAATGTAAGTTCAACTAGACAGTTACCAATGAAATTAATCAGTGCATACACACATATGTATGTGTATGTATGTACACATGCATGTATATTTTGGACAAACTATAAGTAGACCATGAGTTAGGCACAGATTTGGACACAAGGAGGAAGGTAAGTTAGATCCCTTTGGAAACTGAAAAATTCTTTAAATGATTTCAAATTTCTTCCTGAAACAAAGGTTTGGCTTATTAAGATAAATGTTCTTTTGTTGATGTTGTCTGACTCTCATATAGTTTCTGGAAGTGTTAAGTTGAAGGCCTCTCAACAGAAAAATTTATAGTAGAGTGAAGAGGCTTCAACAGATTACAAAAATAAATTAAATAGAAGTAGTATAAATAATATAATAAAATAAATCTGTAATAAAAAATGAAGTGCCACAGACCAGAAGTGAGTGTGGAGGATAACTGTAGTTCTCCATTGTTACCCTTAGGCAAGACAAATTAGAGGCCATGCCTTGGTCTCTAATACCTTTACCCAGTAGGGCAAAATTGTGGGAGACAAGTGTCAAATAGGATAATTTGTGTTCTATCTTGTTGGAGGAAATGTATCTTGTCAATAAGATCATAGATCCATTGGAATTTTGGAGTGAGAGTTGTAATAAGTTTTAATGGAAAAATTATTTAGCAAAATCTTAATACTGATATGGTTCTCAGTGTCCATCTTCCATCTGCATGAACCCCAATATGTCTTCATTTTTTACCTATTCCATAGTATTATTATAAAAAAATAAAGAAATTTGAAATGATTTAATAATTTAATTAAATTATATTCAACTCATCATTATATAGTGGAAAGACCACTGGACTCAGAGTCAGGAGACCTAAGGGTATTATGTTGACTCTGTTACTAAAAACTAGTTGTTAACTTTCAGCATTCTACTTTGGTTCTCTCAACCTCTGTTTCTTCATTTTTGTAATGAAGGGATTAGATTAAAAGTCAGAAAATTTGGTAAAAAGAAAAATGACTTTAGATATGACCTTGTCCAAACCTGTCATTTAAAATACAATCACTTTTTAGGTCCCTTCCATTCTGAAAAATTATACGATCCTAAAATTTAGTTTCTACATAAAATCTTTCCAGTTTATGTAAGTGTCACCTACATGTGTATTCTCTCTTCTCTTTTAATGTTTAATTTTAATGTGTTTGAATTATGGCTGAAAATTGTAGCATGTATTTTTAACTTTGCATAGTACATGCCTCATCTCTGACTTTAATAGCTCAAGGACACTTAATGAGCAGAATTTCAAGATGATGTTGAGAACAGCATTTGTTGGTTCCTATATTTAGCTTTTGTATTTATGATGGGGAATAAGAGAAGGAGAATTAAAATGTACTTTAGATGAGACAAATATAAAAAATCATATTATTATAGGGGCATCCTGTGACTGAGAGTATCATTACCAAGGTCACTTAAAACTGAAGGAATCTTCTGGTAATTGTGGAAGGATTGTTGTCATTGAAGGTAACTGTCAGTCAGGTAGAATAACAGAAAAAGAGATAAGAGGTAGGCAGGGTTGGGTGGTTGGGATCCTGAGAAAAATATTGAAATGATCTGAGTGTCTTTGGTGCCCACTACCTTGCTTTTGTGTGTCCTATTCTCTCATTGCAAGATATCTTTAATCTCCTTCACCCCCAGCACTTGGGCTTTTCATGCTATTCAGAGTCGCTTTTCAAAACTATTGTGTATGCAGTTGTTCTATTGAATTCCAATCAACAAATATTTATCTTGAATTTATTTTAATTTTTGAATTATTTCTTTCCAAATAAAAATAAATAGAATGCAGGTAGAAAAATAGGGAAAAGGACATTCTGTCTATTCCCATTGGTATACTCCAAATGTGAAGAGAATTCAAGGAAAGTTTTCGGTATGTCAGATGAACACCCTGTATTGAATTTATGGATAGCAATGAAATAGGGTAAGAAGGCATGAAAAGATCAGAAGGAAAGCCCTCATCAATTAGCTAATAAGTTTATTGGAGTTTTGGAGCAGAGGAAACATTTCAAAAAGAGTATAACAGGCATGTAAGACACCAGACTGCTTTGTGTATGTTTCTATGAGTCTTCCACAATTTAGCAAAGTAGTTTGTGGTTTATTTATTCATAGGCTGAGTAACAAGATTCATTTGTTAAATACATACACAGACCAACTCTACCAATACAGATTTCCACTTCAAAGACAGAAATATTTTAACTGATCTAGGTTATATGAATTAAAAATAAAAAAAATACATGCATGATGAGTTCAATAGGATTTTAGCAACAATTCACAATGAAACCAATTTATTTTAAGCTCTCATTTATGTGGATTTGTCACAAAATCAATTATTGAAATTCTTTGCTTAAAATATTTTTATTATGTGTATACAAACATACATACATACTTATGTAAATATACATATATTATACATACATAAATCCTAGGAATTTGCATGAGACATAAGAAGTTCAAATGCTTTGTAGTAAGTATCAGAGACATGATTTAAACCTAGTTATTTCTGACTAGTCCTCTATTCACTAATTAATAATAATATTTAGTATTTATGTAGCACTTCCACGGTTCTCTGTCTTTGTAAATGGGTGTCAGTTAGTCGGCATAGTAAATAGAGTGATTAATCTTGGAGATGGGAAGACCTGAGCTTAAATTTGGCCTCAGATATTTATTAGCTGTCTGACCCTGGGCAAGTTACTTGATGCTGTTGCTGGTGGTGGTGATGACTTCAAGACTTCATGTTTTTAAGAAGATCAGGGAGTTGTGGCTCTGTTATTGTTACAGAGTTCTGCACACAGCATCCTTTTGTAACTGGTATCTTAAAATCCCACTATCCATACTCTTTGACTTATCAGTTCAGTGATAATCACTGAATTTAATCTCAGAGGAGTGTATTGCATGATGTAGATATGAAAATGTAACAGCATACCATTGGATACTTCCAATGGAGTGCATATATTGAAGTTAAGCGACATTTTATCTTTGTTCCTCTGTTAATGTACCCTGACCTTTAGAAAGAGTTCATAATAGAAAATACCATGTGCAGTGATAGCCTTTTCCTTATAGAACATATAGAGCATAATATAGAACATATTTCCCCCATGGCCCAGCCCTGATTTTCTGAAGTTGACCTCAGCAGAGAAAAATTATATAATATCAGAGGAAAACTAGCATATTATTCATGCATTTGAGGTATGGAAACACTGTTGAGAGAGACCATAGTACCCTATTGTTCACATTGACCCTAGGAATTTAGAGAGCTCTGTTCATTAATTTGATACATGTCAAATTCACTGGATGGTATTTAATAAACAAAACAAAACAGATCTAACATGATCATCTCCTTCATTTTGCAGTAATGCATATACCAGACAGATGTCCTTTTAAAGAAACTAGAATTTGGATAGCAAGTGAGTCAGTTATTTCAATCAAATTAATAAAAAGTCCATCAGGACCTCCTACATACCAGGCAGTATGTTAAGCCCTGGGGATACAGAGAAAGTTAAAGATAGTCCCCACTTTCAAGGAGCTCACATTCTAAAGAGGAGTCATGGAAGGTACTCATGCAGAACATCCCAATTTAAATTTCCACAGAGCTTTGAAATTTACAAAGCATTTTGTTTATTACCTCACTTGATCCCAGAAACAACCATGTGAGGTAGGCAATGCTCAAGTATCACTATCCCCATTTTCCAGATGGAGAAATTGAGATGCATGTAGGTTTATAAGCAGTAGAGCCAGGGTTTGGTTCAGTTTAACACTAGATCTCATTTACCAGCAGTAATTGTGGAATACCTGTGTTCAGATCCCCGTGTCCAAATTCCAAACTGGCACAAATCAATACCTTGATTTCTGCACTCTTCTACCTCCACTGATATTTACACATGTTCTCTGGAGAGACCTAATGGACAATGCTCCTTCTCACCTAGTCTGCTGGAATTTCAGGTGCTATTTGGGCATAGTTGAAAGCTTAGATGCTGTTACTCTGTAGCTTTGTTTGCCACTCGCTAGAACATATATGTGGATAAAGTGCAAACCTGTGAGGTTTGTACCCAGACTGAGGGCTCCATGGGGAAACTGGCAGGATTATTAGAACCTACGTAGACTCTCACATCATTCTAGAGGAGTGAGGATGCTGGACTTGTTTTTTCCACAAATTTACCCCGATCACAAAGAAACGATGCCATCTTCGTAGTTGTTCACACTGAACAAAATGGGTGATGTTCTCTTCTGTGCATGTGTTCCAAAGGAGAGGCCTCATCTTCCCTCTTTCAATTACTTTTTAGGTTTCACGGTTTCTCCTATTTCTTCATTTCTTCAATTAATGTCAATTTTTTTCACAACACTACAGATGAAAATTCACATATACCTATTATATCATTTCACATATACCTAGTCCAACAGATTCTCACTACAAATAGGAAGGCAAGGCAGTTGATTTTCTGGGTAGGAAGGTAGAAACTGGTGTCAGTCACCCTAATGAGAGCACTAACCTCTCTCTACCCTGAGGGTGTCTGTAGACAGCGGACAACAGAAGGGCGAGACTAGTCTTCCAGGCTTGTATTTTGTACTGTGTTGATACAGCATTGTATTTTGTAATGAAGGTGAGTAAGAGAGACAAATAAGACCTCTCTGTGGCTGCTGTTTAACTCTGAGGAGTATGGTTAACCGGGCACTTTTCTCTGGGAAACTGTGTTGTTGCCCCTTTGTACATGTCCCTGGGGAAAATATTGCCTCCTGACTCATGCTCTAAGCTGCTTAAAGTCTTAAACACATAATAGATCAAAGGACTGGACAATGATACCTGTGTCACCATGTCAGTGACAGCTGCATTTTCAACAGTACCTTCTGAGCCCTTCCCTGTGCTTTAGGGGATGACTGTGTCAAAGGGTGCTGGATCCTGGCAGGCAGGCATCTGAACGGAGTACCCTAAATGAATGGTATAATGAAAAGAGTGGTATTTGGAGCCAGAAGCCACAGGTTCAGATCACAACTCTGCTACTAATGTTCTCCGTAACCTGTGTTTCTTCACTCTTAAAATGATAGGATTGGAATATATCAGAGATTCTTTACCTTGTCTTGGCATGGCCAATCCCTTTAACAGGCTAGTGACACCTATGGACCTCTTCTCAGAATATTATTTTAAATGTATAAATTAAAACACATAGAATTACAAAGAAAATGATATTTTATTATCTTAGCTATCAAATTAAAAAAAATATGGACTCCCTGATATTTATCCATGCGCCCTAGTGGTAGAAAGGGCTCATGAACCCCAGGCTAAGAATTCCAGGAACAGATTATTTTAAGATCCCTTCCAACCCAAAATCCTATGTTCCTATATCACTAAGATCTCTCTGCTGCCATGGTAGAACTCTGCCTACAGAACTCACTTTACTTAATCCCAAATACCCTTTCCTACAAACTAAAGTCCTTATCCCAACTCATCCCTGCATTCCCAATTTTCACTCTAGTTATACTCACTGACAAGAAATGAGGGAAGGTATAGAGTACTCAGGGCTACTTCTAACACAAGGTAGAGGCTATAAAGCTACTTTTCCCTAGGAAGCTGATGGGCATCACACCCCTTGAATCAATCAATCAATAACATTTATTAAATACTTATTGAGCCCCAACTAATTAGGCATGGATAAGAACGTTATGTAGCTCAGGGCACCCAGGACTCTGAAAAGTGATGGATGGAGTCTGAAAGGTGAGGGATTCAGGGACCCCTCAAAGACCTGAATACAGGAGAACATTGTCTGGAATGAATTTCTTGACTCAAGCATTCTTTAAGTCAAAGTGGCAAAGATTTATTGTTGTGCTTTTCAGCTGGCAAGTTCTTAGGGAACTTTTCAGCAGTTCTTAGGGAACGTGCAACCTTATAGGAGAACAGATAAAGTTTATATAAGGTAAACTATAGTAAAACATGGGCCAAATATGCTAACTGGGTGATTCAGGGTGGGATTAAGGAGTGGTTAAGGAGTGGTCAGCTCTTAAAGAAGACTGCACTTTTGGTATCTACGGCACAGGTATTTTATCCAGAGTTCACTGGGAAGTAGCCCAAGAGTGGGTTACATGGACATGTGGTTTTAGGCCTGCAATGTCTCTAAGTCAATTAGCAGTCAAAGCTGACTGAGAAATACCCAGGCTGCCCCCATCGATGTCTTGTTGGACAAGATGAATGTAAGGTAGTATACATATATCTAAGTCTAGGATGCATAGGCTAGGTCAGTGAGTAGTAAATAGCCAGTACACAGCCAGTTCAGTCAGTATAAAGCTGGTTCAAACTAATAAAGTCTATAGGTGTAGCTGGTTGCTGTATCAGGAAGAGAGAAGTATTTTGCTAGTACCCACTCATTAGTAACTGCTAAGCACACTGTTCTTGGGTTGGGGAGAAACTGCATGAGACAGTGTTTTGAGGCTAGGGAGAAATGTGATTTTGGAACTGGGGTCTAAGCACAGGCATCTGAGCACCCCATCAGTGATAAGGCCATACCAAGTACCTAATAAACTGGTCATGCTATGAGTTAAAGGAAGCAACATGGAAACTCATACAGAAACTGTATGCATGCCCTAGGTTAGGTCAATGTTTTCCCACAGATACTCTGTGAAACTACTTGAGCTTTGGGGAGATATTATAAGAAGTGGGATGTTAGCTATGTTGCCTTTAATTGAATTGGGGGCCATGTGAGATTCTCCATATTCATAAAAGAATGCTGCTTCAAGTTCATTTTTGTAATTTTATAAACTGGGCCTATGATTTTATTAGTACTACTATGGCACTTTCTCTGCCAATCCAAGTTAGAATTTTCTATGCAACTTAAATTTTAGAGACTTGCCTAGATCATGGAGAGGTCAATGGACTTACCTAGGGTCATAAGTCAGTATGTGCCTGGGAAGAACTTGAACTCAAGTCTTCTTGACTCAAAGACCATCTCTCCATCCTCTATACCACTATTAATTAAAACCCTACACTCCCCCATGTTGTTTTTCTGACCTTTTTCTGTACTGCATTTCCCTTTTTCTCCATTCCCCTTCTCCCACCAGATTTTGAATCCATCACCCTTGAAAACAGATCACATACTTCATCCTAGTGCTCTCAGTCTCATACCTGGAAAATTACTACTAACTTCAACTACTATTGGATTGTTAACTTTTGCTCTTATCAAGCTCTGAAATGGGGCACTTAGGCTTAGATCATGCCCATTTCTGTAGGCATTCTAACTCTTCTCAACTGTTAATCACCCATTAATCATCAGTCCTGGTTGTGCTAGCCTATATCCTAGAACCCACGGTCTTTAAATTGTAGTGATGCCTAAGGAAATTGATGCTTTACCTTGCTAACTGAATTTTCATCTCCAGATAGTCTTTTATGTACACTATTTTAAAACACCTTTCAGAGTTAGCTATATATCTCTATTCTTGCTCAGTGATGAAAATGAAAGTATTATTAATTTGAGAAACAACTTGCATGCCCCTTTTGAACTCATACCTTTAAATTTGATCCAGCATTTATTAATTCCCTCTTATGTGCCATTATAAGACACTATCTTAGGAGTAGGGGATAGAAAGACTCAAATGAAACAAAACAGTGCATTCACATTCTATTGGGAACCTGGTAGAGTACCATATGTAAAACATTAATTATAGCTCAAGAAAAATTGTGGAGACTGAGAGCATTGACTCACTGGAGTGGATGTAGGAAGAATCAGGAAGAGATGATCCCCAAAGGAAAGCAAGGATGCTAGAAAACAGAAGTTAAGAGGGAATGCATTTCAAGCATGGAGAATGGCTTGTGTCAATGTACAGAGGAAAGGGTTGATTTCAGGAAACAGCAAATGACAGCTCAGTTTCTCTGCTGTATGGACTTTCTGGTTTCCTTTAAGTCTCAAATAACACCCTGCATTCTACAGGAAGCCTCCCATAACTCTTCTTAATTGTAGTGCCTTCCCTATGTTACTTATTCTTTATGTGTCCTGTAACTATGTGTCCTTTGTATCTTGCTTCTTTGTATGTTTTTGTCTATGTGTTGTCTCCTCCATTAGACTGTGAGCTCCTTGAGGGCAGGGACTGTCTCGTGCCTCTTTTTGTATCCCTAGTACTTAATACATTCTCTGGCACATAGTAGGTGATAAATATTTATTAAGTTGAATTGTGAAAGGGAGTAGCATGAAATCTGACTGGAAAGATAAGTAGAGTCAGAATATGGGTGTAATTACATGCCAGGTTAATAACATTATTGATGGAGGAGCATGTTGCATAGTAGTTAAGTACAAGCCTTTAAGACGATCTGGATTTGAACCTTGACCCAGGAGTTTGGGAACCATGTGGCCTTGAGCAAAACATTTTTCTTTTATTGGCCACATTTTCTACATCTATATCATGACGACAATAATACTTGGGTTATCTTTAAGGTCCAATGAGGTCATTTATATTAAGCATTTTTGAAACCGTCAAATACTATAGAAATTTCAGTAATAACTATTAAATGACTGGCTCAGAAGTTTGTATTTTATCCTCGAAGCAAAGGAAAGCCAGTCTTCTATTTAAATAGGAGAGTAATAAGGTCAGATCTATGTCTTTTAAAACTGGATGAATAAAATACTTTTATCTGGTCAAGAGGCTATTTTATTCTATTATAAATACATTTAGAATTGGTAAAATTGTCACAAAGCTAACAACTGGAAATTTTGAAGTATTCCTGAGTCTACAAGATTTGGACACTTCATTATTATTGTTTTGAACCAAACTTTTACATTTTGAGAGTTTAATTCTAGATAACTTCAATTAATCAATCAATTAATAAACATTTATTAAGTACCTACAATGTGTCAAGCACTATGCTGAGTGCTTATTTATAGCAAATATCATAGCATTTAACATGGAATAGAATATTATCTTATGACATTTGCTATAAACAAGCGATTGCTTGATTCAGTTAATAGGTTTATAGTTAAAAATATTACCCATGCTACTGGAGGCAATTGATTCTTTGTCTAGAATGTAATTGACTAAATTATTGAGACCCCCAAATGACACTATAAAGTTAAATTTGTGTGTGTGCATGTGTGCATGTGCATATGTATGTACATGTGTGTATGTGCATGTGTGTGCATGCATGTATGTGTGTGAAATCTGGAACATTTAGAAAGGTTTGTGAGAGAAACTTTATTGTGTCATCTGTAGAGGTGATAAAAAAGCAAGCTTTTTGCAAGCTTGTAAGTATCTTTAATGACCTTTCAACTGTTCTAAAATGACAAAAAGAGAAGCAAATAATGGGAGTCTTAGGTATAGAGGTGTTGAACACTTCTCAGTGTTATTGTTATAATATTATTGTTATCACAGCTATATAATGGACACTCCCCAATTGCGTTGCCTCCAGAGGTAATGCATATTATAAAACAACACTTTTTGTAAGAGAATTGCACTAAAATAGTCCTCAGATCCCCGGCTAATATCTATCTTTGTTGTTCTTGGGGAAGATAGGATTCTCCTGATCAGCTTCAAAATTGTCCTTGGTTCTAGTGCAAAGATGAGAGCCCATCTGATCCCATAAAACAAACACATAAGGCTCAAATTTCTCAATGAATCAGTCAATTGAATCATTGTAAACTGGGTGTGAACAATTTCTAGATCTACTTACTGACTCATTCAGAGGCATAAACTAGATGCCAAAACTTTTAAAGTAATTTGGAAGTGAAATGCTTTGAGATGGCAATATAGAACTGGTCTAAATGACTCAGTCAGGCCTTGTGGGGCTTGGATAGCAGGTCAAATGAGTGGTAGAGCATCTAGAGAAAAGTCCTTGAAAGGGATTGCTTGTGAGAGAGGAGGGTGAAGAGAGAGAACCTGTGAATCTGTGGTCTCCCTCCTTATCCCACTCCCCAAAGGAAAGTCTTGTTACCTTCAAAAGTCAACCAACAAGCATTTATTAAGTACCTTCTGTGTGCAAGTCATTGTGCTAAATTCTGAGGATACAAAGTAAAAACAAAACACCTTTTCCCTCCCCCAAACCAACAGCCAAAAAATTATTCCCTGCTATCAAGGAGCTCATAGTCTAATGGGGGAAACCACATGTAAACTATGTACAAACAAGATATATAGTGTGCCCCAAAGGTCTTAGTGGCATTTTATGCTTCAATATTTTTTAGCATTAATAGTTTAATACTTAATGAAGACCTTTGGGCACATATATTCCATTGCATCCTGAGCCTTCTCCGGTCATCCTGATGAATATCTGGTCACTGGACCCAGATGGTTCCGGAGGAGAAAGTGAGACTGGTGACCTTGCACAGCCCTCCCTCACTTAAATCAAAGTAAACTGCAAGTCACATCATTATTTCCCTTACTCCATGGTCGTTTTCAAAAATAAAGGACAAATGGAACCACCACCACTTTATCAGTGTCATACCAGGGTCCCCAGCCCATAGGATTATAGATTTAGAGCTAGAAAGAAACTTAAAGTCCATAAAGTTCACCCCTCTCCTTGTCCTCTTATTTTCTTGTTAAAATTTTATTCATTTTATTTTTGAATTATGAAATAAAAGCATTTCCATAATATAGTAGAATTTAAAAAAAGATGATCACACATGCAATTGCCATTCTATTATGTCCAGCTTGCTAATTCTTTTAAGTATTTATAGTTGCCATGTAAATTTTTTTTCTGTTTTGTCTTCTTCCTGCTTAGAGATGCCTACCATTAGACACAAATATGTGTGTGTGTGTGTGTGTCTATACACACATACCACATTCTATACATACTTTGATTTATCAGTTCTTTCTCTCGATGCAGATAGCAACGTCCTTCATATGTCCTTTGTGTTTAAGTTTACAAACAAGGAAACTGAAGACTGAGAGAAGTTCATTGACTTGTGATGAGTCCATATAGCTAGTAAAAGTTTGAGGAAAGATTCAAATTCAGGTTTTACCTGATTTTGGCACTTTATCAAATGCCATAGTAGCGACTGGAGCTAATTAAGTGTAAAATGGGAGGAAAGGCAGTTTCAAGGCTCTAAAAGAAGCCATCAGAAAGCTATATGTATGGAGAACTTCATGGGAACTCCACCATTGGGAGTCATTCCAATAATTAGGAACTGTGAGGGTACTCTTGTGTGCGAGTTCTCTTGTGCTATGTGAACTCTCGAAGCTTGAGCCCACTTTCCTTTGGAGTCTGTGTGCTCATTGGAGAGTGTATCCCTTACTTTTGACTAATGTTTTTGTTTTCATATTTGTTTATTAGATACCCCCAAATCAAAGCTAATGAACTCTAGCTGGTTAATTAATTTAAATTAATAGTTAATGGAAATCAAATTGGTAGAGTTAGTGAGCAAAAGTACCAGAAAATCACCCCGAGTCCCTCAGGGTTAGCTCTTGAATCTTTAGAAGTCACTTCCTATGAACCTAGCCCACCAGTTCCAGTAGGAGTTCCCAGAGTGAGTACAGAGGCTGTACTACATTAGCAAATTTGCTATTAGTTTATTTGTTTTTTATAGACATTTTCAGTTCTACATTTTCTTTTTAATTTAATGAGAGTAAATTAAATGATGGATTGTGTAATATTAATGGAAAATTGTCTTTTGTTCTTGTGGCTTATAGCTGTGGAAATAATGAATTAATAATGAGGGCAAATTTAAACAAATTTAGTGATTCTGAGCCACTCATCTCAACATCAGCTAAATGATTTAGCAATTTTTGAATTTAAGTGAGTCTTCATTATACTTTTAATAGGATAATGTTTCATAGTCAGTTCAGTTCAATTTAATATACATTTTAATACACAATTTAATAGACATTTAATACACATCCCTACTATGTACTGAGCATTGTGCTAGCTCCTAGGGATGCCAAAATGAAAACATATCCTTAAGGATTTTACTTTTTAATAAAATTCATTTTTCTGCCTATTAATTGAACAGACAAAATAAGAATTCTCTTGGATTGGTTTCCTGCTTGAGATAAGATTGAATAGGTTGTAAGTAACTTCTAGCTTCCTAGAATTCAAGAAGACCCAAGTTCAAACACAGCCTCAGACATTTACTAGCTGCATGCTTTTGGGTAAGTTCATCTTTGTCTGCCTCAGTTTCTTCATTTGTAAAGTGAGCATAATAGTTGTACGTATCTCCCTCCCATGTAGTAGAAAGGATGAGAAAATATTGACAAAATTCTTAGCAAGCCTTAAGACTATCTTTAATGACTGCTATTACTTTGGTTCTAATTACCCAAATTTAGGTACTGGTAGCATTTTAACTGTGCTAGGAAAAGAATAGGGTTAACAGTGACGTTTGCTGCAGGGTGTAATATTCAGCTCAGCCATATCCCTCTTTAAAAAAAATTTTTTTTGGAGGGCAATTGGGGTTAAGTGACTTGCCTGAGGTCACACGACTAGGTTTTTTTTTTCCGGTAGAGTGTCTGAGTCCTGATTTGAACTCAGGTCCTTCTGACTCCAAGGCCGGTGCTCTATTGACTGCGCCACCTAGCCGCTCCCCATATCCCTCTTTTCAATATAGCTACTTCTTATCAGTTACATAATCACACAAAATCACACTGGGAAGACCACATGATACTATGCATAACTGAATAAGAATCCCTTTTCACCACATATTCAACGCTAGTCTTAAGACTTTGACTTAAAAACTTCCACTCTCAGGAAATCCATTCCTTCCTGTGGCAAATCAATCCCTCATTTGTTTAGCTATAATTGTTAGGAAATGTTTCTTAAGATCAAAGCTAAATCTGAACTTTTGACTTCTGCGCTATTGTTCCACATATTGAAACAAATGGAACAATTCCAATCCCTCTTCCATGAAATAGCTCTTTTACAGGCTGCTAATCATCTTGTTTCTTTCAACTGATTTCCACATGGTGGGATCTTTAGTTATTTACTGCATTAGTTGCCTTACACCTTGTCAATGGTCTGACTAAAATGTAGCGCCCACAACTGAATATAGTCCTGCGCATCTAGCCTGACAAGGGAAGATCATAAAGAAGGTATTACCTCTGTAGCCTGGGATACCACGTCTCCTTTAATGCAGTCCAATGCACATAGATGCTTAAGTGGCATACCAGACTGCTGGCTAATAATTGGAATTGTGTTGCCCTAAAACTACCCAATCTTTTACAGAAATTCAAAAATAAATGAACAAATAAAAAACCCTGCTGTCTGGCAATATCTCCTCTATGTTGCACTTATGGCATTGCAATTTTCAACTCAAGTGTAAGGCATTTGTCCTTATAAAATTTCATTTTATTAATTGCATCTCTTTATTCTAATCTTTGTCTTACAGTCCTTTTGTATGCTGGCATAGGATTTGCATCTATGATTTTACTCGTCATCGACATTACTTCATTTTTACTTAAATAAAAACTTCATTTATATTGTACTTAAGTCAATATCATTAAGTCACTAAGAAAAAGGGGCCAAAATAATGCCCCTGAGACAAACTCCATTGAGTTTCCCTTTCCAATATAAAATAATGAAAATACTCCATTTAGAGGACAAGCTTCATAGGAAACAGGAAAAAATGTGTCTTGATTTCACCTTGATGAATTCTACACTCTTCCTAGGGACTATTTTGATGGCATTTCTTCTGGTTTATTCAGTTTTTCATTTATGTAGACCTCAGTGCCAGGAAGTGGGAAATAATAATTAATAAAAATAATAAGAAGAATTAGAATTTATATAAACTCTAAATTTTTAAAACATTTTATACATGTTAAATCATTTGAGTGCCCAATAACCCTGTGAGGTAGGTGTTATTATTATTCCTATATTACAGATGAAGAAATAGAATCTGAGAAAGATTATGTGACTTGACTAGGGTAACACATCCAGTAAGTATTTGAAGCAGTATTTGAACTCAGGTTATCTGACTTCAAGGGATAACTAGGTGGTATAGTAGATAGAGTACCTAGAGTCACAAAGATCTGAATTCAAATCTAACCTCAGACACTTACCAGCTGTGTGACCCTGGGCAAGTCATTTAACCCCTAATTATTTCAGTTTTTCATCCATAAAATAGGACACGCTGGATAATGAAATGGCAAACTACTCTAGTATCTTTGCCAAGAAAACCTAGAGTTGGACGTGACTGAATGACTAATCAACAATAACTTTCTGACTCCAAGTCCTATATTCTATATACTCTATCATCTGGTTGTCTTAAATCAGGATCAAATTTTAGTTAGGATCTCTGGTCCTTTCGAAACTGTTTTTTTTTTAATCTTGTTTTTCCTTTGCCAACAAATATCTGCTGTGCCTACTATTGCACAAAACACTAATTTATTATTTAAAACATCCCTATTTTAGAATGCCTCTTTTATTTTTTCAGGTTCTTTACTTCATGGCAAGTTAATGTTGCATTTTATGTGTCTGTTGTCATAATATAAATGGATCTTGACATTCAAGGTGAGTCAATGCATTGTGCGAATCTTCACCAGGTTTTTAGAAGTCATTTTATTATTTCTTTCTTTTCAGGGGATCAGCAGCCTCTTCAGTTCCTTAAAAGTTGTCCGTCTTTTACGCCTGGGCCGTGTTGCTAGGAAGTTGGATCATTACCTGGAATATGGTGCTGCTGTATTGGTGCTGTTGGTGTGTGTGTTCGGACTAGTTGCTCACTGGCTAGCCTGCATTTGGTACAGCATTGGGGATTATGAAGTCATTGATGAAGTCACAAATCGCATCCAAAATGACAGCTGGCTCTATCAGTTGGCCATGAGTATTGGGACGCCTTATCAGTACAACGCCAGTACAGGGGCATGGGAAGGAGGACCCAGCAAGGACTCCTTGTATGTATCCTCTCTCTACTTTACCATGACAAGCCTTACAACGATCGGCTTCGGAAACATAGCTCCAACCACCGACGTGGAGAAGATGTTTTCAGTGGCCATGATGATGGTTGGCTGTAAGTAGTTTTCTTTTCTTTTGTTAAAACCCTTCATCACAGGTCTGGAAATATTAAAATAAAGCCACTCAGGCTTTTTAAGGAATTTTGAGACTTTGGTCTGTTGTAATCAACACTTTGTACTATTATACCAGAAAAGTTGTTTTTGCTACTTTTATTCTGTATTTGGATAACTTCTACACACAGAGAAGCACAAAAGCAGGATTCAGTTCCTTCCTCTGCCACATACTGTGTGGTCCTCGGTAAGTCACTTGACTTCTCAGTTTCCCCAGACAACTCTCTAAAACTATAAGATATAGGACAATTGCTTAGCAGCATTGGCAGAGGGAGTTTTCTTATGGGTACTTTCCTATACCAGTGAAATTCTAGGTCTGATAAAATATTCCAATATACACACACATAAATACATGTGCAAATATATTGAAAACTGATTTTTAAATGCGGTATAGAGGTAGACATGTGGTAAATATCTAACAATTATATAATTGAATGTAATGTTGTTATCATTTTCAGCAACTTAGATGAAGCAAGGCATAGATGGCATCCTCACTAAATTTGTAGATGGTGCAAGACTCGAAGAGAAAATGAATTCATTGATTGATGGATTCAAGATTCAGAAATGCAGGACAGTGAAATTCACAAGATAAATTTAATAGGGATAAATGTAGTCCTTTAGCAGTATTCAAATAATCAACTGTACAAGTAAAGAACTGAGTGTGATGGGTAGGGTATGTCTAGAATGAAATTCATCTATAACATATTAATTCTAAGCAGACAGTGAGTTCAGTATGATGTGATATTTTGATGGTGGTAAATCAAGGAACTCATGCAATACTGGAATGAAATAATAGAGGCATACTGTGTAGTGATAGTAATATACAAATTCAACTTGGGATATCCTGTCCTGTTTTGAGAACCATAATTTAGCATGGGTGAACTTGAAGCCTTTCCAGAAAGATGGTGGCTTGTAGAGTAAGATGACTCCCTAACTATGTAATTTGAGGAGTAGTTGGAAGAACCAGAGATACTTAGAAAAATTTACAAAATAAGCAATCTAAGAATATTCAAATATTTGAAAGTTTTTCATGTGGAAAGGAATTCAATTTATTCTTGACTTTAGAGTAGTGGTTCTCAACCTGTGCATTATATTCAATTTGTAACAGTGAAAATGCATCCTGCGTATCAGATATTTACATTACAATTCATAACAGTAGCAAAATCACAGTTGTGAAGTTGCAACGAATATGATTTTATTGTTAGGGGTCACCACAACATGAGGAACTGTATTAAAGGGTCACGGCATTAGGAAGGTTGAGAACCACTACTCTAGAGGGTATAGTCAATAGGTGAAAGTTAAAGGAAAACAAATTTTTAGCTTAAAATAAGGAAGAAAATATTAAGCTGTCCCCAATGTTAGTGGCTCTCTGAGTTTCTTTGGAATTGTTTAAACAATTATGTCAAGTGGTTTGTTGGCCAAATGTTACCCACAAAACTTCTAATTGTGGCCCAGATCAGATATAATCAATATACTTGGGAAATATTTAATAAAATAAGTAAAAATTCCAAAAAACCCTATAAATAATATAATTCAAAACTAAATCAATATGAAACCCACAGGAACACTTACATACAGATAAATGGCCTCCATTTCTATTGGAATTTGACACTATAGGAATAAAGAAATGTAGTATAGAGAAAGGAATGTTAGACTTGCAGTCAAAAGAAACCTGGGTTTGAATCTAATCTCTGACATTACTAATTGTATGATTTGAGCTCATTAATTATTTTATTTTGATCTGTAAAATGGGCAATATGATTCTCTTAATACTTCACAATATTGTATTTTGTGAACATTAAAACATAATCAGCGCATTGGCAAATATTTATTAAACTCTGTCTTTGTAATACAGACACTATGCTACATTCTGGGGATTCAAAAAATAAAAGTAAAAGAAGTACGTGTCCTCAAGAACATCACCATTGGGCCAGGGGAACAACATATACATGTCTAGGTATAGACCAAAGAGATACAATATAATTTTTTTGAAGAAGATGCCAGTAGTTGGGTGGCAGTGGGAGGAGGTGACCAGGATAGGCACTGGAGATTAAAAGTCTTGAGGGTAACTAGGAATTTTGAGGGCTAGAAATAAGGATGGAGTGTATTTTAGGCATGAAAGAACAGAAGCACCATTACAAGTTGCAGCAAGAGAAGCCCAAAGAAGCCCAGTTTGTCTGGATCACAGTGTGTGTAGAGGTGCTGTGTTCAATAAGCCTGAAACGGTACTGTAGTTTGGGGCCAAGTCATGAAGGTCTTTAAATGCTAAAAAGAGGAGTTATATTTGATTATGGAGGCAATAGGGAGACAATGGAATTTATTAAGTAAGGTAATATGTTCAGATTAGGAAAATCAGTTGGGCAACTATGAAGGCTCTTTTGGAGAGGTAAAGCACTAAAGGCCAGGAGATGAATTAGGTGGCTGTGGAAATAGTCCAGGTAACAGATAGTGAGGGCCAGAGCTAAGGCAATGGCTGTGTGAGTAGAGAGCAGAGGACAGAGATAAGGAGTGTATGTATCTCCTACCTAGGCAGCCCTTAATATAGACTTGACTTATGGAGATTAGCTGCTATTGATTTATAATGAGATTAGACAGTCATTTTGTCAAGGATGTTGCAGACAGTAGTCATGATTTGACAAAAAAAAGATAAAACATGCTTACATTTTAGTTTATTTCAACTAGAATATGATTAGACTATTGTAAAAATCATAATATTTTTTGTTCAGTGATAATGATGATGTCCCCATCAATAGTAAAATTGACGTCTTTTTCCCAATAACTTCATGATTTTTTTTTGCTTTTTGGAGGAGGGAATGGAGGGCAGTTGGGGTTAAGTGACTTGCCCAAGGTCACATGGCTAGTAATTGTTAAGTGTCTGATGCCGGATTTAAACTCAGGTCCTCCTGACACCAGGGTCAGCTCTATTCCCTGTGCCACGTAGCCTCACCTCCTGTCTAGCACTAGATAAGCAAAGAGTTACTATTAAAAACCTTATGGGCACAGAGTTCCCTTTTAAATATTTGAAACCCTGTCATACAAAAGAAAGTCTGAACTTGTTCTGCTTGGTTTAAAGGACAGAGTGGAAATAAGAGCAGTAGACACTGTGAACAGGCAATTTTGGTTCCACATAAAGAGGGAAAAGCTACTTAAAAGTAACTGGAATTATGCAAAAATAGAATTTTTGCTTCCTCAGGAGGTCATAGCATCATAGATTTATACTTGAGATGGACCTGAGAGGTCTTCCAGTCTAAATTCCCTCATTTTAAAGATGAAAAATTGAGGCACAGAGCAGTTAGGTGATTTATCCATGAACACAAAGTTATTTAGTGTCTGAGACAGGATTTGAACTCAGGTCTTCCTGATTGTAGTTCCATATTTACTTAGCTATTTAACCAGCTCTAAGAAGGTTAGACTGCCATTTATGAGGGCTATTTTTGAGGAGATTCCAATACAGATGAAGATTGAACTAGATGACTTCTCATTTCCCATCCTATGATTTGTGGCAATAGAGACTGCTTGATTATTTAATCTTTAACAAAGAAGAATTATTTTACTTTTTACCAGTGAATAGCTAGCAATGATGGTAAGGAAATAGTTAATTTTGCTAAATATTATAACTTTATCATGCATAGAGTATATGCATATATATATACATATATACATTATACACACACACATAGATGAATATATATTGATATCTAGCTACTTTATCTACTTCTCATCTAAATTCATAAGAACTTGAAGTTGGGATGAACCTTCAAATTTTCCTTGTCCAGTCTTCATTTTGCAGATGAAATTGGAATCTTTAGGTATGAGTGACTTTGTGTAGGTCACTTAACTAAGAAATAATACTTGTATTGTACTTGAAACTAGCTTTTGCTTCCAAGTCTAATGTTTTTACAACACAGCCTACTTCCCCTTCCCCTCTTTCTCTCTTTGCTCAGCAGCTCTAATCAAATAGTCTTAATATAAAATTCCAAAAGTATAGCCCTGAATTAATATAAAGGATGAAATTTCTGTGTGATCTTTTGGCCACAAAACTAGGAGGATATTGAGTAACCATATGTGGTATAATTGGGATTTGCTTGCATGATACTCTAGCATATAAATATCCTTTGAGGAAGGCAATTAAAAAATGAATTGCCTGATGGTTGTGAAAAAGAACTTCCTTTTCCCTTTAGATAGAGATCCATATAACCTGTTTGTTGATTTATTTGGTAAACACCTTATGAAATCTCTTTGGGAAATACTTGACTTTTTATACTTGATTTTTAAATTTCTAGTTATCTGATTTGGGACTAAATGCTTGTGTCCCCTAAGAAAATTCTGAGCTTTGTGTCTTCTTTATGTTCTTATTCATTGGACATTTTGAGTCTTCACTCTAACAAATGCAGCTTGATTTATGCCAACTCCATTCCTATGAGACAGAGTAGAATTTCTTGGCAGTATATTTTAAAAGTAATATTTTTAAATATCTTCCATTGTTCTTCCTCCTTTCTCTGCCTGCCTCCATCTTTCTCTTTCTCTCCTTCCCCTGCTCAGACTCTTCCTCTTCCTCCTCGCCTCTACCTCTTCCTCCATCTCAAGTGGTGCTGTGACAGATTCATATATGAGAACATATAATACAAATTAGAAAAATATAAATTCATAAAAGAAGTATGAAGTCTGTGAGAGAAGAGGGAGAAATCATTTCCTTGTGAGGATTTCAGAGAAAACTTTGAGAAAACAGATCTGAACTGTACTTTATAGAATGCTTGGAATATCAATAGGTACAGATGGTTACATAGGTCAATGTGTGGGTATGATAGGCGATGGTGCTTGGTAGAAGCTGTATAAAATGTATTTGTCTACTAGCATTTATGAAATCAAAATTAATAGGGCTATACTCAAACTTCTTTAGTCAATAATTCATCATCATCATCATCATCATCATCATCATCATTATCATCTCATCCAATGTTTACTGAGCACTTACCATGTCCAGAGCCCTATGTCAGGTTCTACATTATTGACATATTGAATTAACCTAAGTCTGTTGATTGTTTAAAATAACAAGATGAATTTGCACACAAGCTTCTGGTCACCTTCCTCCTTCCCTTTGCTGTGGAAATAAAATTAACTTTTAAAGTAGGTGTGCTTTGCTTTTGACTAATGGATGTGGTCCTAAAAAGTTATAATTAAATCTAACTAAACTTTGATTTGTACGCACTTTTTCCTTTAATATCTGTAGTTTTATTTGAACTGAACTTAAATCAGTGAATAACCTTTCTGAAAAGTACTGGTACCAATCTTATTATCTTGGGGAGACTGTAAAAAGCTTTAATTCACCTTGTTAGGAGCCAGGAAGAAGAAGAGGGAGCCATTATGGCTCCGATAACTGGGAAAAATGAACAAATATTTAGACAGGAGATTTTTTTTAAGTGATTACACAATTTACAGGTAAGTAATGTTACCACTTTCCCTTCTCCCCCTCTCTTGTTCAGATTTATGCGATTAGCTTCTTTTGTAGAGCAGGGAAAAAAAACCTTCATAGAGCTAGGTAATTCTGTGTAACAGTGCAATTAGGAAGTCCACAGCTGTGTGTGTGTGTGTGTGTGTGTGTGTGTGTGTTTACCACAGTAATGCCATTACTGTCCATTGCTCAAATTCAGTCATTTTCCATCTGGGAAACACTACAAAGACTGGGAGCTATTGAAAATGGAAACTCGCCTCCAAAAGGTCATAGATGTCCAGATGGAAGGAACCTCAGCAACCATCTCCTTCATTTTCCACATAAAGAAATGAAGGCAAATGGGCAGAGACAAGATGGTGGAAAGGAAGCAGCAACTTTTCTAAGCTCCTCCAAGAATTCTGTCACTAAACTTTAAAAAGTGAATTTGAATGGATTTTAGAGTGACAGAACACATTGGCAGACAGAGTGTGGAAGATTCCCAGCCCAGAAAAGTGCCCACTTAGGTCAGGGCAGGGGAAGCATGGAGCATGCAGTGGCTGCACCAGTGTGGATCTGAGAGCACATGACAGTTGAGTGAGAGCCACAGCCAGTGGACTCACCCATCCCAAGGACAATTTGCAGCCATCTCACCATAGGACAGAGGATTGGTAGAAGCTGGGTAAGAGAAAAGACAGTACCCACAGCAGGGACAGCAGCTTCTCCTGGGGCTAATAGCCCACAGCCGGGATGTTTAAAAATAATGTACGTGAACTTCCAGGAGTCAAGATGGTGGGATAAAACCTCGATGCTCCAATTCCCCCTCTCTGACCCAGAAAACCCAGGGATAAATATCCCATCCAGAGTATGATTCTGAATTAGTGGAAATAGCCTTAGGCTTGGTAGTCACTGAGGAAGGGGGAAGTGAGGCAGTTTGGAGTCTAAGCCAGGGGGGTGGAGCCAGCAAGCACTAACAACAAAAACCCAGGTGTGCCTTAGCAACACTAGGGGAATCTGCAGACACCAATGCTGCCAACCTCTAGCTGCTGAGCCTGCCTGAGCTGTGTAATGAGAATCTGAAGATCTTTCCTGCCCTTAGGCACTTTGATAGGCTTGAGTGGCTCTGAGAATGTCCCCTGATTTGAAAGTGTACTCTGCCCCCGACAGGCTGAATGTGGTCACGTGGAACCTGTGGTGGAAGGCTTGTTTTTTGGGAATGGCCACACCTTGTTACTTTGTAATTGGACAGTGGGTCAAGAGGGCTGTGAAATTCTCTGAATCAGGAGAAGCCTATATGTACTCCTTGATGTGAGGTTTGCTTTGGGGCTCACTTTGAGAAGAGTTATGTGATTTGGCCAGATGAGACTCTGGGAAGCCTTTCAGCCTCCCGGCTTTGAAAAAACCTAGATATTGATGCTTCCCTCTCTGGTAACTTGAATAGGTAATGGATGTGATGGCCAGATGGTTGGAAGCCCATCTGCTGATCTGTTTCTTGGTCTGCTTATAACTTGTGCTTGTAACTTGTGTTTGTAT
>CM053598.1:209463218-209474648 GCA_028646575.1 Pseudocheirus occidentalis
ACTTTTTCCCCTGAACTAGGTAAATGATATGTTTGTTTGATTAAAGAAAGATTGTTAACCCATTTTGAGTTGCTTTCCTTTAGTAAAGCAGATCTAAGAACCTGTGCTAGCAGCTTCCCTGGGTATGCTAGGGTGCTTGCTGATACAAACTGTAGCCCCTAGACACAGAGTTGGAAATCTGAAGTTATCAGACCACCACTCCCCAACAGGTTACTCTGTGAGCATCAGGGTAACTCAGAAACACTGAAAGTCCTGGCCTTGACCTTAGGCTTTTCACTCGGAGGCTATAGCTCACAAAGTTAACAAACATACCCCTACCTCCAAGCCTGAGAAGTGCAATACATTTGCATCCCAGAAGCTGATATCCACTCTAAAAATTCAGGACATAGACAATCACAATGGGGAAGAAGGAATATGTGAGATCTAGAACTATAAAATCCTGTTATAAGGAGTAAGAACAACTGAATTCGGAAGACAACATGGACTCCATACTAACACTGGAGAGTGCAGAAAGAAATATGAATTGGTCTCAAGCCCAAAAAGAATTCTTGGAGGAGCTCAAGAAATATTTTAAAAAACAAATTAGAGAGGAAAAAGATAAATTTAAATATAGAGTTACCAAACTGGAAAAATTCTCACTGAAGAAAAAAAGAACTTTAAAAAGTAAAATTAGTGAACTAAGACAGGAGGTTCAAAATTTAACTGGAAAAAATACCTCCCTAAAAATGAAAACTGAACATTTGGAAAAGGAGCTTCAAACTCTAATCAAGGAAAATAATTCACTAAAAATGAGAATCAGTCAAATTGAAGCTAAGGACTCCTTGATGCATCAAGAGTCAGTCAAATAAAACATAAAGAGTGAAAAAATTACAAGAAAGTGTGAATTACCTCACTAGAAAAAAATACAGACCTGGAGAACAGATTCAGGAGAGATAACCTAGGAATTACCAGTCTACCAGAAAGCTAGGGCACTGAGTTAAGGCAATTTTGCTGAGATCCTCCTCCTGCAGCTTTTACCGAGGACTTCCAAGGACCAGGCTGAGGAACTGTCATGTGTCTGAGAGGGATCCCTGCTTTAGGGAGCCTGTTCTATTTGTGAAGGCTTGGGAATGTGGGTGTCCACTGCATTAATTATGTGTATCAACTTTGTGACCACTATAATGACTTTGGCTTTCTGTTTTTGGGACTTGTCCTTCTGATTTTGGGACTCAGCGTTCTGGTTTCTGAATAAAGACCTTGGTTCTGCCTTCCATGTGGAGCCTTTGCTACATTTTGTGATCTAAAACTATACCAGCATATTCATAACCATCACGGGTGTTCTGAATATCTTATTATTGATATATTTGGCAATGAGGATGGGATCACAAAATGTCAGGCCCCTACTTGGAAGCAGGAATGCTTTAGAGGAAGAAATATCTCTCCCAGAATGGGAGGATTTGCCTTATTCCTCTCTAGCTAGAGAATGGGCCAAAACCACAGGATCCTGTGAAAACTGGGAACCGAGGCTACAGAAGGGAGAACCTGGAGATTTGGAAAGATGTTTGCAAGGCATACCCATAAAACCAGGCAAAGAACTGGCAGGAGTGTGCAGGAGAGGCTGGGTCTTGCTAACAAGTTATCGTCTTATGTGTAAGCATAGAGATAAGTCGCTGGAGGAAAATAGCAGGTTGGCAAGAGAGCTGGTTGGTTTGCCTGAGGATTCTTCTGTGCCACAGTATTCAGAAGAGCAAACTGGAGGGTCTCAGGGGGAAGAGCAAGCTACTGTTCATGTAGCTAAAAAGAAGCAAAAAACTAGCAGAAAGAATGTGCATGTAGTTTTTTCACAGTCTGGGCAGAATTACCCCAACAACTGCCTGGAGGATGTGTGTGAGGAGAACAGAACAAGGTTAAATGAGGAGTCGTCTAATGGAAAAGTTCTACCCATATTAAGAAGAAGGTAGGAAAACCTACAGGGCCAAACAGAATTCAGGGTGATAGTTGAAGATTTCACTCAACAGGAGCTTACTGACATATTGAGTCCATTTACCTAAAGAATGGGAGAGTCTTTAGTGTCTTGGATGGTAAGAATCAGTGATTAAGGAGCTGGAGGAATAGGACTAGATAAGGTGGATTGCATGAAATTCATAAGCATCAGTCAGAATCCTTTTGTACACCAAGCTTTTAGGAATCACCATACACAAGAAGGAAGTGACAGAATTACTTTGTTAGCTTTGGCTGCAGAGGGATGCCGCAGGCAATACCCTGCTTACTCTATGTGGCCTAGTAGAGACGGGCCATGGTACTCGCTCAGAGATGGTATGTCCAAGCTAAAGGAGGAGATAATGAAAACTGCTATCATGCTTGGAGATGAAACTACATACCATGATGTCCCTCTAGGAGTTCCTCATAGAAATATCATGGTCAAAACGGCTCCTCCTGCTTATAAGCATCTAATTTTGACTCTATTAATTGGAGAAGTAGAGAACCCCCTCTAAGAGTTTCTGCATAACGTTTCACAGTTAAGTGACTTAGAGGATCCAGGGAATCAGAGAAACCACTCAGAGTCAAAATGAAGGAAAGGCCTCCCCTTGGACAAAACTGATGTTTGCTGAGGACAAGGACCTGGGGGTTGTTTTCCTTTGAGTACTGGATGAAAACCTGTCAGCTTTCTGCTCCTGACTCTAGATGATTGTTTGACAGACTCAGGAGGGAGCTGGGACCAGGGAAGAAGATCCAGGGAGTCAGAGAGACTACCCAGAGTCAAAATGAAGAAAAGGCCTCCCCTTGGACTAAACTGAGGTTTGTTGGAAATCAAGGGGTGGAAAGTTTGTGTGGTTTTCCAAGAACTTTATTTGGAAACTAAAGTTAATGGTTGCCCCATGAGTGGAAGATCAGTATATTGTGAATTGTTGATTGAATCAAGTCCCTCTTTGGGAAACTAGGTGATTCCTTTTGTTAATTGACTGATTGAATCTTTAGCTTGATTGATTCAATCTTTAAATGTGAAGCTGGTTTCCCCCTTAGGGAAAGCAGGTGATTCTTCTCTTGTTCCTTGTTACTTTCTGTAATAAGATATAATATTGAAACTTTCCTTATTCTAAATATTGTATATAATATTGTGAATTGTTGATACTGTGAATATATAATATTGTGAATTGTTGATACTGTGAATATTGTACTGAATCTTGATTTGTAATGGAATAAACAGAGTGTTCACTAATACTGTGTAATCCAAATCTTAAAAGCTGTTCACAGTAGCATTCTTTTAGGAATCTTTTGTTGATTGGCTTTACAGGATTCAAAAAGGGATCAATATAATCAGTTAAGTTTAGGACTCTAAAATGAGAAGACACAAAAACTCATTATAATAGAGGGAAATGTGTGTGGGGGGAGAGGAGCACTGTATGAAATTTCTTCTCATTGGTTTGGGTTAAACTAGGGAGAATATAGTCCATTAAGTATAAAAATCTGTTGTGCCCTACAGGTAGTAGGAGGGGTGAGGAGTTGTAAAAATGGGAGAGTGGTTAGAAAGGCGGGAAAGAGTAGTAAGGGGAAAGGGTAGACAAAGAGGTGGGGGCACAGGGAGGGAATACTGAGGGAGGTGGTGGTCAAAAGGAAAACTCTTAAGGGGAAGGGAAAAGGAAGTTACAAAAATATAAACAGGGAGGAAATAGGATGGAGGGTATGTCACAGACAGTAATCATAACTGTGAATGTGAATGGGATAAACTCTCCCATAAAACAGAGGCAGACAGCAGAATTGATTAAAAACCACAATCCTACAATATGCTGTCTACAAGAAACACATTTGAAACAAGGGAAAACACACAGGGTAAAGGTAAAAGGATGGAGTAGAATATATTATGGTTCAGCTAATGTAAAAAAAGCAGGGGTAGCAATCCTTATCTCAGATTAAATAGATCTAATTAAAAGAGTAAGGAAGGAAACTACATCCTGCCCACCATCTAGAATGACGCAATATCATTACATAACATATATGTAGCAAGTGGTATAGCATTCAAATTTCTAGAGGAAAAGTCAAGGAATTAGAGGAAGAAATAGATAACAAAACTGTACTAGTGGGCTCCTCAATCTCCCTCTCTCTGAACTTGATAAATCTAACCTCAAAATAAACATGAAAGAAGTTAAGGAGGTAAATAAATTTTTGAGAGACTAGACATGATAGATCTCTGGAGAAAACTGAATGGGGATAAAAAACAGTACATGGCACATACGCAAAAATTAACCATGTACTAGAGCATAAAACCTCATAATTCAGTGCAGAAAGGCAGAAATATAAAATGCATCATTCTCAGATCAAGGTGCAGTAAAATATCACATGCAATAAAGGCCATGGAAAGGTAGACAAAAACCAATTGGAAACTACCTAAATTAATTGCAAAGAACTAGTGAGTCAAACAAGGAATTATAGAAACAATCAGTAACTTCATTCAACAGAATGACAATAATGAGACAAAATACAAAAGCTTGTGGGATGCAGCAAAGGCAGTTTTTAGGGGAAGTCTTATGTCCCTTAATGCACATATGAAAAAATTAGAGAAAATGGAGGTCAATGAATTGGGCATGCAATTGAAAAAGCTAGAAAAAGAACAAATTGAAATTTCCCAATTAAATACTAAATTAGAAATAATAAAAACCAAAAGAGAGATTAATAAAATTGAAATTAAGAAAAGTATTGAACTAATAAATAAAACTAAGAGCTGGTTTATGAGAAAACAATAAAATTAATAGATCTTGAGTCAATAAGATTAAAAAGAAAGAAGAAAGCCAAATTACAAGTATCAAAAATGAAAAAGGTCAATCTACCTCCAATGAAGAGGAAATTAACGTAATAATTAGGAATTATTTTGCCCAATTTTATGCACATAAACTGAAAAACACTTTTCACACTAATAAAGTTAGATCCAATCAATTGGAAAAACATCAATTGCTTGTGGCTGGGTCAGGCTAATGTAATAAAAATTGATAATTTTATCTAAATTAAATTACATATTTAGTGCCGTATCAATCAATCCACCAAAAAATTAGTTTATAGAGCTAGAAAAAATAGTAACAATATTCATTTGGAAGAGCAATAGGTTCAGAATATCAAGGCAATTAATTCAAAGGATTGCTAGGAAAGGTAATGCAGCAGTCATCAAAACTACTTCGTAGTAGCTGAGCAATACAGTAGTGGATCAATGGAATAGATTATGTAACCAAGACTCTGTAGTCAATGACTATAGTAATCTGCTATTTGATAAATCCCAAGAACCCAGTTTTTGGGATAAGAATTCTCTATTTGACAGAAACTGATGGGAAAACTAGAATATTGTATGACAGAAACTGGGCACGGACCATTATCTAACTCTATATGCCAAAATCAAATATAAATGGGTACAAAGTCTAGGTACAAAGGTTGATACTATAAGCAATCTGGTAAAACAAGGAATAGTTTGTAAGATTTATGGAGAAGGGAAAACTCTATCACCAAATAAGAGTTAGAACATTTTAAAATGCAAAATGGACAATCATGGTTGCATTAAATTGGAACGTTTCTGTACAAACAAAGCCAATGTAACCAAAATTAAGAGGGAAGTGGGAAATTGGGAAAGAATTTTTACAACCACTGTCTCTGATAAAGGCCTCATTTCTAAAATATACAAAGAATTAGTCAAATCTATAAGAATGCAAGTCATTCCCCAATTGATAAATGGTCAAAGGATATGAACAGGCAATTTTCAGAGGTGGAAATTAAAGATATCTATAAACATATGAAAAAATGCTCTAAATCACTATTGATTAGAAAAATGCAAATCAAAACAACTCTGAGATACCATATCTCACCCGTCAGATTGACTAATATGACAAAACACAAAATGACAAATGCTGGAGAGGATGTGGAAAAAATTGGAACATGTTGTTGGTGGAGTTGTGAACTGATTCAACCATTCTGGAGCGCAATCTAGAACTATGCCCAAAGGGCTATAAATTACTGCATATGCTTTGACCCAGTAATACTTCTTCTAGGGTTGTATCCTAAAGAGATCATAGAAGTGGGAGGAAGACTCATATGTACAAAAATATTTATTGCAGCTCTCTTTGTGGTGGCAAACAACTAGAAATTAAGGGGATGTCCATCAATTGGGGAATGGCTAAACATATGAATGTAATGGAATACTATTTTTCTATAAGAAGTGAGGAGCAGATGGACTTCATATTTACCTAGAAAGGCTTATATGAACTGACGATGAGTGAGATGAGCAGAACCAGGAGAAATTTGTACACAATTAGAGACACAATGTATTTGTGATGACCTGCTTTGATAGACTTCACTCTTCTCTGAAACACAAGGATATAAGAGAACATTAAAAGACTCATGATGGAAGGAGATGTCTGTATTTAGAGAAAAATTCTTGAAAGAACAGATTTTAAATGCAGACTCAAGCAAACTACCTGTTCCCTTTCTTTCTCTTGTTTGGTTCTTTCCTCTTTCCCATTGTTCATTGCATCCATTATAATCCTTCTTTACAACCTGACTAATGTCTTATGTGAAAGTATTTGCAGATCCTATACTTGCTGCTTTTGGGGGAGATGGAGAAGGAGGGGAGAAAATGTGAAATTCAAGGGATTGTGGAACTGAATCTTGTAAACTAAAAGTAAACAAACAAATCAATAAAAAAAGGAAAAAAAATTAAGGATAGAGAGTTTGTGAGCTGTCCAAGATCAGACAGGATTTGAACCCATGTTCCCTGCCTTCATATTTCTTATTCTTTTTCATGTGCCATACTGTCTTGTTAAGAAAAACAAGGAAGATTGGATTAGTATTACAGAGGACAGCTTAAATGAAAACCAATACACATTTGTTGTGTTAATTGTGACAAATGGTAGATGAACACAGCAAATTGTCTTCAGAGACCTTATTACTGAAGACTTTCTCATTCCTATTTAACTGACTAGATAGTTTTGTAGGCCACACCACGAAAAGTTTTCAGTTACCATCTCAGTCTGTTTATGCGCTGGCCCTATCTCTTGGTCAAGCCAAGGGAATCCAGCTAAGTGCTGTAGAGTGTCTAGTTAGCTGCGGTACATGAAGTAAATAGGGACATAGGAGAGAGGAAAAATCACAGTCCAAGGGCAATGGAGAGAGTGATACATTTGAAATCATAGTGCCCTTGTTCAAATTCTGATGAACTATTGCTACCTGAATGGCCTTGAGAAATTTATTTAACATCTTCTAAAATTGAGGCTATTGGGGGACTTCAATATTTCCCTGTCCAGAGCAAACTTTGTGGAGGGGATTAAGGCCAGCACTATTTCTAGTCACCCTTCCCTTAGGCATAGACTCTCTTAGAACCAGAGGTTTGCTGGAGCTAGATCAAACTCTGTGCTGCTTGTCAAATTTTCTGTGTGAGCATTTGTACCTTGGAAACCAGCAAAAGCTACCAATCAGAATTTGTTTTGCCGATTGTCTATATTTAAGAAAGTGATAGAGAAAATGTTCATGATGCACATTAAATTTAAAAGTATGACGATGCTGTAGAGTAGCAGTTTTGACTGCTTAGGGCTTTCCCTCCTGCCCACTATGTTTTCTCACTCATTGAACTCCCTTTTCCTCATATAACTGGCTAGCTACTCAATGTCTTCCACTTCATGTGGGTTTGAGGAATTTAGATTGTCACACACACTCCATGAGGTTTTAAGGAAGGACTGGCTCCTCTTTAAGTGAGGACTTGCTGAGCACTTTCGGAACTGCTCATTTACCTTTGGTGTTCACCTGTCACCCAACTCTCACCTGTGGCTCCTAGAAACTAGCATGTACAGTGGCCACACCCAGTTGGTGGCAATCTCGGCCAACAGGTGATACCACATTGAGGGGTAACTGATGGACCAAATGTCTATGCCCAACATGTGAAGACTTTTCCCGGTGGAATGGGTGAATGAGAACAATTTGTTACAAATATGAAGGCAGCAGCAGAAGGTACCACGGAGAATTTAGGGCTTGATCAAGAATCAAAGACATCAACATCATTCAACACATTCCAGGCCATTGCAAGTCACCCTGGCTTTTGTCTTGCCACAAGACTTTGATGCCTCTGGAAGAAAGTGAGGTTTATCACTTTGTGCAACTCTGCCTCATTTAAATCTAATTCATGTCCAAGTTATGGCATCAACCCTATGATGTCATTGATCATTTTCAAAAACCAAAGGAATAATAACTGTGAAGAAACTCAAGTTGTTATTCAATTGTTTCCATTATATCTAACTTGTCATGACCCCATTTGGGGTTCTCTTGGGAGAGATACTGGAGAGGTTTGCCATTTCCTTCTCCAGGTCATTTTACTGAAGTAGAAACCGAGGCAAATAGGGTTAAGTGACTTGCCCAGGGTCATCCAGCTAGCTAATAAGTGTCTCAGGCCAGATTTGCAATCAGGTCTTCCTGAATCCAGGTCTGTCTCCACTTCACTGTGCCACCTGGCTGAGAAAACTCAAGAGGGACCATCATAGCTGAACACTCAGAAACACAAGTTTGTGGTCTCATTTGTTTTGGCTATATCTGTTAAGTGACTTTGGCTGAAACACATGCTGAGAAGGAAGTATAAGAATTTCAGTTGTTCAATGGTAGTTAATGAAGCTTTTACTTTATGAAATATTTCTGTCTTATTTTCTAGATCTAACTTTGATTACTCTAGATTGGTACATATTTACTTTCTTTTGAAGTTGTTAAATTGGAGAAAAATACATGGAAACGAACTACCTCAGCATCTTGCTGATTATGTGACCTTCCTTTCCCTTTACTTCTTGACTGCAGACAGCTAATGCTTGGGATTATAAAAGATGACAGCCAGGAACTTATAGAAAGAAAGATTTGCCTGAAAAATCTTTAAAGAAAGAAATCCTGTCACATGTATGCTAATTTGCAAATAAGATGTAATTGATAGCCAAATCATGCTGTAACTTCCGTTAGTACTTAGTATGGTTTATAATATACAAAGCAAATTGTTTGGCATATTTAAACATATGGCAGGGACATCTGCCAATGGGATGTTTGTGCAGGGAAATATGAATTTCCATGTAGCTACTTAAAATGGACTGAGAGTTCTGTACTTAGTTACACCTTGGCTCCTGTGCACTCTGGAAAGAAGGCAATGCATTTCTTTCCACTTCATCAATTCACTTGGTACTTGTAAATTAAAAATCATTGTCACTCTGTGATACTATCTTGACTATTTCCCCAAATAAAACAGAAAGAAAAGGAAAGTGAGCATGGATTTTGAATGTTATGGTAATTTAGAATATAGAAAAGGGAAAATGTGACTTTGGGCAAGGCAAGGAAATTCTCTGGGTGTCAGTATTCTCACCTATACATATACAATGGGAGTATGTATGAGGATGAGCCAGATCTGGGTTTTCTTTCCATATATTTTTTCCACCAGTTACATGTTAAAATGACTTTTTACTTAAAAAAAGGTTTTAAATTCCAAATTCTATTATTCCTTCCCCTGTGCCCTCCTTTCTTCCTGAGGTGGTCAACAATCAGATATAGGTTATGCATGTGCAATCATGTGAAACATTTCTACATTAGTCATTATGTACAAGAAGACTCAAATAAAAGGAAAAGAATGGAAGAAAAAAAGTGAAAATAGCATGCTTCAGAAGTGTATTCAAATAGTATCAGTTTTTTTTTCCCTGAAGGGGGATAGTGTGCTTCATCATTAGCTTTGGGATTGTCTTGGATCTTTGTGTTGCTGGGTATAGCTAAGTCATTCAGTTTTCATTGTACAATAGCACTGTTACTGTGTACAGTGTTCTCCTGGTTTTTCACTTCACTTTGCATCAAGTCATGTAAATCTTTCCAAGTTTTTCTGAAAAAATCCTGCTTGTCACTTCTTACAGTACAATAATATATCAGCATAAACAGATACCACAGATTGTTTAGCCTTTCCCCAATTGATGGGCATCCCTTTGATTTCCAATTTTTAGCCATCAGAAAAAGTGATATATATGAATATATATATATACATATAATGTATTTCTATATTTCTATATATATATGACCTATTTGTACAGATATATATTTATACAAATGGGTCCTTTTTTCCTTTTTTTTTTTCAGAAATAACTTTGGAAGATAGACCTAACAGTGATATTTATGAATCAAAAGGCATGTACAGTTTTATAGCTCTTTGGACATGGTGCCAAATTGCTCTCTGGAATGGCTATATCACTTCACAACTCCACCAACAGTGTTTTAGTATACCAGTTTTTCCGCATTCCCTCCAACATCCATTATCTTTCATTTCTGTCATATTGGTCAGTCTGATAGGTCTGAGGTGGTACGTCAGAGTTATTATAACTTGCATTTCTCTAATCAGTAGTGATTTAGGGCATGTTTTCATGTAATGAGAGATAGCTTTGATTTCTTTAAACTGCCTGCATATCCTTTGACCATTTATCATTCGTGAAGTGACTTGTATTTTTATAAATTTGACTCAGTTCTCTGTATATTTGAGAAATGATACCTTTATCAGAAATACTTGTTACAAATACCACCTCCCCCCAATTTTTTGCATTCCTTTCAATTTTTGTTGCTTTGGTTTTGTTTGTGCAAAACTTTTTAAATTTTATATAATCAAAATTATCTATTTTACGTTTTGTAGCATTCTTTATATTTTCTTTGGTCCTAAACTCTTCCCTGATCCTTAGTACATCAGGGGGTTTTAACCTTGATTTTGTGTCCTGTATCCATTTGTCAATATCACGATCCTTATGAATCTCTTTCTCAGAATAGCTTAAAAATGAAGGGAAATGCTAAATTTTATCTAGCTGTTAGTGAAAATGAATATATGTATTTTTTTGCATCTAAGTTCACAGACCCACTGAAATCTATCCTTGGATCTCTTGGAATCTATGGACAACAAGTTAAGAACTCCTGGACTGAATGATCTCAAAAGTATTAGTCAGTTGCAGTTTTCCATTATTCTGTGTTGTTTTGAAGTTATATTACTGTGAAATTGGGACTATGTAGAAAAGGGGAAAAAGCTGCTTTTTTTGGATTTCAAGGCATACTGTATTTTACTTACAATTCCATATTTCTATTTTTATGGAGAATAAAGTACATTGAGATTTAGCACCTTTGATACCTTTAAAAATTTTTAGCAAATGGGAAAAAGTAATTATAAAGTATAGTTGTGTGTTTGTGTATATGTATTTTCTAGTGAAGATTTGAGGAGATAACCTGGTATATAATGTTTAGGGGAGGAAGAAATGCATGATCTGTGAAGAGGTCCCTACATGAATGGGAACTGAATCATTAGAGATAGGCAAGGTTGAAAGGTATTCATTTTAAAATATAGGAATGCTGTTTGGGATGCCATCTGCCCTCTTTGCTAGAAAGGGAAGAAATATTTTGGGATCAGGTAGGGTCTCCTAGGATCAGGGATTTATTTTA
>CM053598.1:209475148-209492298 GCA_028646575.1 Pseudocheirus occidentalis
CACACACACACACACACACACACACACACATATATATCTGGAAAAGCCCAAGTTATAGAGTCAGAATTGCTGAGAGAGAGAGAGAGAGAGAGAGAGAGAGAGAGAGAGAGAGAGAGAGTGTTCTGAGAGCTGCTATGAATTGAGAACAGAATAGAGAACAGAAATTATGGTGGCAAAATGGAGAACTGAGAAGAACTGAAAAGTGAATTGAGAAGAACTGAGAAATGAGAAGAGAGGAGAACTGGGAGGAAGCATGACTGTGGTGCTGGTACTTTGTCTGTCTGTTTTGATGCTACTTTGTCAGATTTTTCCATTCATAGAGGATTTTGCTGTTCTTACAAAAGCCCTGGGACCTTACGGCTGGCTCAGAAGCCCTGAAAGAGGATTTTTTGCTGCATGTTTACACAAATCCTGGAGGAGGGTCTTACTCATGTTTTCAGAGGTCCTGGGACTATATTGATGATTTCTGTTGAGTTCTCAGACATTGTTTGTGGGTATGAGTTGATTTTACATGAAGACAGTGAATTGATGAGGATGCTGGCATTGTGTATGGATGTTGTTTTGGTTCTTCTAAGTTTTGTCTTCCCAGAAACAGCAACTGTGGAGGACTTGAGGTGGAATAGATACTGTGAGCTTCAATATGGAATGGAAACTGGACAGTGAACTGGATGAAGGACTTAACAAGGAGCTGGACAAGGAGTTGGGAGCTGCCTGCCTTTGAACCCAGGGGACAGTTTTGTAGATTTGGGAAGGAGCTGGGTCCATGGAAGAGGAACCATGGAAGCTGAGAGTCAGCCTTGAGTCAAGATGAAAAGACCTCATCTTGAGTACCTGATGCTGATTGAGAAGATTATGACCTAGGGGTGGCAAACTTTGATGTTTGTACTTTGTGTCCATTAGGGAGACAAGCCTCCTTAAGGATGATTGAATTAAGGACTTACTGAATGATTGAGTTACTAAATTATTGTAGCTTGTTTAAAACTATGTGGCCACTTTGGTGAAAACTATATGGCCATTTTAATAATAAGTTATGCCATGACATTGTAAATGCTGTACTTCGATTTCTGTGAATGTTTTGTCTTAGTTTGTTATTGAATAAATAGAGGGTTCACTATACTGTGCATCAGAACCTTGAAGCTGTTCATAGCAGCAGTCCTCTGGAAAGCTGCTTGTGCTTCGCTTTACATTTTCCTATTTCCCCATATTAAAGTAAAGGACATTTTGAAGATGAATTGATTTTACTTACAAAAACGATGGGAGGAAATGTTGTTTCTGTTAGGCATAACAACATTTTTCTTCAACTTTTTAAGCTTTTGAAGGTTGTGTGAATACTTTCTCACAAACACTATATATTACATGTGTAGAGTTCTGAGGTAACAATTCCCATACACTCTTAGAGATGCCCATTAAGATCTTAAACTTACACAATGAATTTTTTTTTTCAAAAGAAAGGAAAGGAATTTTTAAAAGTATTCTATCCTTCCATGCACTTTTTCATCCTCAAAACTTTTATAGACTAGATTTAATAAATTCATTGTCTGGATGAGGGCACACATAGTTTGTAAAATCATAGGGAGATTTTTGCCCTTTAAGTTATTTTTTCCTAATCTTTTCTTTTTTCCCCTATATTTCTCTGTCTTTACTCAGTTCAGAGCTCTGCTATTTCAGAAGCCCTAACAACAGCCTGAAGCTCAGGCTCATGAAAGAGGAACATTGGGGAAGGGCCTGTAGAGTACATTGTAAGTTTGTAAGGCATTTGATGCCAATATAAGGGAGGGAGCATGTTGCAGAAGGGGCATTCTGAGGTAGACAAGGTTCTCTCCAAATTCAGTTCTCTGAATTTTGTCCCAGATTCTTGCCTCATCCCCACACTGAATTTCTTTATTCTCAACCTGGACTGTCTACTCAGGTTCCCTTAAAAATGCCTCAGGTACTACAGGATGTTGTGAATGATCCCTTTCTCTGTCTCTGTCTCTCTGTCTGTCTCTCTGTCTTTCTGTTTCTGTCTGTCTCTGTCTCTCTCATTTTTCTCTGGTCTCTCTATCTCTCTCTTTCTCTCTTCTCTTCTCTTCTCTTCCCTACTTCCCCTCTCTCCCCCCTCTCTCTCACATGTCTCTTATTCTCCTTCCTAATCTCCAGCTTGGCTCTCCAATGATTCAAAGTGATTTCCATGCTAACTACTACCTCCTAACTCTGTCTCTCTCATGAATACCCCTTTCTCATAAGCACAATTACTGAATCTGATGCTGTTGTTCCCAAATTTTGCTGTAAGATTTTAACATATTTATTCCAATTGACTTATTATGCCTCATGGTATGATATGCTCTGCAAAAGAAAGATATTACAAAAATATCTATTAATATACATCTCAGAGGAAAGTTACACATAATTTAATATATTCCTCAGAGGAAAGATATTATGAAAGTACAAAATGACAATAGCCAAAATGATCTATCCAAGAAGAAGTGGAAATAAATCATATCCTTCACTAAACCTATGGCATTTTTACACTGGGGGACTGATTATAAATTTAATATAAATTCAAAACAGAAATTGTCAACAAAGACCCAGTTTAACACACATTCAATAAAATGCACTTTTTTATTTTTGTATCAATGAAAAAATATTAACATTTAAGTAAGTGTGAAAAAAATCAAAGTTGATCCTCCCTGATGAGTTACAATTTATTGTGCTAAAACCCAGAATCCTTTTGGGTTAGAAACTTCTACCTGCCAATTCGTTTTTAAAGTGACTCTTTTTTTCTTACTTACAAATAGTAGTTAAAATGATCAGTGCAACAAACTTCCCAGAAGTGACCATGTGTGGGTCATACATTTTCCCATATTAATAAACTACAGTCACAGTAAGTCAAAATGTCACACATTCCTTCAGCAACCTGTGACAGATCAACAATGCATACAAAATTTTTATAACACATTGAGATATCTTTTTAAGTAGAAAAATAACCTGCTTATCCCTAATAAATATCCTCTCACAGACTTTTGAACAAAGCAAACATAGCCTACTAGCATAGCAGTCATAAAAATATCATACACGGGAGCTTCACATTCTTCCATTGGTCAGAATATAAGAAAATTGCTTCCGTGGAAATAGCCTCTCAGAGGCAGGGATACATATAATAACATTCCCAAGTTTCCACTAAGCAGTAGCAATGACAAAATATTTCCATAATTTGCAAAAGTCTCCAAGGTCACATTAATGCCACACTCACATATTGGCATTAAAATATACAAAAGTTAGTAACTTGTAAAAATGAAAAAGCACAATATCAAGTCCTCAAAAAATGCATTTTTAGATTCACCACAAATGCCCAGTCTTTCACTGAAATATCTTAGAATTAAGTATTTAGGTAATCACTGCATACTACATAAAATACACTATATTTTAAAGGATAGAAATTCTTCCAAACTATAGTATCTTTCAAATATCAATGGAATGGAATTTCCTTCCAGATTCTCACTTCATTTTATGGAATGCTTGCTCTTCATTATTCAAATATCTATGCAGGCATTTGAATAGTTCAGAGTTTCCAATGCTACCAATCCCATGGATCTCCCATCAGTGTACACTTTCTGTCAGTAAACCAAGATGCATAAAAGTCATATATGAGCATTACCTAATATTGCCAGATATGGAGAAAGCTCAGCAAAATCAACGTTGAATCATTGTTCATTTGAGTTAGGAAACATTTTACACTGTTTCCTGTTAAAACTGAAAAAAAAATCTACTTTAGTGTCTTAATATGTGACCTTCAGGTCTTTCTGCCTAGAGACCAATCAAATCTTCTCCAATGAAGAACTCCAAACTATGCCTTTGTATATACAAGAATTTCAGACTTTTTACTCACCAAATATCTGTGTGATCTTGAATGTTCCCATTTGATTAGCAATAGTTTGGTCAGCAAAGTTTCAGAAGTGGAAAATGTAACTTGAGGCTTTAAGCAGATTTAATAATAGAAAAAGAAGCAAAGAAAGGAAAAGAAAGCCCCCAAAACTTTATGACATTAGACATTTTGAATGAAAGGGGAAAAAGAAAACACTAACTGTGAGAAAAAAGATGTGCAGTTTGTCATGGATTCAGCACAAAATAGAGATAAAAATTTGGCAAGTATCCAGCTTCTTTTAATAATTGAGCAATGATTTGCTTCAGTTGTTGGAAGCAATCAGTCTTGATTGTTCAGGTCCCAGTTTGGGGCTTGGGGCTTAAATGATGTGCTAGGTTTGGCCACCTACACATTAATTAAATACACTTCATTTAATTAGGTAGGTGACAAAATTTTCCTTCTCTTCATGTTGTATAACTTCAGTCTGAAGGAAAAAAGAATACAGTTGAATTTAGGGTTGCAGATTTTAGACATCCCTATGTTAGGAGTTAGCATAGGTGTTCTATGACCTCATTCAGGACTTCATATGTAATGGCAGAATGTGAAAGTGACCTAGAGCTGGACAGGAACTTAAGGAAAATCTGTACCAACACAATCATTTTACAGAGCAGTGCATCAGAAATGTCCATTGAATTGCCTAAGGCAGAAAATGTCAGAGGTGAGATTCAAATTTAGGTATTATGGGTACCTCATTCTATTGCTCTGAGAAACAGAAACACAAAAGAAGAGAATATTTACTGATCTTTGTTTTCTTTTAAAAGTAGGTTGATATAATGATTGAATTTTTGTGTTACGTGTTATCTAGTGGACTATTTTATCAAGAACTAATTTGTCAAAGATGTCAAATAACTATATTGAAATTCTCGGGGGTGGCTAGGTGGCACAGTAAGTAGAGTACCGACCCTGGAGTCAGGAGAACCTGAGATCAAATATGGCCTCAGAGACTTGACCCAAAAACTAGCCCTGTGACTTTGTGCAAGTCACTTAACACCAATTGTTCTCCCAAAAAGCAAAAAAAGAGTAATTCTTACTAATTCTACCCTACACTCACTCACATACACATACACAAATACACATGTATTTTTAAAATGACAAAGGATGGAGAAAAAATTCAATGGCTTCTGAAAATAAATGTCTTTAAAATTATTTTTGGAAAATGTATTTGGACATCAAGGAATTAGTAAAAAGGCCCATTTATTTTGGAAATAAGAGATGAAATTTGCCATTCTAAACAGAGCTATTTTAAACATAGTGCAAGTTTTGTAGTTGTTTGGCAAATGAACTGGTACCATTGGCATCAACAGAAAAAAAAAGAGGGAATAATTGACTCAAATATCAAGTGGAACTTGATTGGTCATAAGTTAAATCTCGAATAAAGAATGAATCTTTTTGGTCCCTGATCTAAAGGATTTTTCCTTGGCTTCCACTATCATATGTGTGTGTGTGTGTGTGTGTGTCTGTATGTGCGTGCGTGTGTGTGTGTGTGTATATCTTATTCTAAATTCAACATTTACTTGGCATATTTTTTTTCCAGAGTGACCTCAGCCTCCATTCAGTTGTTTCTGGTTTTTGCTCTGAATCCTTAGTGGCTTTAGGGTTCTGCATGATCCTTAAAATCCCCTGCACTAGAAGCCAAGAGGATAGGAATGAGTGTTGGAATTCAGGCATCAACACACACTTCCCTTAATTCTTTGCTTTCTGTGTTGAGTTTCCTAGCTAGTTAAAAAAAATAGTTAAGTAATAATGATGATATTGTGGTTAAGATGCGGATATAAACTTAGTTCTTAACTAGGAATTCCTTACATCAATAAAATCATATATGGGGACATATTTTCTTCTTTTCTTCCAGAAAACAAATCTTCATGCATGAAACTTATTTCTCTTCCAAAAGCTGGAGATACTAAGTGAATTTCTTCCATTAAACACAAAGTATTCCTCATGATTTCACTTATTAACATTAAAATCTGGCATCATTGCTAATAAAACAAAATTGCCTTACCATAGGGGTGGGGAACCTACAGTCTCAAGACCACTTGTGACCCTTTAGGTCCTTAAGTGCTATCCTTTTACTGAATCTAAACTTCACATAACAAACCCCTTAATAAAAGAATTTGTTCTTTCAAATTTGGAGTCATTCAAAAGACTGAACCCAAGGACCTAGAAGGGCACAAGTGGCCTCTAGGCCACAGGGTCCTCAACTCTGTCCTAGTAGGTGAACCCTAGCCTTGGGATCAGGAACACTAAAAATCCAATCCTACCTCTGACCTGTGTGTGACAGTGAGGAAATCAATTATTCTCAAAAAAGCCCAGGAAACTCTGATTAAGCGGAGGAAGATTTTAAGTTGCAGACAGCTGCTGGCCTGTATTTTATAAAAGGGCACTCTACACAGATAAATTGAGTGTACAGCACACAGATAAAATAAAAGGCAAAAGTTTAAAAGGATCAGTTATCTTTATTTTTTCCAGCATAGTGGAAATAGAGTAGTGGTTGTTTTTCTGGTGTTGAGGGTAAGAAAATAAGAGAATTTTGCAATGGATATTAGGCTCATGAGAATAGTTAGTTGCTATCATGGATGTAGTGCCAGGCTTGGAGCAAGGAAAACTTGTCTTCCTGAGTTGTAATCAGTCCTGCCTCAGACACGCATTGACTATGGGACCCTGAAAAAGTCACCAAATCCTGTTTTATTGAGCTTCCTCATCTATAAAATGAGCTAGAGAAGGAAATGGCAAACCACGTTAAGATCTTTGTCAAGAAAACCCTAAATGGGGTCTTGAGTAGCACAAGACTGAAAAACAGCAACAATTGGACTCATAAAAAGCATATTTTGTCTCCTCTGCTAATGACTAAAATGTTGATTGTTCTGTGTAAATTAATTTGCTGATGGAAAGTATTAAGCATGACTAACACTGGCATTATAAACAATCGATTTGCTCAATCTAATTATATTATTGTGTTATTAAAAGATTCTTAGATTTTTAGCATTTCTCATCTAAGTACTTCATAACCTTAAACTATTTTTCACAATTCTTTGATATATATCTATGCTTATACATATATGTTTACACACGTTTATACAAAGGCAAATTGATAGATTAATTAAGCTTGAGTCTATAATCAATATCTGAGACAGAATCACAATTGATAAATTCTAAATTCCAGTCCTAACCACATAGGTTAGCCCAGTGCTCTGTGCATAGTAGGTGCTTAATAGGCATTGATTGATTAATTTGTTATTATGCAAAATAATTTAGATTTTTTTAATTTTTGAAGAGATTGGAAGAATACATAGCAAAGCTTTAGTAAAATCAATATTAGGTACCTAAGTTTTACAAAAAAGAAAGTTTATTTTTACTTATATACATATTAACCACATGCCTCTACTAAAATTCTATTACTTCTCTTCATTATGATATGCAGATAGGCTCTCTAAAGTTAGGCCAGAAGGAGCATATGCTATTTCCATTAGGACCAAACTAGAAGCAATTCTAATGCAGGCCCAGTGATGGGAAGTATATCTATAATGTGGGGATCAGAGTAGCTAAATTCAAAGAGATTCATCACCAGAAAGTTTGCCATGGGGTGACAATTGCTTTGACTACAGAAACTCATGAAGATTATCTCTTAATGGATGGAAGAGTTCCAGTCTTCATTTGTAGATTTCCCTCTATTATGGATCCTGACATATTAGAATTACCATTAACTCTTTGCCATATTTCTAATTTCCCTGAAGGGAATCATAAAAGAATCCATTCTTTCTAACTCTAGTTCAATAAGAAATGGGCATGTGAGGAGAATGAATATACACACATACATACAGTATACTGTTGTATATACATACATACATACATACTCACACACACACACATATATATGTGTATATATATATATACACATACATACATATATGTACAACAGCATACTGTGGAGGGGAAAAATGGTGAAATTATAGCCTGTCATTTGTGAGGAAATTACTAGAACAAGCATTTATTATTTGTTATATAATTTACGCCAAAAGGACATTTCATAGAACAAAAACCTTCAAGTGAAAGGAATATAAGAATGGGTCAAGATCCACTTGATAGAAGGATGACCATTTGGCACTGAAAGGAGGATTGGTAGAACATTTCATTCTTAGTAACTCTTTTCAGAAGAAACAGGAATAGAAAGCCTGAACATGTGTTTCTTTTTGTGTGGGTGGTCCTATAGCATCATTATTAAGAATCGAAGCTGTCTTGCATTTTAATGAGTTAATTTGGGGGAACATCTCACATCAGGGATATTTTTAAGAAGTAGGTTGAATAAGGGTGGATGAAGACAAGGTTAGAGATAAAGTTATGCAATCAAGTTATATTGTGCTTTAACATTTGTTTTGGAAGTCCTGTGACTTTTCAGGACTGACTAAAACTTAAAAAGAAATTTCCTCATATAGAGATGACTGAAGACTTTTAATAAAATATAGAATTATTCTTTAAAAAATGCTCATCCAACAGAGGAACACATGTTCTGTATTCAATTTTTGTTCATATAATTGCTCCCTTACTTTGAAAGTCAATGTCAAGTCCTCACTTGGCCTGATTTTTTACTCATCTCTCCCCCAAATTATGTATAAACGAATGTGAGTGTTATGATAATTATCAAGACTTACCTCCCTCTTAATCACTCTAACTCACTCTTCTATGATAATGGTTGGTGTGGTTAGGTGTATACCAAAAACAGTGGCTGTGTATGCTTGGACATCTCTTGGTGTTCTTGATGTCCAGCAATTGGTGAGTTTGTATGAAATTAGGCATAGAACCTGTTCATGCAAAAATGAGTCCAAGCAGCCTTGCAAGTTGACAATAGGTAGCCAAAACTTTGGCCTTAGTTTGATTCTATGGTCTCATGTTGTATCACTCTAAGTTTATATTCAATAATTTTATAGTACAAAACCTTCCTCTTATTTGTAATTGCTCTGTATCATTTCTTAGAAATGCAATATAAGCTTCTATATTCTGTCATAGGAATAAGTATTCTTGTTATTTATTTTAAATACAGTCATTTAAGCAGTATTATCCTTGTACTGATGGTCAATTCAGTGACTGTACTATTTATGCATTTAAATTATAAGTGCAATTGTTTGTAGCAATGATGTGACAGTAGACAAGTGTATAAATATTATGAGCTCAGAAATCAATTTAACAATTTTTATGATAGGTGTCTCTTTAGAGACACTGATAAGGATATTAGAAGCCTCAAAGCTTTAAATTTCACTCCTTTAAAACATGATGATCCTTGTGTTTATTTACTCTGGAAATTTCCATCAAATTTAAAATGAAATCTACATAAATCATTCTTCCATGCAATCATTCTTTTTTGAAATGTATCACATTAAAACAATCCAGTAAGAACTCTAACTATCCATTCTATTATAGATAAGCTTTCCCCATTGTTTTTTTTCTGTACTGTCTTTTTTTTTCTTTAATCAAAAAAGGAAGGGCAAATTTGGTGACTGTATGCTTGATAATACCTCTCTAAGACATTCGAGTTGCTCTATTACTTACAAAACAAAACACAATATTAATTTTTCAGAAGAAATATGCCATTGTTCAAGTGAATTTCACTTAAAATAGCAAACATAGGTGTATTACTTAAGTTACTGCACTAATAACATTTCCTTCATATTTTTCATCTTTTTGTGAGTGCTGTCTTAAAGTTCTTCCTAATTATACATGCATACACATGCATTTGATTCTGTGAAACACATTTAGCTAAAAAAAGTAATTTTTCAACTAAGAATTAATAAACTCATTTTTTAATGAGATCACTACTTTGCAACTACTTCTGGAACCAATTTGCTATAATACATTTGACAAAAATATAGCAAAAAAATTCAATGGTTTGAGGTTGAGGTGTTTTGGGGAAAGAAATTTTATTGTAGGGTTAAATGCATAGACAAATCTGTATATTTTTAAGATTTCAGAATCATTTTAATATAGAAATACCTGAAGAAGCTACCTGCTTAGTCCATAATAAGCACTCAAGAAAGGCTGAAATACAAACTCATTGTGAGTATATAAAGTAAAAATTTGTAGAAATATACACCTATGATACAGCATATTATCCTTTCCTGAACACACACAAAAAGTTTGCAAACATATACAATTGAATGATTTCATTATATGGAGGGAGCAAAAACACAAATACTCATTTGTTTCTTTTAAAGAACCACCATAACTTTCCCTCAACTTTAATATGCACAGTAGTTCCAAATACGAAAATAATTTTATGCCTTATGAAACTCTTTACTTGCCAAATTGTGTCATAAAATTCTTCCAAGATATCTGAGTGAAATTAAGGAAAATTAAATTAAACTCTTCAATTTAATCATAAGTATTCATCATTATACATCCCCCCAAAATGTAAAAAAAAGACTTGGATAGCTCCTATGTTCTGGTATTATTTACTTCACAAGTAAAAATGTTATATAATTTTTTGATAGTTGTTTATTTGAATTTATCCATAGAGCGTCTCTGGTCTTGAAATTTTATATATATATATAATTACACACACATGTATACATACAGATATGTATGTCTCTGTGTGTATACATATGTACATAAATACATATACACATATCCCTTTATTTTCTGACATAAGTGAGGAAATTGTATTAATTGATTTCTAAGAAACAAAATATTTCACAGACATATTGTTCATATACCATGATACAAGGATAAAGAGAGCATCATCTTCATTTTAATTTTCACAGATGGGGAACTTGAATTCAAGAAACAGAAAGTGACATCCAAAGTGATACTTGTCAATTTGTGACAAAGTGTGAGTGATTAATATTTCATTGTCTTCCTCAGTGGATGGGGAGGGCAGAAGGGACTCATCCAATTCGCAAGAATGTGCCCATAGACAAGCAAGATATTATATCTAAAAATAATAGTGTTATTATCTTTTAAAATCAATATTCATGCATGACATAGATATTTTAGACAAATGTTCTCATTTCCTACATGAAATTTTAGAAGAGAGAATAAGAACAAGTATATCAGAAATACAAGCCATTAGACTGAAAAAAGTCCCATCACATCATAATGACTAGTCCCTGTACTTTGCAAAAGCAGTGTCTGACCTATGACTGAGGGCAGAAAAAAATCACTAAAGGAATTCACTTTTTTTTAATTTTAAGAATCAAATGGCCCAAATCCCTTAGATGAATAAACTACTTGATTTTAAGTAAGGTATCTGGATTTAGTACATTTTTACGTCTATCTCTAGGGAAAACTTAATTTATAAAACGATGTCCAAGTTGGCAAAGCTAATAACTCTCCTAAATTGTTTGTACACAAGGAACAATTTAATCTCTTCCTGTGAAATCTGAGCAAGGGAAGGTACAAAACTGAAATTTCTAGTTTTTCCTGCCTTCATTTCCACAAAAATTATAAATAATGTAAACACATACATTTGAATGATGGCCTTTGATTATACTACACAGTCTTCTCCTTAAGAATGACTTTGTAAGATGAAATTAATGTTTTGATGAATCATTTAAAGACGCATTGTATTTTTCAATTCCTTTATATTTATGTTCCTCCCCTCCCCCACCTTCTCTTTATAATGCAACTCTGGCTCAAACAGCTATACTCACAATCTTCCCATTTAGACCACATTTTAGCAACGTGTCCTACTGTAGACCAAAAAAACTTGTCTATTTGTGATACTTAGTTCGTATTTCCATTTTTAAAAATGTCACTATAATGTTTTTTCTAGTCATTCAGGTTATAGTAACTGATAATATACATTATTATAGAAAAATATTGAAGATGTACAAGTTGCTTTGGAAAAGTTTGAATTTTCAGTATACATATTTACTGATATTAGTGTGTTGGTCAGAAAGATATACATAAATAAACATATTTGTATATCTTTAAAAAACATTTTTTCTGTATGCACCATAAGCATTTGTAGAATAAACCATGCAGTCACCTGGTCCCCTCAAAAAGGAGTTTACCACTTATGTGCTGATTGAGGGAACACAGAAAATTTTTCTATCATTATTGCACTTAGTAAAGTTCACCCTTAAATATGTTTGTGTTAGATCAATAGGCAGGAATTGTTCTTCCTGGAAACTTAGAGGAAAACTGTATATACAATATTCAGTGAACACATGCGGGTCAGCACCATGACCAGGCCATGCAAAGAAAGGAGATGATTGGGAAGAACCTCTAAGGAGTCATTGAAATGCAATTGATGCTATTGTTCTTGCCTGAGAACCCAGAATGCTGTACTACCATTCTGTTCAAGGACAGACTGTTGTCTTATGTGCTGCTTCATGACTACAATCAACTACTGAAACTTGGCAATAATTTAGAAAGTTGAATGTTTCATGGACCTTGATTTAGGCCTTTGAGCCAGTTTATGTGGCAAAAAATGAAATAGGAAGTAATACATTTATGACCTCAGATTATATTTTCTACTTGTTCCCACTATTAAAATTTCAACCATATCTCACACATAATTGAAATGCACACACACGCACACACACACACACACACACACACACCAGATTCAAAGATAGTGAATGACTTACAGATTCACAAAATATTAGCACATGAAGGAACCTTAGAGGACATCCATTACATTCCCTTTCCTTTGCCAGTAGCATAACAGAGGGTGAGACAAGTGATTAAGTTATAGGGGTACGAACCAAACCATATAAGCACATAAATCTCTATTTGGAAAAAGATGATTTACTGTGTTATAATTAACTCATTCTGTCATGCCTATAGTTTAGGCAGATTTTACAACTTTTGTTTTCACCTAAAGGTCCTCCTTTATATTAATGGAAGTTGTATGTATAAAGAAATGGGGAATATTGCCTAGACCTCTCACCTTACATACTTTCTGAGGCTCTGGGAATAGAGAGGGACATAGAGAACAGATACAAAGAATGTGTTGGCCGTTTGAGGTGTAGGCCAATTTTGTTTGTAGATTTCTTCACTTCACAGAAGACATGCAGCACATATAATCCAAGTTAATTACTTGCCTCTAGCACATAAAACTAAGAGGTAGAGAGGAAATTGTATAAAATATTAATCTATTATCCCAAACACCTTATATAAATGGGATGGGGTACATGATGTTATTTTTTGAGTTAGGTATAAAATTAGTCTTAATGGTGCTTCTTTACAGTTCTCAAGTCAGATTACAATTTTATTTGACTGAATATTTTGCCTGTAAATATTAGTAGATTTGGTTGGATTTGAGATGAGAGGGAAGGTAGGGAATGATCACATAACTTTGAGTATTGCCATCTTGGGATCCACTATCAGCTTTTCTGTGCCAAAGTGTGTGTGGAATGCACACACAGACACACACACATATATACACATATGTATACATGGATATTCTACACACATATATGCATATTCTGTATCCCCCCATATGCATGTACATATATATGTATGTATATACATGTGTATGTATATTAATATCACACATCAAAAGCACCCACCCTATATACACATGAATATGGTATATTCTCCCCTACTTCTAACCCATATTTGGAAAACTCATGCATGCACCAAAAAGAACACACTCCTTGGAGCTATTTAAAATGCATTGCTTACCTAATCATAATGAGATTAATGGATTCCTTTGATCCCCTGGAGTCAATATGTATTTTGGTATGGATATTAATCATAAATATATATATTTTATTTAGTGACTGGCTAAAGCAGCTCCTTGTGAACTTTGTTAGAATAGGCACTTTCTAAGAAAAGGATTTGTGATCAAAAAACAAAAAAAGAATGTAAAGTTTATACCTTTCCACTAGAGCATCCTTCTAAAGCATAGGGGGTCTATTTAATCAAAACTGCAGTCATCTAAAAGTTGAACCAAGTTTGTATACAAAGGAGAATCTTTAGAAAATTTTGACTAGGAAAACAAAATTGTGCAAAAACAGTTCTCTGATTTGAGTAACATTTGATTTTTTAAGCATACACTTTGAGCTAGGTTGTTTTTTTGTTTCTTTTCAAGTCAGTAACTCACAGACATTTTTCCTATTAGGAGAACTTTCCACAAATAAGTCTTATGCCAAATTCTACCCTTTGTAAATGACAAGTTTACTTTTTAAAGCACAACCAATAGTTTACCTTTATTTTTAATACCCTCATATCTAAATCAGAGATGCAAATATTCTGTTTTCATTTACTGCCATGATGTTCAGATTTAGAAAACCATAGTCAGAACAACTAGAAAATCAGATTATCTGATGTCAATGTTGATAAATTCTTATATAACTTAATATAGTATTTCTATAATAACCTACACTATATTCATAGTATGGGTAAGTCAGTCTAAAAGAACATAACTGTTCTCTAAGAAAGAGAGTGCTAAAGTTCTTTTATGGGACTGTCTGTGTTTACTACCTAAAGTAACATGGGGAAATGGGGGGAGGTGAGGAGTAGCTGAAAGAAAATGCAGTCCATGCATAAAGCCCATAGCCATCCATTCCCTTACTCCTTACACTTGACATAGACATTTCATGAGGCCTTTCAAAATGGACTAAATGACTGGCCTGATAGAGAATAGAAACCTCACACAAAGTACACAAAATACCACATGAAGAGAGATCATAAAATGAGACTAACAGTTGGAAAAGGTTAACTTCCTTACTGGCATTAATCTATAGTTCAAACTCAAAAGAACACTGAAGGAATGCGAACTTAACCCACCCCAGCCTGAGGTCAAAACACCCATGTTGATCCTAGCAGATTGGACCCTGATTTTTTTTTATAATACATTGCCTTTGTTAAACAAACAAAATCATCCTTTTTATTATATAATAGGTTATAAATAACTGTAAAGTATGCATGCAGTTAACTGCATATTATACAAGCAATATCTAGGTTATCAATAGTCATCTTCTTTGGCAGGCCAGAATCCAGCTGGACATGCAATATTTACATATCAAAATCCTTGTTGTATTCAAGTCATAGTGAAAGCAAGTGAAAATATATATATATATATATATAATGTATATACTATATATACACATGTATATAGCTGTATATACTGTTTCAATATATTAACAAATATATATGTATATATATATAATATTAAAAGTGGATTTCATCTTTATCAGATTCAGGTGACTCAGGCCTGGAAACACTAAAAATATCCTGACAGGGTATTTGGGGAGGTGCCTGGGGTGGCACTTGGGATTTGGGAGAAGAGGTCTGGGGAACACTCTTTTCAGAAAGTAGTTTCAAAATTTCTGCCACCTGCTTTTCCAGGGCAGTCATTCTGCAGCTTAGCAGGTGAATGTCATCTTTGAGTTCATGCTTCACTTCCTGCAATGTGGTCTGTAAGGCCTGCTCTGGAATGGGATAAAAGGGATGTTTTGCATCAGCCTGAATAGGACTGTGCTCCAGTGGGCTCCGGGTCTCTCCAGCTTTATCTAAACGGAGATCACTTTTTGTTATCCCACTGTCACACGAATCTGTTTTTCTTAATGGATTTTTGGTCACACTGCTCTCTGAGTCACTGCATTTAGGATCATCTGACAATAAACCCATAGATTCAGCCTTTGTGACATTATTCCAGTCTTCCTTTTTCTCCTCATGGCCACCCATATTATTCTTCAGTCGTAGCCACCCTTTCCCATTTCCGTTTTTCATTCTCATGGGACTGTTGACTTTGAGACACTTTGGGTCAGTACTGCCATTCGGCTTTAGCTCCATTGCATCTCGGTTGTTCTGTTTTAGGGACTCACTTGTTTTTACGTAGGCCAAAGAAGTTTGGATAGGTGTGATCTGAGAAACAGTGACTACGCTTGTGCCAGTGATAGAAGCCCCATTCTGTAAGGAGCGACTCTCCACCTGAAGTTGGCTCCTTTCTGGATCACTCTGGGTTGATCCTTGATTTCTTAGCTCCTTTTGCTGTTTGAACTTCTGGAAAAGCTTCCTGACAGGGTGGTCCACTGGGATACTGAGGGTTACCTCGTTTTTCTGCCGAAGACGCTCCTCCTCTTCCTTTTTCACATCACTGATTTTACGGAAAATAATCTGTCAATGAAAGGGGAGAATCCATAATGTGATTTTAAGAATGAAATCAAAATATAAATGAGTAATAATCTTATTATTATTGGATATTGTTTGTAAAGGAAGTATCCTCAACACACGAGAATTATAGACATTAACTTTTTTAAAGTCAATCTGCAGAATATAATTGCATAGAAAACTCAAGATAATTCTAACCCTAATATAGGAGAATCATTGCTTATATTCAACTCCTTCGCATTTGAGGATGGGAAGGTGTTCACAATAGATTCACCATACTTACTTTGCTTTCTACTTTATTTCACATTTGATAGAAAAACATAATCTTTAAAACTGCTTGGAAACACACAATTGTAGTTTTGCTAAAGCAAGGAGACTTCTTGGGCATGAATCAGGGTCTTGGAAATTCTCATTTCAAGGGTCCTGGAGACTCTGGAACACATGCACAACTGACAAGATAAGGAAGAACTCTAATGGTGTTGTCAAAGATATTGTAGATTTTTTTTTTTGGCTCTCTGAAAGAGAATCATCAAAGCGCATCATGGTGTGGTAGATAAAACCCTACACTCAGACTCAGGAAGAACTGGGTTTTGAACCTCAGCAGTTGTAACCTGGATGACCAAATTCTTTGAAAATTAGTTTTCATATCTGTAAAATGGGCTACAAATACCCATAGATCATGGGATGATGTATTATAAAAAGCAATTTGTAAACATCAGGCACTGTATCAATGTTACCTTTATTCTTATTACTGAGCCTTTCATTTTTCTGAGTGCTTTGTTATACCTTGTGTCTAATACCACAAATAACAGCACAATACACAAGGTCTTTCCCAGGGTAACACATATGACAGAGGAAACCACACACACACACACACACACACACACACACACATACACAGGCACACAATAAGACACCTAAGAATATCAGACTGCCAGAGCCACACAACACTGACACAATGAGGTCTCATCATTTAACTAAGCTATATCTATCCTTCTAACATTGCCATTGTTGGTCCCAATTCATGGGACTCCAGACTTTTACACTCTTTAATTGTTATGTACTACCTTCAAGCAGCTTCATAGTGGGAAAGAGAATACTGCCCTAGTTAGGGTTTTTTATCTTTTTGACATTTCTACCTTCCTCTCAAAAACAAAGCCCTGCAGCAATTCCTTTAATGAAATAAAATTGAAAA
>CM053598.1:209492798-209507960 GCA_028646575.1 Pseudocheirus occidentalis
CTCCTTCCTTCCTTCCTTCCTTCCTTCCTTCCTTCCTTCCTTCCTTCCTTCCTTCCTTCCTTACTTCCTTCCTTCTTTTTCTTTCTTCTTTCCCAAAACCTTAAACCCAACTCACTCTGAAGCTCATAGATTAGAACACAATAGGTCCACCTTAGAGTGAATGTCAATGGTAATTGTTTCTTTTTGGAATAGCAGCCCTGATGGTCTCCCCCTCCCAAGTTGATCTTTTTTTCTAATTAAAGGGGCCATCCCTTGACTCACTTCTTAAAGAGGCCTATTCACTGAATGGGAGTTACATCACTCTAAATGAGGACATGAAATACTTCATCTAAAAACTTCGTCTAAAATATCTCCCATTGCATCCTGAGTCATCTCCTGTCATCCTGATGAAAATCAGCCTGCTGGATCCAGTTGGCTCTGGAGGAGAAATTGAGCTGGTGACCTTTCACAGCCCTCCCTCACTCAAATTAAAACCAATTCCAAGCCATGTCATTTCCGTGATGGCATGATCCTGTTTGAAAATGAGGGACAAACGCAATCGCCAAGTGGTTATTTTTAGACTTTGTCTCCTCAGTTCTTTCAACCAGTTTTTATATGATGTGGTCTCCAATACTCTTATTTTGGTCACCCTGGCAATAATTCATAAATATGCTTCCAAAAGTATGGTGTTCAGAACTTAACGCCATACTTCAAATGTATCCTGGCCAGGGCAAAAATTGAGAGGGAGCATCACCTCCTTTTTTTCCTTTTTTTTTGAGGGCAATTGGGGTTAAATGATTTGCCCAAGGTCACACAGCTAGTAAGTGTGTCAAGTGTCTGAGTTCAGATTTGAACTCAGGTCCTCCTGACTCCAGGGCCAGTGCTCTACTCACTGCACCACCTAGCCTCCCCATCATCACCTCCTTTTGTCCAGATACCATACTTCTGAATGGAATTTAAATTACTTTAGTATTTTTTGGTTGCTGTAATATGCTTCTGACTCATCCAGTCCTTTGATGTTAAGGCATAGTTCTTTGCATATTGTCTCCCAGATTAGACTGTAAATTCCTTGAAAGTAGGGACTGACTTTAACCATTCTTAGTACCCCCATCATAGAGCATGGTGTCTGCCATGCAGTAGGAAGCCAATGAATGTTTATTGGCTTAACAGCTCACCCTGAACTTGCAATCTGCTAAAACATCTAACTTTTAAAAGATAAATTGCCCTACTTCTGCTAGTCTGTACTTGTGCACTTTAGCAGGAAATGAGAATCATAGTGAAGAACAAGCTGAATATTATAACACATAGAACTGCTGTTCTTAGAATATTTGCTTTTACTCATTTCTTTAAATAAGAGTTGATTCCCTTTTTCTAGGGCAGTCAGTTTTGAGTCCTAAGTAATCAGCGGTATTCAAGAGAGCTTTAAGACCATCATTTATTACCTGCATTTCATGTGGGCCTAATGAATTTTAGTGCAAAATTATTGCTATCATTGTTTAGTTGTGTCCAACTCTTCATGACCCCATGGATCATAGTGCAACCAACTCTGTCCATGGGTTTTCTTGGCAAGGATACTGGAGTCATTCGCCCTTTCTTTTTCTAGCCTATTAAGGCAAACAGGGACTAACTTATTTGTCCAGGGTCACGCAGCTAGTAAGTGTTTGAGAGCTTTTGAACTCAGGCCTTTATGACTCCAGGTCCCGCTTTCTATCTACTGAACCATCAAGTTGCTTCCAACACAATAATTACTCGTGAACACCAATCGATAATAATGAATAAATGAGAATATGATACTTTTTGCTTAGTATGTCTTTAAATTAGGGATCCTTCCTTACTTTCTCCCCACCATCAACTTATTTTCAAGGCATTTAACTTCTTAGCAAATTAACTTCCTTGTAATATTGCCCTTCTCACGGTATCTTAAGACCTCTTCCTTTCTATAATACTCAGAACAGATTTATTTTAAGATACAGTAGAAACTGTATAAATAGTTTAAATCACAACCACCTCTACATTATGCATGATTCTGAGTGGAGGAAAAAACAGAGGGAAAATCTCACTATTATAATATTTGAATATTCATTTTCAAAGAAGATTTGAAATCACCTAATCTGTCCATGGTGGGTTCTCACTGACTGACCTTAAATAATTACAGTGGAATCACCATCTTCTTCCCTCATTTTTCTTGGTAACATTTTTTGGTTTTGGCTATCTTTTCTTCCTCCCTTCCTTCCTTCCTTCCTTCCTTCCTTTCTTTCTTTCTTTCTTTCTTTCTTTCTTTCTTTCTTTCTTTCTTTCTTTCTTTCTTTCTTTCTTTCTTTCTTTCTTTCTTTCTTTCTTCCTTCCTTCCTTCCTTCCTTCCTTCCTTTTTTTTTGTTTTGGAGGGCAATTGTGGTTAAGTGACTTGCCCAAAGTCACATGGCTAATTTTTGTGTCAAGTGTCTGAGGTCAGATTTGACCTTAGGTCCTCCTGACTCCAGGGCAGGTGCTCTATTCACACCACCCCAGGTTTTTGGCTAACTTGAGAGTAAAGTGCTGACATTTAGAACAATACCTGTATCAATCAAATATCAAGGTGCATCCTCTTTGAACCCTTTTCCTTCATCTACTTCTGCGGGGGAAAAACTCAACAATAAATCTTTTAACTCCACATCTGTAATTAGCAGTCAAATAGGCCCCAGGATCATAGATTTAAAGCTAAAAGGGATCTCAGGTGCCGTCTAATGCTTGACAGAGTGCCTGGCCCATTTTAGGTACTTAATAAATGTTCATTGACTGATCTAGGTCAAGCTCTTCATTTTACACTGAAACCCAGGGAGGTTAAAAGGCAACTACATGATGCACTGGACAAAGTACTACTCCTGAGTACAGAAGACCTGAGTTCAAATGGAGCCTCTTCTGCTAGCTCTATGACCCTAGACAAATCACTTGACCCCTATTTGTTTCAATTTCCTCAACTGTAAAATTAAGAGTAAAATAATACATTAAAATACACTAAATTAAATCCAAGATTTGTTGTGAGGATCTAATTAAATAATGCTTGTCAAAGTATTTAGCACAGTGTCTGCCACAGGGTGGATGTTTAATAAAGACTTCTTTGCTTCCTTCTGTAAGTGACTTGACATGTGTCATACAAGTAGTAAGTGTCAGAGGATCAAAAGAAGTGTTCAAAATTGGAAATGAAATATGGTAAAGCTTAAGTTCAGAGGAAAATAAGTGGGTCTATTTTTTTGTTTACCACATTTAGCATATATATATACATATACATATATATATATCACATATGTATATATATATACATATGTATATAGACACATACACATATGTGTATGTGTAAATATATGTGTATATATGCATGCGTGTATATATATATACATATTATGAGCTTTTGGATTAAATATACATGTAATATATAGCTATGCATCCATTCTATATATGATTGTTATTATATGTTAGCTATTATATTGTATGTTACAGCATCTAGGTGTGTAATGCTTAGAATGCTGGGTATGGAGTGAGACTCATCTTCCTGACTTCAAATCTGGCCTCAGACACTGTATCACACAGCTGCATGATCCTGGGCAAGCAACTTTATTTGCCTCAGTTTCTTTTTCTGTAGAATGAGCTGGAGAAGGAAATTGCAAAGTACTCCATTATCTTTGCCAAGCAAAGCCCAAGTGGGGTCACAAAGTGTCAGGCTACTTAAATGGAGTGACTGCTTAACTCAGTAGCCTAAGGTCCTGCCTTAGGCTATATTCTTAGTAGGGACTGAAGAGACCAGAGGCTAGAGAGAAGCCTACAGCAACTGTTCCTTATTGTATTGTAGCATCCTCCTTAAATATCCTAGAGGCAGCATGATTCTCTTGTGCACTGGAGGAATGACCGATGGAGGACAGGCCGAGCCAGCTGTCTTAGCTGCTGCTCTTCAGGCGAGTGGTCTCATGAAAGACTTCCCCATGAGCTTAGCAATTGGGCTGTGACCCTCAGCACCACAGGTGCTTTTGGACTCACACTGATCCCTACACTTAAATATGACTGATATTGTATAGAATAATATAATTAAAAAGTCAAATCTTTTAGTAGATGCCATGGATTCCAATATTTAATAATAAATCAATATTGTTTTCTATGAGTTTTTCTTTTTTATTTCCTTTGGAATCTTATTAATGGTATCAGGTATGCTGGTATCAGGACATCTCTTCATTCCAGATACTTATTACACAAAGATACTCCACGGTCTTGACAGACCATGCTCTACTAGAGCAGCCACCTATAAGAACCAGTGCAACGATTAAGTGTCATGCAGTTACTTGAAATGCAACCAACTGAAACCCAAACAGAAGTTGTTCTATTGAAGTTTTACTGGCCTTGAGGTACATGTTGAATTTGTGAAAAATCTATCTGCTAGATGAAATACTTTGGCTGTGGATAAAGTCACCTAAGTGGAGTGTGTGATTTTAATAGATGTAAGCTCCTTAAGAGTACATACTATTTATTTTATTTCTATTCCCCATACCTAGCACACAGTCGGTGCTTACTGAGTATTTGTTGACTAATTACAACTTCATAGTCTAACATAGTATAACAAGTGAGTGTCGTATAGTAGGATAGGACTTAGATCTAGAAGGTACTTTAGAGATCATCTTGTTCAATCATCTGACAAATTAGTGAACTGAGACTCATAGAGGTTAAAGTCACACAGGTCATTAGTAGCAGAGCCAGGGTTCAAACTCATGCCCTAAGACTTTATATTTGACTTTCCTTCTACCTAATCACACCATATCTCTGAGACAAGTAAGCAGCCCAGTCAAGACTCAAGGTTACTTACTCTTATACTTTCCACAATTGCTTTTGTTTCAGTGTTAATATAATAAGACTGGAAATGATAGATAGATGTTTCTTTTTTATAACACAGTGAAGAGTAAGGAAAATAATTATGAAAAGAGTAGTATATCTAACAAGCTTTTTAATATGCCATTGGTCGCATTAATAGGTCCATCAAAACTGTTGATCTGCTTTGCTATAAAAGTTTCGCTGCTTATCTATCAGAATAAGTTAGGTAATTATTTCTTTAGGAATCAATAATTCTAAAATGGTGGTTGCTAATTTGAAGTCAAGTGACTTTCTTGAAAAAGCTGTCTTACTTTTCATTTTTCAAATGCATTAACATATTTTACCCAATTTTATAAGCAGAGATTTTTATTTTATTTTATTTTTAAGTTATGGAATAAGAAGCATATCCATAACACAGTACAATTAAAAAAATGACTGCACATGAAACTGCAAATCACCTATGAACAACTTGCTATTCTTTTTAAATATACAATGAAATAATCATGTAAATTTCCTTTTTATATTCCCTCTCCTCTGCCCCCACAGCAGAGATGGTTACCATTAGAGACCAAATAGGTGTGTATACACACACACACACACACACATACATATGTAATTACAATTATTCTATGCATACTTCTATTTATCCATCATTTATATAGAAGCACATAATGTCTTTATAAATCCTTTAAAATGAATTTGAATATTTTCAGTAGTCAAAATAATGTATTTGCTCAAAGTCTGTTCTTAAAATAATATTGTTGTTGCTATATACAATGTTCTCTTGATTTCGCTCATATTCTTTTTTGTTATGTCATGCAAATCTTTTCATTTTTTTCTAAAATCACTGAGTTTATCAGCACAGTAGTATTCCATCACAATCATGTGCTACAACTTGCTCAGCCACTCCCCAAATGATGGACATCTCTGCAATTTCCAGCTCTTTGCGACCGTAAAGAGAGCTGCTACAAACATTTTAGAACATATAGGTTCTTTTCCTTTTTCCCTAATTATCTTCAGAAATAGACCAACTAGTGATATTGCCAGGTCAAAGTGCATGTTTTAGTTTAATATGTATTTGGGCTTAATACCAAAAGGATTCTAAAATGTTTGTGTCAGTTCACAATTCTACTAACAATGAATTAGTTCCCCAATTTTTACACATTTGCTTCAGAATTTGTCACTTTCCCTTTCTGTCATTTTACCCAATCTTGGAGGTCTAAAATAATATCTCAAGGTAGTCTTATTTTGCATTTCTCTAACCAATAATGATTTAGAGCATTTTTTTATATGACAATAAATCGTTTTGGCTTCTTATCAGAAAAGTGCTTGTTCGTATCCTTTGAGCTTTTATTAAATGACAAATGACTCGTAGTCTTATAAATTTGAAAAAAATTATTTATGTATTTTAGATATGAGATTTTGGGCTGATAAACTGCCTATAGAAATTTCCCCCAATTTTCTTCTTCCTTTCTAATCTTTGCTATGTTTATTTTATTTTAATAAAAATTTTAAAATTTAATGTTGTTGAAAATGTTCATTTTATACCTTTGTTTTCTCTCGTTTATTCACAAATTCTTTGCTTACCTATAAATATAAGAAGTAATATGTTCCTTGTTCTTCTAATTTGCTTGTAAAAGGTCTCTTTACATCTAGGTCATGTATCCATTTTGAACTTATATTGGTAATTGGTATAAAATATTGATCTATGCCCAGTTTCTGCTACAGTGCTTTCAAAAATACAATTAAATTGGAACAATTGCTGACCTCAGAGTCATAAAGACATGGATTCCAATCTTGAAGTATGTCTCTGCTACATGCTCTCCATGTCATCAAGCTCTCATTACCCTAGGCAACACTCCAAGAATATCTTTCAGTTTACATATGTATCTGCATTGGTGGAAAGAGTTTTAGACAGGAAGTTCCCTATATAAATAAGTGTAGTCAATCATTCAATGAACCTTTATTAAGTCCCTACTATGCAGACATTTAAAACTTATCTAATGTCAGTTAAAGCTATAAACAAGTACCACCTATGTTCTATTTACTTTGCTAGACACTGGAGATGTTAAACAAAAAGAATAAAATAGTCCTTACTCTCAAAAAACCTGCATTCTATCAGTGGAGACAGTAACTGCCTCTGTGTGTGTGTGTGTGTTTGTGTGTGTGTGCTCACTTGTGTCTGTATGTATACATAAAAGATAAGGAAATTGGGGAGGGAGGGTCCTAGATGTTGGGGAAGAACATAAGAAAAGACTCCATGTGAAAGGTAATGCTTGAACGGAATCTTGAAGGAAGAGATGGATTCTATAAGGTAGAAGGAAGGAGGGGGGACACATTCATGGATGGCAACTACCACTCTTTCTCATAAAACATCTCTTGAAACCATTGCTGAAGACTGAAGAAAAGATCATAATTCTTTTTAAACTGATTATTTCAAATGGTAGCCCATTTCTTAGATGAAGTATTAGATTTATTAGATGAAGTGGTATTTTTTTAGATGAACAAAGTTAGCTGATAGCTCAAATAGCACAGTGTTATAAAAGCCCCTTTCAAAAATCGATGACCTGCTCTGAAGACACTCTGAGATAGCTCCATTTTGCATTTGGTATTTCAAGACAACTGGCAGGAAAGAAAAGTGGTGACTTCTACAAACTCTGACATTAAGGAAATGTTTATAACATTATCTAATATAGTGACTAGCTGCTGAAGAAATAAGTATATAATGCAAAACGGGTTTTGTCTTTGTCCAACTGAATTCTGAGAACTTGCTTACATCTTATAAGGTAGATTTTACATAAAATGAAAAACGTTGACATTTTAGAGTAGCATGACTTTATATCACATTGGGGTATCTAAATTATATCAAGAAGACTTTCCCAGCCATCCTTAGTGCTAGCTCTTCTCCTTATTATCTCCAAGTATACTTTGCTTATTTGTACATTGTTATTTTCATGTTGTCTTCCCCGTTGGACTGTGAGTTTCTTGAGATGTCTTATGACTTTCTTTGTATAATCAAACCTTACCCACTGTCTGTAGATGATAGACATGTAGACATGTCTTAGAACCTAGTAACTCCTAATTTTTTGTGATTAAAAATTAAACCATTAAGCAAATGGATCAAATGGATTATGTAGGTAGTTGGCACAGTGGATAGAGCTCTAGGCCTGGATTTAAGAAGTTCTGAATTCATATACAATCACAGAAACTTACTAACTGGACCCTGAATAAATCATTTAATTTCTACCTTTCTCAGTTTCCTCAATGGAAAAACAGGAAGAATGATACCACCTACCTCCCAACTTGTTGTAAGAATTAAATGAGGTAATAGCATGAAGCATCTAGTACAGTTCCTGGAATATATTTGGTGCTTGATAAATGTTAATAAATTACTTCTATTAAAAGCAAAATAAAACAAAAACTCAACAACAACAGCAACAAGAAAAATAATTCTGTGTGTAGATGTTAAAAGAAAATCTACTAGTTGTGAAGTGTTTCACATCATGAAATTTCCCTTGGCCAAACAGTCTCTTTTCATCCTTACTATTCTCTGCATCACTAAGCTATTAGAAAATAAAATAAGAGGCTTTGACATTTAGCTTAGAGAGCAATACCTGGTAAAATATTGCCTTAGGGAGAGAAAGATTACTGAGCTTAAATTATGAAAACCTTAAAAATGAATGATACTCTTTCCTAATAAAAGTGATTCTTCACACTGCAAATTATTTCATGTATACAAGCATATATATTATGCCACAAATATACATCTATAATTTAAGAAGGAATCATGTATATGTATCTACACATGATATGCCTCTGTATGTATGTATGTGTTTATTTATTTTACTAAACTTAACACTGGATCACCACATTTCTTCTAGCCTGAAAGTACAAGGGCTCATCACAAGACTGATCTTTCTACATAATCACATGGAGCCTTTGACCTGTACTGTTTCTGACTTGGGCCATTTTGCCCCTCCTTAAATAATCTCTGTTCCTGAAGGCTGGCAATAGGAATGCCAAAATTAGTGCAGACACCTGATTGGCCTAAGTCACTGTAGTTCAGAGATCCTGAGCTCCAGAGATCTTCCAGCTTCTGGCTCCCTAGCAGCTGGGATTACAGGAATGCAACAGGATAAACTATTTTTAAATAAATTTTAAAATGTGTTTTCTTGTTTATATCATTTATTTTCATAAGATTTTTGAATTACAAATGTTTCTCCCCATCTTCCCCCTACCCCAACAACCAAAAGAGCAATCCCACTGTAAAGCCCCTCCCCTGATCTGCTCTCTAACTTTCTGGTAGGGCAGGGAGGGTCTCCCTACCCCAGTCCCTGTATATCTTAATTCCTAGTTGACGGTATGGCAGAGCTTTAAATTCTAGATTCTTTCAACTCCTCCCTGGTCACTCCCCTCCCCCAGAAGGACAAGCAATTCAATACAGGCTGTCGATGTGTGATTTTACAGGACATCTTCATAGTGGACATATTGTGACAGTGATCATATGTCCCTCCTTCCTATCCCTTCCCCCCTTGTTCTGTTCTCTACCCTGTCCCTGTCCCTTTACTGAAGTGTGTGCTTCCAGCGTCCTTCCCCCAGACCCTGCCCTCCACTCCATCATCACCCCTCTCATCCCCATGCCCCCAACTCTCCTGTGTGGCATGATACCCAGTTTAGAGTTTATGCCATTTATTACCTAAGCCAAATTCACTGAGAGTAATTGAAAGTAAAGTTGTAACAATAATCCCTTGCCTCTTCTATATGTATTCCCTTCACCTATCCTCATGCTAAGAAAAGTTTCATAAGTTACTGTTATCATTTTTCCATATTGGCATTTGAATAATTCAAATTTGATAAGTTCCTTATTATTTCTTTCCCATGTTTACCCACTCCAGGATCACCACCCAAGCAAAGTAAGAACAGTAATAAAATTCTAGAATCCTTTTTGGGGGACAAAAAGGATTGAGGTATGTAGTGGGAGGAAGACAATACAATCAGAACTCCCACACCAAATGCTTCCAAGATACATGAAGATTGCCTACAAACCATAGATCTACTTTAAAAAGACTTTGAAAAACAAATAAGAGAAGTGGAGGAAAAATTGGGAAGAGAAATGAGAATGATGGGAGAAAATCATGAAAAGAGAGTCAACAAACTGACTGAAGAAAACAACACTTTAAATAATATATTAACTCAAATGATAAAAGAGGCCCAGAAAACCAAAGAGGAGAATAATGCCTTAAAAAGTCAAGTTTGCCAGATGGAAAAAGAATCTCAAAACCTTGGCTCCTCCCAAACACCCTGGGGCGTGGCTGTGGTTTGGGTTTCAGGCTGGGCTTGCCTTGGCTCCCAGCCTACCGTAATGAGCCCCTCCTGCTGAGCTGCCTTCAGAGGGAGATGTGTTTTCTGTTTTCTTGTGAGTTTGAGAGCCCTAGAATTTGGTTAGGGTTATATTTTATGGGTATTTAGGGTGGCTGTGTGGGAGCTGCAAAACCTTGCTGCTTCTATGCCACCATCTTGGCTCCAGGATAAACTATTTTTTAAAACATATTGTGTTATAGTGGAAACAGTCCTGGATTTGGAGTCAGAGGCTAGAGTTCAAGCCTTGACACTGACACTCTTTAGCTATGTAAAATTGTACAACTTCTTCTGGAATCTTCACTTTTTTCATCTATACAAAGGGAACAATGATACCTGAATGTCTGTAGGGGAGGCAGAAGGATAATCTTTGTCTGGAAGATTTAGGTTTAAAAGTCTTACCTTCAATACTTAGTGACTGAAAGATCAGGAATAAGTCATTTAACCTCTCAGTGCTTCTAAGTAGTTTTTTTTTTAACTATAGTTGTTGATCTACATTGATAAAGGGAGTTTTCACACCAGGAGTTCCTGACACCTGTGAAATTATTAGTCAGGACTGCAGCAAATGAAAAATGTAAGGAATGCATGTATACATTTTAAAGTATGATGGCAAATATTCAATTATTTAATTATTTGTTATTCATTATATCCTATTTGAATTTTAGATAGCTTTAAGAGGAACTCAGGAAGACCTGAGTTCACATTTGTTATCAAACTTTACTAGCTGTGGGACTGATCTTAGAGAAGTCACTTAACTTCTGTCTGCCTCGGTTTCCTCACAGCTGTAATAATAGCACCTACCACCCAGGGTTATTATAAGGATAAAATGAGATAATATTTTAAGTACTTTGCAAATATAAAATCTTAATCATTTATATACAAGTAAAGGACCATAGAAATCAACTAGTCCAATAATCATATTTTAAACATTAAGACATGAACCTGCAGAGGTGGAGACATTTTCAAGGTCCTACACTGCTACTTTTTTTCATTCATTAACAGGTTAACTAACATTTATGTTGCTCTTTAAGGTTTGCAAAAAGATGTACAAATATTCTCATTTTATCTTCAGAACACTGGGAAATAATTGATGTTATCATTCCCATTGAAAGAGAGAAAACTGAGGCAGAGAGGAGTTAAATTAGGTGCAAGGGGTCACAGAGATTTAACTAAGGTAAGATTTAAACTCAAGTCTTTCTGACTTCAGGTACAATGCAAGGTGTAATCTGATGGCCTGGAATTGAAACCAAGATCTATAGCCTCCAGTAAGTGCCCACAGTCAGTGGCATCCCTGCCCCTCTGCCTCTGCACTCACCATCCATGCACTGGCTCTCTCGCACTCTGGCTGAATCTCCACAGCACAGTTGGGTCTGTAATTCATTGTCAGCAGAGATTTCCTCTATCTCCCCTGGTTCAAATGCCCATCTCCCTTCGTTGTTCCAGGGGTAAAAGTTCTATGACTGGGGCCAAGGTAGCCTCCGACCCCAGCTATCCCCCACAGCTTGTCTGTTGTTTAAACAGTCCTAGCCTAATAGTGTCTACTCTTAGGGATTCAACCTCATCTGGGAATTTTTTTTTCAAATCTCAGATTGTCCCAGGAGAAATATTCTTCTGCGTCTACCCATTTTTTAATCAATCTAAATTCACCACGTGGTGTTACTATTACCTTGTTTTTGGGGGAAATCTGGAGAACTTAGAATTTTCTCACCTATTCTACCATCTTCCCAGAATCCTCCTTATAGATGGTAATTAAAAAGATACTGTTCTCTTGATCCTCAGGCTTTATATGAAAGGAATGGGGGGGGGGTTATACTAGCTTTCACGATAGCTAGCATCATCTGTGTCAAGCAGGACATCAGAAATGGCAACATATCTTTTTGTATTCGAACAGACTAACAGTACCTCTCCTATCATAGGTGCCTGATACATATATGCAGAATACATTATGCTAGAATTTAGGGAGAAGTAGTAGGTGAGGCAGTGGAAGTATTAAAGAGAACTGAACTATACCAGATGGACTAAAGAGAGTGAGATGAATTAGAATAATTGATTTCCTGCAGTGGACTTTGAATAACTTTGCCTTTTTTATTATTAGACAGTAATATTCTCTAGCTCAGACATGTCAGATTCACAGCCTACAAATATTCTGTGAGCTACATGAACAGATGAAAATGGAATTTTGAAATATTTAACAAAATCATTTAAAATACAATACAACATAGATAATTTTAATTTGTGGTTTTCCAATTCAACATGTGGCCCAAAGGCATCCATTTCTATTTGATTTTGACAGCAATACTCTAGATCTTAAGGTCATTGAGTTATAAAGGATCTTTTTGCTTATCTGGTCTAGAGGTGCCAAAGATGTAACTGTACAACCACAGAAAGCACTCTGATGTGCTTTCCCAATGAGATTAAAATATAACTGGGAAATATTTAACAAAATAAAAGGATATATAGTAAAACATAGATAATATTACATTTTACAACTAAGTTAATATGCAGCCCACAGGGATCCTTACATATGGATTAGTAGCCCTATTTTAATTTGAGTATGACCCTGCTGTTCTGCTCTAACCTGTTGATTTTACATAATTAAGTAAAACTCATAGACTCATTCAATATCATCTAGGTAGTAAGTTGCAGCCCCAGGATTTGAACCCAAGTCCTCCGGCAAAATCCAACAACCTTTCTACTATACTAAAGAGAAGGAACCTAGGTTAATGGATAGAAGGTTAGCCTTGGCATCAGGAAAATCTGGATTCAAGTCCTGCCTCTGACTAATCATATTCCATATAACTTCATGTAAGTAACAATGACTTGGTTGTCAAATGAAATAATATTCGTAAAGCATTTAGTATAAAGCTTTGCAAATAGCAGGTGCATAACAAATGATTGTTCCTTTCCCCGTCCCCCTCTTACTGTTCCCAGGAAGTGCTTTAAGATTATACATTACAGATGAATTGACAATCTATGTAAGCAGATGGAGTTTCCATACTGGGAATAACCAACACTAATGAAATTACATGTTTGGACAAAAAAAAATCCCTAGATGAACAAATCAGGAAAATGAGCGGCATTTGGAGGAAACCTGTGTCCTATAAAATGTGTAACTCTAAATCCTCATCATTAAACAAATGGCTTTTTCCTTCTCTTCACTGGATTTCAGTGTGCACACATTCCTCAATTTCTGATATCATTTTGATCATCAAATGCCCTACTTCTGAAATGGAAAGCTTAGTTGGTACTTTCCCTGTTAAGTATAAGAAGCTTTTATTGTTTAAATAAATTAAACCTCTTAATGTGGGCACTGCAGAGTGTAATGAAGCACAGGAAAGGAAAGCTTAAGTGTACCCCCTTGCTGCCAGGAAATGAGGGTTGCACACACTAGCCCTGAATGTGCAGCAAGAGCAGAGATCCCAGACTGATTTCTTTTTTTCTCCTCTTAATGCTGAAGATGTGCAACAGGAATTCAGTCACCCACTGGGCACAAGACAAAAAACATCCTCAGTCCTCAAATACATGGTGAGCAGTCAAGTACAGGTGGGGCCAGGCTCTTATTGTCATGATAAAAGCTATTCAGGAGAATCTTAAAGGTCACCCCTTTCATTTTATTCATACCCACAAGGCCTTCCTTCAGGAACCACACACAGATTCTCTCCTTTTGTCATTTGCAGATTTTTCTAAAAGACAAACAGAGTTTGTGTTTTGTGAGTTTTGTGAACTTATGGAAAATTCATTGTCTAAAATAAGAAATGGTATAATAATTTAAGGCTTAAATCTTTATATATGTTTAATAAATGTAAATAACAAGATACTTGTGTTTGTCCTTTGTTCTGGAAGAGGATTATGACATCAGGGAGATGATAACATGACTTGCAGTAGACTTGAATTTGAGAGAGGGAGGACTGTGCAAGGTCACCAGCATCACTTTCTCCTCTAGATCCATCTGGTTCCAGGAACCAGATATTCATCAGGATGGCTGGATATGGCCCAGGATGTAATGGGAGACCAGGGCCTTTCAGTTTAAGGTCATATTAGGTTCTCACTTTAGTGAGTTAATGCCCATTCAGTGAATAAACTGGCAAGAGGCTATTTGATACATGAAGGGAGAAATAGAATGAAATACAGTCTTATAATGTTCAGCTTCTTTCAGTAGCCAACAGAGCAGTAAACATGATTTCCCTCCCAGCCCTTTTAAACAAAGCCCAGCATCTATTTTATTTTAGCGTATTATTTTTAAGGACTTTCACTAATTAGCCATTCAGCACTCATTTTCATTACATAATGAAGACTAGGTATTGTCTGCTATGAAAATAATTCAAATTTTAAGAGGGCAAGAATTGCTTTCTCATAGATTATTCCTTCTCAATGAAGGAAAAAAAAGCAGAATATATTACCACATCATTAAAATGCTGGCATGAAACGATGACCATTATATACCTGGTTTTCACATTAGAGGGACAATTTCCTGAACTATTTGCAGAGGACATAATAATAACAAACCATTGGCATATAATTTGAGAGTTTGGGTTAACAGAATTATGTTAGAAACCATAAGGACTTTTAGTGAGTCTTACATGTTGTCTTTTAAATGTTCTATGGTTTTTGCATTAAGTAGCTAAATTTTATATTTTTTCTCCTTTAAATAACATTTTTTATCTTATTGGTACCACTGATAGCAACTCCCTAGGTCCTTACACTTTAGCCTAATGGTTTAAATTTTAAACACACACACACACACACACACAACCCACGTGTGTATGTGAGAGAGAGAGAGAGAAAAGACTTTGAAAGACTTAAGAACTCTGATCAATGAAATGACCAATATTGATTCTAGAACACAGGTAATGCAATATACTGCCTACATCTAGACCAAGTGGTGGTAGATTTAGAATATGGATGAGAAGCATATTTTTGGACATTGTTAGTGTGGGGATTTGTTTTGCTTACCATACATATTTATTAAAACATTTTATTTTTTTCTATCTG